>FXXK01001202.1:126937-142382 GCA_900184695.1 Betula pendula | reverse complement strand
ATGACCCGCAGGAATAGAAATCCGTTGAACCCACAATCAATTTGAAACTCACCCCAAGAAAGCCAAACTCAAGTCTATGGATGGAGAATTTAGACCCCGTTGAAAACCTCGTTTTCAAGAACTTAGATTATATTAAAATCTAGACCCGTTTGAAATCCCGTTTCAAGAACCCAAATTAACGAGGAAGAACGCCACAAAGTTGTGGTTTACTTTGATAAGTTCAAAAGTTCAATCAAGAACAAGAAGGAGAAAACTCAACTCACAATTAAAATTCAAAAAATGTCTACTCTTAATTGTGGCTATAAAGATGTTTAAATACTCCCTACAAAAATAACCCTAAGCAAAAATAAGGCTTCTTTTCCCAAAACTACCTCCAAGTGGAACAATAATGTTCTTTTGAAACCCTAATTAATAAAACATAAGAAATATATGGGTCAAACACCTCAGCCCATTATATTAAACTAAATAAATAAAGCCTTTAATAACAATTAGGCCCTATTTTTAAGTCAAAGTCTTTCCACAGCTTGGATCAAGTGGATCAAGATTGGTTCTCTTTCTTTCAAGCCATCTTTGGTGTTGCTCTTACTAGCTTCATCCCAAGTGGATTGCACTAATCCTTGCATTGCTTCCCTGATCTTCTTGGCTCATTGGTCTTGTAATTGGCCCATCTGGAATTTGCAAAGGATCTTTATAGAGGTAGGCCCACGCTTGGTTCCCATCATTCCCCCTCTTCAAAGATCCAAATATCGAAACAATCTTTCACCTTACATCATAAGGAGAAAGATCAGAATTTGAAGGTAGCAGAACATTATACTCACCTGGAAGATCCACTTTATATGCATTGTCATTAATTTTCACAAGAATTTGAAAGGTCCATCTCCTCGGGGATGCAACTTAGTCTTACCTAGAGACGTGAGAGAATCACTCAGGAACCCTGGGAGTGGACAACCGTTTGTCTGGCAAAACGTTAGGCAGAACTGTCTGTGTTGGACCCTTGCCTCCCAGACGTGCCCTTCTCTTCTAGCTCTTCACTTGGACACCATGAGCACACTGACCATTCTGCACCGTGGGAGCCAGGGACGCCTGCGAGAGAGGAGAAGCCACACTAGAATCTTGAGCCACAGCAGAAAAGATATAGTTCTCCACAGGCTGTACTGAAACCTGTGCACAACCCCTAGGAGGCGTGGGCCCCTCATGTGTATTTAGGTTGCTAAAATTCGGATCTCCAGCAGGTGCAAAACCAGCCATTTTGACGTCAGCTATAGTCTCGTGGAAAGTGTCGCCTACCACGTCAGTTACCACATTAATGGGATTCTTGACTAGATGGCCAAAACTTCCTGGATTACCCTTCTCCAAAAGATCGTGGGTTTCCTTCCTAGGCCTGATACTAGCATTTACTGGCCCCGCCCCCCCAATCAAATCCTCCCCTTTTATGTCCTTCAAGAATCATATCTTCATCACTAGGAATACTTTCCACAGCAGAAATACAATTGGCGCCGGAACTGCCGCTCCCTTCTTCAATTCCAGCACACGATTTGGGTTGCGTTGGAGAAGGTCGAGTAACTGCCCCGAATCCAGCCGTTACACCCTCCTGAATTCCCACAGAATCAGTAGTTACACCAGCAGAGTTTCCATGCTGAGCCCAGCGAGCGTTTCCGAAATTTCCGCCCGCTGAAGCCGTGGGGACTGTCAAGCTGCCGTTCACTCCGCCCATCCCGACGATACCATCGATCTTAGCAATGATAATAGTCAAAATTTGTCTTTTCATTCATCTAGAAAAAGAAATCTGTCTTTTCCTCCAATATTTATAGCTTTTGCAGTGTAGAATTAACCCACTAATTAAAAGCATTAACCCACTAATTAAAATTAGTCGTTTGTTTGGAAGCTAAAATATATTTAATTTAATTATTTAACTTTTTTTAACTGATAAATCATTAAAGCCGTACAAAATATTTTGTAACAGCTGGCACATCACTACAGTGCTGTCGGTGAGTATAGCTGGTGTGTTATGATTTCGAAGATCAGCTGGCACATCAAATGTTTTTTTAAAGTAGCAGCCTAGAAGGTGTGCTGTCAAAACAAAAGCAAAAACAAAGGGTTAGTGGGTTAATACTTTTAAAGATAGTTGGTGTGCTGTCATATAAAGGGCTAGTGGGATTTTATTTTATTTTTATTTTTCTATTAAGAAGGTTAGTGGGATTATTGCTTTTGAAAAGTCGCTGGGGTGCTATATTATAAGGATTCCTTTGGTTCATTTAATGTGGCCTACTGTGGCCGATTAATGCCAGTACGACCTTTCCTTTTTTATTCACATTTTTAGTGGTCCCCTTTCACGACGGAACCGCTCATTGTGAGAAAAAAAATCTTTCCATCCGGATTTCAAGATACCTAGCATTACTCATTGCGGCGTAGGCTATATGTTCTTCATTCTACCCTTCAACTACTTCCATCAAAGAGCGCTTTTTACTTTTGAGCATTCTTTCACTCACATTCAACAATTCAAGAAATGGCAGAACTACTTCTCTTCGCCTCTGCTGAGGCAATCAAATCGATTTTGGGCTCACTGCCTGTCAATGAAGAGGTTAAAAGCCTGAGGGACACCCTTTTAACAATCAAAGCTGTGCTTCTGGATGCGGAGGAGCAACAGGCTACAGGGAACCATGCATTCAGAGATTGGCTGGGAAAGATAGAAGATGCCATGTATGATGCGGATGACTTGCTGGATGCTATTTCCGCTGAAGCTCTACGAAGAGAAATAATGACCCAGGATAAGAAGGCCAAAAAGGTACGCATTTTCTTTTCCAAATCAAACCAGCTTGCATTTGATCATAAAATGGGCCCTAAGATTAAGGCGATGAGAGAGAGGTTAGACGCCATCAACGCCGATAGGGACAGATATCACTGGGCAGTACGCCATGTGGAGACACGAGTCGGGGGAAACAGGGAGAGGGATAACACTCATTATTTTGTATGTGCGGAAGCAGTTATTGGTCGAGAGGATGATAAGAAGGCAGTTATACACCGCCTGCTGGACTCGGACTCCAATGTTGAAGAGAATATTTCAATCCTTCCAATTGTTGGCACCGCTGGATTAGGAAAGACTACATTGGCTCAACTCATTTTCAATGATGACGAAATCAAAAATCATTTTGAGCTCACAATGTGGGTGTGTGTCTCTGATACCTTTGATGTTAAAAATATTGTTGAAAAAATGTTAGAATTTGTAACAAAGGAGAAACAAGAACCCATTGAAATGGGTACATTGGTAGGTAGACTTAAAGAAAAAATCGATGGCCAGAAATACTTACTCGTGCTGGATGATGTATGGAATGAGGATGATGAAAAATGGTCTCACTTGAAAGAACTGCTGATGGGTGGTGCAAGAGGTAGTAGAATATTAGTGACTACCCGCAATGAAAGCGTTGCAAGGACCATCCGCTATGAAATCGTTCCTAGGATTATCGGGACAGTTCAATCATATAACTTAAGGGGTTTAAACAAAGACGCATCATGGTCTTTATTTAAGTGGAATGCGTTTGAGAACGGACAAGGGCTGGAGAATTCAAGCTTTGAAGCACTTGGGTGGGAGATCCTAGAAAAGTGTTTAGGTGTCCCTCTAGCCATAAGGACAATCGGACGTATGCTACGCTCGAAAAATTCCGAAAGAGAGTGGTTGGCTTTTAAGAACTCTGAACTCTCAAAAGCATCTCATATAGAAAATGGAATCTTACGAACTCTACAGCTGAGTTACTATCAACTTCCTTCACATTTGAAGCATTGCTTTGCTTATTGTTGTTTGTATCCAAAAGATTACGAGATTGATAGATCAATACTGATTATGCTTTGGATAGCACAAGGGTTTGTCAAGTTATCTAATCAAAATCAATGCTTGGAAGAGGTTGGTAATGAGTATTTTATGGATTTACTTTCAAGATCATTCTTTCAAGAAGCTGAGACGGATGAATTTGGTAATGTAATTCGATTCAAAATACCTGATCTCATGCATGATCTTGCTAAATCAGTGGCAAGATCATTCATCACCACATTAGATGATAAGGAGAGAAACATTAGTGATAAAACTCGACACACATCTCTTTTTGGTGATTGTGATGCAAATTTTTCATCAATATCATCTTCTTTGTATAGGGCAAGGAGGATACGGACATTTCTTTGCCTCAATCACCAAGACTTTAAGGACAAGATCAATTGTGATGCACTTTTTTCATGTTTCAAGTTCTTGCGCGTGTTAGAGCTGCACGGGAGATATCTTTATTTTGTGCCAAGCTCTATTGGTAAGTTGAAGCATTTAAGATATCTTGATCTTTCTGAAAACAATATCAAGAAGTTGCCTAATTCTATAACCAGGTTGCTGAATTTGCAAACACTAAGACTCTCCAACTGTGTGTCACTCAAAGAATTGCCGAAAGACATTAAAAAATTAGTCAACCTCAGGCATCTTGAGATAAATCAATGTCCTGCTTTGACTTATATGCCGCGTGGATTGGGGCAAATGACTAATCTTCATACGTTATCAACATTTGTGGTCCACTCGGGTTCTCACTCCAGGCATAGCAGTGGTTTACAAGAACTGAACGGACTAAATAACCTCAGAGGAGAGTTAGTGATTCAAAATCTGGGACATGGGAAGGGTGTTGCGTCGGAATATAAGGCTGCAAATTTAAAGGAGAAACAACATCTTCATGCTTTGTCTTTATTGTGGAGTGATGAAGGAAGTTTCAATGTTTCCGACATTGTTGAGGATGAAATGTCATTGGAAGGCTTCCAACCGCACCCAAATCTGAAATGGCTTCAATTAGGATACTATCTGGGTTCAAGGCTTCCGAGTTGTCTTTTGTCACTTAGAAATCTAGTTAGATTTCGATTAGAGTCTTGTAGGAAATGCCAATATCTGCCACCATTGAGTCAATGGCCTTCTCTCAAGTATCTTGATCTTCATAAAATGGATGCTATGGAGTACATATCAAACAGTGGTGATAGCAATGAGTTTTCTTTCCCATCCCTGGAGCAAATCAATCTCTCTTGTTGCCCTAATCTCCGGGGGTGGTGGAGGAGGCGAGAGGAGGAGGGAGCATCGTTTTTTCCTTTCCTTTCCTCGTCTTTCAACATTATCCATCGAGAATTGCCCTATTTTGACTTCCATGCCAATGTTTCCACATCTTGAAGAAAAGTTGGTCCTAGTAGATGCTAGCTCGAAGCTACTGCAACAGACAATGATGATGACTATGGCAGCACTGCAAAGCCCAACGTCAATAGCAACAACCTCCCATTCATCCACTCCTCTCTCAAAATTGAAGTCCATAGAATTGAGACGCATTTCGGATCTAGAAACTCTGCCAGAGGAGTGGTTCCAGAACCTCACTTCTCTCAAGTATTTGACGATATCTGGTTGCCCTAGATTAAAGTCTCTGTCCTCAGGTATACAACATCTCACTGCCCTTCAACACCTGGTTCTTATTGATTGTCTTGAGCTTGAGGTGGCCAATGATGAGGATGGGATGCAATGGCAAGGCCTTATGAGCCTCCTCTCTGTTCGCTTCTCTGGACTTCCAAAATTGGTGTCTCTTCCCTCGTGGCTTCAACATGCTACCACTCTACAAACACTCGAGATTTCAGATTGTCAAAGCATGATGGCTATACCAGAGTGGATCCACAACTGCAAATCACTTCAAGTGCTTGAAATTCGTTACTGTTTGAGTTTGGCATCACTGCCCTTAGGAATGCGTAGGCTAACCTCTTTGCAGAGGCTAACAATTATGGACTGTCCCATCTTATTGCAAAGATGCAAGAGAGACACAGGTGAGGATTGGCTCAAGATTGCCCACATCCTAGACTTAGACTTACGGTATCCGCCTCAGCAAGAATAAAAAAAAAATTCGAGCACCCATGCATCTTTGACTGATTCAGGTATATTACTCATCATTTTATTTGAATTCTTCATAGAAATTGAATTACCCACTTTCTACACCTTCATTTTCTTCATTTTTCTTTCTCAGCATTTCTAGGTTGTTAAATTTCAAATGCATAAGCGCAACAAATTGAAGCACGAATGAAAGTGGATTCAAAGCTTGTTCAAAAATCTAGGGCACTGCATACATGATTCTTCACATTTTGAAAGAAATGGTTAATAAATTATTATTATTTTATTTCGTTTCTTCATTTTTAAGGATACATAGTTTTGTGTAAACAGCGTTGATGAGGTGATGTATTCTTGGTGCTTTATTTCTCATTGTTTTAACAGAGTGAAAATTGGCACTTGGTGAAACTTGAGCAAATATTGTGCGGAAGATCCAATCCGGCAACAACACTCTGAGAACTACCTTGCTGTGCATTGCTGTGCAGGTATTCTTTTGGTTCAATTCTTTGTTACATATAAGCTTCTCACATGTCACGTTATCTAAAAATTATCAATTAAAAGATTTGGCACTTGAATAAATCCACTCTAAATATCAATGCCTATACAATGTATGAGAATTGAATTAAGTGCGGAAATGGGAAATGGCAGCTTACTTAGGTTGCTGTCCATGTCTGTATTTATAACATCAATGTGGTATATTTGTACACTTGATGATAAACATAAAAAAACAAACATTTCAAAATAACGCTAGATATAGCTGATAGATTGCTACTGATCTACTGCTAAACAACTATTCAAATATACAAGAGAAATAAGTGGTGACAATCTTCATCCTTCTGGAACAGATGAGGTTGAAATTAGTAAGGAAACAATATGATCCTTATCTGATGTAGAAGATAAATACGGCAGTGTTTGAATCCTGGATGATATTCTAACTGTAGCACAGTTGGAGGTCTTGGACTCTGCTGCTGACTTGGAGTCCTTGGAAGGCTTGGACTCCGATGTAAACTCAGACAATGATAAATCTGCAGCAGGTGATGTGGCAGTGAGAATTGTATCCTTAACATATTGTTGGTTAATTAGCTTAGTTTGAAATAAAATAACAATGATACATTGTATTGGCTCAGCCCTTTAGCATTTCAGTTTATGCTCCAATTTGACTGGATATCTATTGCCATTAATTCAACTAATTAAGTGGAAATTGTTCCTAGACATTATACTCTCATCTTACTTCTAACTTCTATATGTTGATCGCCATGGTTTAAGACATGAGGTTGATGTGCTTATGGCACACAACAAATTCAAGGGCTTTCCATTTTCTAATGGGTTTATTTTGGCTCTGTTGGAGCTCCTAATAGCACAATCGGTTTTTCATCTACTAGAATATAGGTGGGTGATTTTCACTTTAGTAGATGTCTCATTTGGAGGGGTTCCTTTCATTTTTATATTGTATTAGAGTCTAAATGTCATTTGGGTGATTTTCACTTTATGATTAAATGTCATGAATTTAATTTTCATTCGATACAACCAATGGATACTCCGAAGTAGTGAAACAACTTGAGGAGTACTCAAGTGAGACTAGGATATACATGAAGGACACCACCTTAATTAAATTTTAAATACCGACCTCTTCACTTGCACCTTATTTATTTTCTCTCTCAATATTTCTTGGTTTTTAAATTTCCAATTGTAAAAGCAGCAGAACCAGTTGAAGCATAGAAGAAACATTGAATAGAGATTCTGAGCTTATTATTCAAAAATCCAGTGCACTGCAATCTTTGTAACAAGTTAACAACTTAGTGGTGATTATCTCCTTTCTTGTTTTCTTCTCTTCTATTCATAAAAAATTTACTGCATACATGATTCTTAAAAAATTAGGAGAAACAGTTAGTAAATTATTGTTTTTTTTTTCTTTTGTTTCTTCATTTCTACTCCTTTAAGACTGAAAACACTATAGGTGTTGTTTTGGATAACATTTTAACTACATAATTAAGCATGTAATTAGTTAAATCAAACATATACATAGTTGAAGTTAACACACTTGAATGATATTCTCTTGTGTTTTTCCTAACTGATGCCAGGTAATTCACTTTCCAAATAAGATGACAAGAACCAACGGTATCAATGTTGGTACCGTGAAATGGCCACCTCAACAATTTCAAAGGGACATGCATTTTTGTTATAGTGAAAAATTAAGGTAATTGGATTTTTATTAAAGAATTGTATTTTTGGTTTCTTTCTAGATTACCACCTCTTAAAAACCTGTAAATTCTTTAAAGACTACTTTATATTTCCAAGCATGCAGCAATCATTTAATTCATATGTTGAATTAGATACGAAGCTGACAGCTATAACCTGGTGATGCAAATAAGTGCTTGGAAAGACATGCATGCTCATATCTTATACCAGCAAGCAATACCTTCCCCACGGTATGATAGATGATGTTTCATTACGAATTATACAAATCCAGCTTTAATATGTACGATTAAGAATAAACTCACAGTCTAACTATACTAGTCAATATATTATGATATTTGTTTTCCTTGTTCAAATTCTTATGGGATTATGTGACCACTCTGTTCGACAACTTGAGTATAACTTGAGTGCTAATTGTAAAATAAATAGACGTAAATATTTAATAACTTCCAAGACCTTAACTATCATGATTATGACAAGAAATTAATAAAAGAAACATACTAGAAAGCGGTTTCTCTTGCTTGACACTCTTGAGATACACAAAGCAGATGGATATTGTGCATAGTTATAGGGTAGAGAGAGGACCGGTTTCTTTATTCGCCATTAATTTTCTACTTCCCATCAAAGTAAGAATTAAACAAAAAACCACTTCTCTTAATTTTTTAACCATCAGTTTATTAAGGAGGATTAAATAACCTTGTAACATTAGGATTCTAATAAGTTATCATATGTGCCATGTCATGTGGGACAATAAATTCTTACATTCTCCCACTTGACCCATTTGACTAATATTGTTTTAGACTCAATAAGGTTAACATTAGGCGCGCAAAAAATTTAATCCATCCTTACTTTAATTTGGTCATCATAAATACCATAATCAAACAACCTACTAGTATGGATCATGGCTGTTGTACATCAAAAGGCGACATAGTCTGTTCCACGCAACACTAGCAACCTGTTTGATCATGGTTCATAAATTAGATGTGTCTTAAATGTTCCAACAAAAATTGTCTTTTGTCAAAGACTATTCCTGTCGTCATTCATCCAATCTTATATGTACGTACAAAATGAAAAACAAGAAAATCAGAAACATTTAATGTGATCTCAAAAGTGTCTAATAACATAAACAAGCATTATGCAATCCGTAAACATTATGGGCACAATGGGTTACAATCAAGACCCGAAGTTAACGTGTTCTTTAAATGTCTTTGGTGGTAACCCTTTAGTTAATGGATCTGCAATCATGATCTCTGTATTAATATGTTCTATAGACACTGGTTGTTTCTGAATTTCCTCCTTAACGGCCAAATATTTAGGGTTCATATGCTTAGCACCTTTAGAATATCTGTCGTTTTTGGAGAAAATACAGCTTCAGAATTATCACAATAAATTCTTAGTGGCTTGACAATAGTATCAACATTCCAGTCTGAAATAAAGTTCCGCACCATAACCATGATGTGGCCTTCAAAGTATGCCACAAATTCTGCTTCCATTGTGGATGCAGCAATGATGGTTTGTTTTGCTGTTTTCTATGAGACTGCTCCTTCAGTTAACAAAAATAGATAACCAAAAGTTGATTTTCTACTATCAACACATCCGGAAAAGTTTGAATCGGAGTAGCCAATCACCTCTAAATGATTAGACCTCTTTTTTTTTTTTTGATAAATAAGAGAAAATATATTAAAAGCGCAAAAGCGCAGTCCTGACACACAGGAAGTATACAAAGGAACGTTTAAGAAATGAGAGAAAAATGTACAAGAAAGTCATTATAGCTTATCACTAAGGGAGCTAGATAAGCAGCAGTCCAATAAAAAAGAGAGTGAAAAAAGAAAGACTTGAGCTCCTCAATCGATCTTTCTTGGTCTTCAAAATTTCGATAATTTCGTTTCCTCCAAATGCACCATATGAGGCAAGAAGACACAATTTTTCACACAACAGCACTCCGGGAGCAACCACCAGTCTACTAGTAAGCAACCAGATCAATCACTCGAGAAGGCATAACCCAAGATAACCCAAAGCGGCTAAAGATGGTATTCCATAAAGCACTAGCAACCTCACAATGAAGAAGAAGATGATCCATAGACTCCCTATGCCTTTTACACATACAACATCTGTCAATAACGATGACATGTTTTTTTCTAAAGTTGTCTATAGTAAGGATCTTCCCAAGAGCCGCCGACCAAACAAAGAAAGCCACTTTAACAGGAGCTTTGGTCCAAATACTCTTCCCAGGAAAGGGACGAACCTCATTGCGTGTAAGGACCCCATAAAAGGATCTAACATCAAACTTTCCTTTGCGTGAGGGACTCCACCAAAGCTTGTCTTGCCCCTCCCTTCTCCCACGAAGGGAATATAAAAGAGTGAAGAAGGAAGCCACTATGGCCAATTCCCAATCATGAGCTGCACGAATAAAATTAACATCCCATTGAACGGAACCACTAGAAAGGTCCAGGTGATTAGCCACAAAAGCATTCTTCTCACAAGCTATATCAAATAAGGCCGGGAAGACCACTTTAAGAGGCGATTCTCCGCACCACACATCATCCCAAAATCTGATTTTAGACCCATCTCCCAACTCAAATCTGGTGAGACTATAAAACAAACTCCACCCCCTCCGAATATTCTTCCATAATCCCACACCATGAGGCCTAGTGGGGGCAAGAGAGCACCAACCTCCCCCCACACTACCAAATTTAGCATCCACAACAATTATCCACCAAGCCTCTCTTTCATGTGCATAATGCCACAATCATTTCCCTAAAAGGGCCCTGTTGAAGGTCCTCAAGTTCCGAATCCCAACCCTCCCTCAGAAATAGGAGAGCAAATCTTAGACCATTTAATTAGGTGAAATTTGAATTTAACACCTAACCCACCTCATAGAAAATCACGGTAAAGCTTCTCAATATGATTGGCCACACTGGCAGGGATGAGGAACGACGACAACATGTAAGTAGGTAAATTGGAAAGAGTGCTCTTTATAATGGTAATTCTGCCCCCCTTAAACAAGTACATCCATTTCCAACTAGCCAACCTATGCTTAATCTTTTTCACAACCCCATTCCAAATAGGCTTGGCCTTAAAGCAGGCCCCAAGCGGAAGACAAAGGTAGTTTAAGGGCAAAGATGAAACCCCGCAGCCCAAAATGTCAACCAGACTCCCCACATCGACAACATTCCCCATAGGAACCAAGGCTGACTTTGATAGATTAACCTTTAGCCCAGAGACAGCCTCATAGCAAAGGAGCACCACACGAAGATATCGAAGGTGATCAGGGTTGGCCCCACAAAAGACCAAAGTGTCATCTGCGAACAACAAATGAGAGACATTAACCGCCTTAGAGGTCCTAGAATAGACTGAGAATCCTGAGAGAAAACCCCTGTTGATAGTGACAGTGAGCATTTTACTGAGCGCTTCCATAACAATAACAAATAGGAGAGGAGACAGAGGGTCACCCTGCCTCGAACCTCGAAAGCTATTGAAAAAACCAGCGGGAGTGCCATTCACCAAGACAGAGAAGCGGACCGAAGAGATGCAATGAGAAATCCAAGAACATCATTTCTCCCCGAAACCACACCTTTCTCAGAATGTACAAAAGAAACCCCCAGTTCACATGATCATAGGCCTTCTCAATATCCAGCTTGCAAATCACCCTGAAATGCCAGAATTGATGCGGCTATCCACACATTCATTAGCAAGAAGAACTGAGTCAAGGATTTGCCTACCTTTCACAAAGGCATTTTGGGGTTTTGAAATAATCTCGTCCACAACCATTCTGAGTCTATTAGCAAGGACTTTAGCAATGATCTTATAGACTCCACTCACCAGACTGATAGGCCGAAAATCCTTAAGATCGACCGCCCCAAACTTCTTCGGAATTAAAGCAATGAATGTGGCATTGAGACTTCTAACAAACTTGCTATGAGCATGGAACTCATGAAGAACCCCCATGATGTCAGATTTAATCACATCCCAACAGTCTTGGAAGAAAGCCATGGAAAAACCGTCCGAACCTGGGGCCTTGTCTCTGTTCATGCCCTTTACCACCTTCAAAACCTCCCTTTCCTCAAAAGGAGCCTCTAAAGAAGAAGCCTCTGTCGCGTCTATAGAGTCAAAGTCCAACTCATTCAACTTAGGCCGCCAGCTATGAGATTCTGTAAATAAAGACTCATAGAACTAAACAATAGAATCCTTGATGGTTGGTTGGTTTGAAGAAACCGAGCCATTAATCGAGAGAGATTCTATGGAATTATGTCTTTTATTAGAATTAGCCATCCAATGAAAGAACTTAGTGCATTTGTCTCCCTCCTTAGGCCAAAGAACCCTTGACTTTTGCCTCCAACTAATCTCCTCTTGAAGAATAGTTTGATCTAGTTCACAAGTAACCCCAGATTTCTGCAGCTTCTCTTTGGGAAATAACCCACGCTCTTCCTCCAAGCAATCAAGAGCATTCAACTCTTCCAAGAGGGCTTTCTTACGAAATTCCACATTACCAAAGACCTGCTCATTCCACCTCTTGAGATCGACCTTCAAAGCTTTAAGCTTCTGAGCAAGAACGAAACTAGGAGTACCAAGGAAGGAATAAGATGCCCACCAATGCCTCACCTTATCCACAAACCCGTCAGACTTTAACCACATATTTTCAAACTTGAAAGGTCTAGCGCCCCCTTTAATACCCCGCCACAATAAAAAGAATGGGGAAATGATCAGAACACAGCCTATGCAACCTCTTCTGGAAAAGGCCAGGATACTTGGCTTCCCACTCTGGAGAAACCAGAAACCTATCAATACGGGACCAAGAGACAGTTGGACCACGTGAGCGACCCCCCTACAAGGGGAAGGTCCATGAGGTCTAGCTCTGAAAGAAAATCTGAGAACTCCATCATCGTTGGGCAAAAACGAGCTTCTCCCGATCTTTCATTCGGAAACTGAGTGACATTGAAGTCACCTTCAATGCACCAAGGTAGATCCCACCAACTCAAGAGACCAGCTAGCTCTTCCCAAAGAAGTCTTCTAGAACTGATATTATGAGGACCATAGACTCTTGCAAAAGCCCAAGAGAAAGCATCAGCCACATTCTTGAAAGAGCAAGCAACAACAAACTCCCCCACATACACCTCAACCTTCTCCACAACCCTCCTATCCCACATGAGTAAAATACCACCAGCAGCCCCTCTAGAAGGAAGATAACACCAATCAGCAAAAAGGCAATCCCACAAGCTTCTCACAATAAAATTAGAAACAGATTCCAGCTTCGTTTCCTGCAAACATATAATGTTAGCCTTCCAAAGCCTAAGGAGATTTCTGACATTTAACCGCTTGCCAACCTCATTAAGCCTTCGAACGTCCACGAAATCAAGGAAGGCTTTATAGACAACCTCTATGATCCCTCACCTTTCTCCTACCACGGGAAGTGCTTCCGTTATGCGCATCATAGTTAATGGAGCAAAACAAACTGTTAAGCTCTCTCGTACCTTGCTTGCCCACACGCAAGTTAGACCCCGAGACCTTCCCAGAGTTACTAGCAATAATGTCTTCAAACAAAGCCGAAAATTGCCCTTCATATCCATCACAAGAAAGCCCCACAATATGACTGAACACCTTAATGAGCTACAGAACCCAATTGGAAGACTGAGAACCCACCTTTCCCCTAGACTTTATAGTAGGACAGCACAGCAAAGGAGAAGGATCCTCAGCAGGTAACTCCAAATCCATACAACAGCTGCTAAAGGGACCCAAAGATAGGTTGTTAGGGATAGATTGCTTGAGCATAGGATCCACTGGACCAGAAGCATCGGCATCAGCAGACCAACTCCAACCCAAACGTCCCAGCCGGAATCTAAGAGCCCAACATCAAATCATCATCCAAACCTCCCAAAAACTCCGACACAAGTGGCACTGCTAGACATCACAGCACGCATCGACACAGCAACAGGAGTACAGAAAGGAGACAACAAAGGAGGCGCTGTTGCGATCGAGGCACCCAGAGGGAAGTCGACGCCAAAAACTCGGTCGGAAAAACCCAAACCTATCCCTAGAAGAGGCTTAAACAGCTTTGCCGAAGCCACGGCGAGCACCGGCAAAGTCTCTGTGCTCTCCGTAACTTCAGTGAACACCGGCGTAGTCTTCTCCGGTACCCCAACAAATATCGGCGGGATCTCTGGAAAGTAAGATGCGGAGCCGATGAAGGAGGCGAAGCGACAGTCGGAGCACAGACAAGATTGACGCCAAGAACTCGTCAGGAGGACCCATACCCCGACACCCCAACGACCCGGTTCACAACCGATCTTTACTCTTGAAACCGGGTTGAGCCTTACCCATCTAAGCTGTGGGTTTAAACGAGTTGGGCCTTGGGCCCTCAAAAATAATAGCCTTCCCTTTCTCCAAGCGGGTGGGCTTAACAACGAGCCCAGTACCCGAACCCTTCAATTGACCCAGGATCTTCAACTGACTCGTACCTCGAACGGGTTTAGGCTTAAAGGTTATTCTGGGTCGAGAGCCCAGAAGCCCAAACTTTGGCTTCTTATTAGTGCGGCTACCAACCTGCAGAAGTGGGGGCTTCAGAGATGGGCTTGGGCTTGAGCATTGAACCTGAAAGCCCACACGCCAGAAGGCCCGAATCCAACCAATATAAGCATCGAACCACATCCCCCTTGATACGCTCGAATGTATCTCTGAGGGAAATCTTCTGACCCTCCTCGAGAATGCATGCTGCAGGCGAAAAACTTGGAAGTCCCACCATCTCCTTCGCACACTTTACGGCACCAGACTTTGACTTGGCATGCTTCGACGCGACATGCTTCAACGCAGCAGGCTTTATGGCTCTAGACTTCGGCGCTACAGTCTTCGGCGCAACAGGCTTTATCACATCACACGTCACCGGTTTCTTCGACCTCAGAAAGGATTCCACCTCCAGCCACTTTCTCTGCTTCGTATACATCTGCAGTAGCGGTTCTCCCCCGTTAGCAGGAGACATGATCGTCTCTACAAACGACCGTCGGCGAGGAGGCTTTGGAAGTTTCACAGTGTGCGGCGGCTCAACCGTTGTGGGAACGTGAGTCTTCTTCCCCGGAGGCTTGTCGTCGCCTTTCAAAGCCTTCATATGCTTCACCACTGCACTAAGCTCCGATCGAAAGGAATCCCAACCTTCGCCTTTCTTTCCCTCCGGCACTAGAATGAAACCCCTAAGTCTACCACCACCATAATCCTCCACAATCAGAAATCGACCATGCTTATTGGCACACCGTTGGACAAAAGTTCCAGGAAAACCAGAATGTGAACGTCTCCAGAACACAACTGAATCCTTTGCGGCTATCAGCTCCTCCACTGAATCAAGGAGCCAAATAGAGTCCTTCCTGTTCAAGAGAATGGACCGAG
>FXXK01001202.1:99191-118100 GCA_900184695.1 Betula pendula | reverse complement strand
TGTAAGTTTGGATATGATCTGCTGCAGTTCTATGGGAAGACGAGCAGTATTTGATTGATCATCCTGGCGCTACATTAATGATCTTGCCATTGGCTGTTGTATGGAAATCAGGATTGTCGACCAAAAGAGGGAGGGAAAATTCGTATGCTAGTGATATGAAGGTTGATTGAGATACAAAATGGTCTTTAGTGCAGATTTTCTACTACTAGGACTCACAGTGGTTGCCTGTCCAGATTTTAGTCATTTCAAATTCATTGAGACTGGAATTTTCAATTTGATTTTTTTTTTTTTAATCTAAGTTTCTGGGTATGTAGCATTCCCGAATACGTCAAAGATATCTTCTTAGCTATAACTTTTGCTATATCCATTTTTTAGCATGGGTATAATCGTGAGGTGCAGTGAAGAGGAGTCTAATCTTGATATACATTTTGTGTAATTCAAATTTCACAATGAGCAGATTTTCTTGAAAGATTTATTTTCATCTCTGCAAAATTTCATCACAATGAGCAGATTGTCCGAGTCCCATCAACATCCAGACCAGGCTGCTCCACAGCAGCTGAAACTGCGATTTCTTCAAATTTGCTTCAAGGAAATTATGAGGGGAAAGGATTAGGACTTCAAATTTGCAACTTAACAAAACAAACACAGAGCGAAAAGGCATGGAAGAAGAGATAAAGTTTGCAGACTTGAAAAACAAGCTAGCCCGTATAAAACACTAAGCACCGAAAGTAGGCAAAAGATCAAAAAAGTTGACAAAATGGAAACAATTGATAGGCGTAGGTCACATGTCAGATTTATTTTAGAAACAATATTAAAATTAAAATAGCCTCCTCCGGATTGGATTTTTATTCTTTAATAGGTGATTCCAAAAACATTGCCCGTAAAACATTGCCTCCTTTAGACAATGCTTTCTTGGAAAGTTTTTAGCTTTTTAGCAAAAACTAAAAATATTATCAAATAACTCCAAACACAAAACATTAAAAAATTACTTTCATTTTTATGTCACACTAGAACATTTTTTTCACAAAAAAAAAAAAAAAGAAGAAGAAGAAGAAGCAAAATACACCCTCTAACTTCAAAAAATTAAAAAAGAAAAGAAAAGAAGAGTAAATATACAAGTTAATCCCATGTCTATCTTGTGTTAACCCAAAATTGATGTGGCTTTTAAAATCACCATTGAATTTATGATAGATCATTATTGACTTTTGATCCAATGATTATTTTTAAAAGCCACATCAATTTTTGGTGTCAACCTTATGGACATGTGATTGACATGTATCATTATTCAAAAAAGAAAAACTTAGATAGCCTCTCCACACTCCACGGTTATGGATTGGAGGCCAATAACCTCTTTGGTTGGCCATGGGCCAACGAGTCTTTTTTTTTTCTTAGTATTTTCTTAGGAATAAAATAAATTTTTCATATCAATCTATTAGAACAATTATCCAAAAATGGATGGAAGAACTTATTTGATATCTTTTTCAAATCTTAAAAATTTATGGGTTAAATGTTTTTTTATACTTGGGTTTTGACCCTTTTTTTTTTTTTTTTAACCCCTTGTTTTATTTTTTATCGTTGAGATACCTGGGTTATTGGTAAAGACCATAGACGGTACCTTCGTTAATGTTCTAGTAAAATTTTTAACGGCCTCCATATCATTGCCACCTAGCTCCTTTTAGGATGCGACACCCGTCCCATCTTTACACGTCATTATCCTAATTGACCACATTAGCGCGATTTCACATTCACTTCCTCCTTCCCACCACTTATCTCAAATTTATGTGAACCCTACTGAGCCAGTAGTTGAACAAAGTCAACTACCTAGGTTCAAGAGAAGAAATGGCATCAGCGATCAGGTCGTTTATGGGATTCGAAAGGAAAGAAGGTTTACATGGCGTTGATAAGGTATGTTCTCCAAAAGCAATTCAAATTTGTTGATTTTAATTGGGAAGATCTCTGGTGGAGGATCTAAGGTATATTTTTTTAGGACCAGACAAAGTCATCATCATCTGGGTCTTCTTCGGTGGGCCGTTGTGAGATGTCTGGGGTCTATTTTGTTGATTTACCCTTACTATTGAGGACATCATGAACTAAGGACCAACTCCGGCAGACGGTTTTTGGGTTGTGGCCACTATGATTTCGAGACCTGAAGTTGTTTCCATTCACTTTTAACTGTTAATCTTGAAGGGGTTGTTACTTAATTTTATTGGAATGTTATCCTCCAACATGCAGAGGAAAGAAGAATGTCATTTTTTCAAATGACTGGACAAACTAACATGCGAAAGGGGTATGGAGATATTACCTGAGATGTTGAAAAAGGTTAAAACATGAAGGCTATGTTTGTTAACCACTTTACCCCTTTCCCCTTTTTTTTTCTCTCCCAAAATCAACACCACTTTTAATATGTCACATTAATAATTTTTTAATAACTTTTTTTTACTTTTTATATTACACTACTCACTTTTTTATTACTATTCAAATAAAAAACTCACTAAAAAAATAATTTTTTTCACTTTTCCATACAAAAAATTCACAACATTCTTCCAACTTTATATTACATCAATCACTTCTTATTACTATTCCAAAACAAAAACAACCCTAAACACTTAACAAACACACTCGAAGTGTACAAATGACTGCTTAATGTCAAGGGTTAAAGTCCTGGAGGATGAAAATGATTGCTACATGGAAAAAGGTTAAAGTCCTGGAGAATAAAAACAACAATAACATGCAGCAATTGAAGAAGGAAGCTAATAGACACATGGAATAGATTAGTTACTTAGAGAAGGAAAATGACATCTTTAGGACAAAAATGAAATTTTTATGTTTGCTTTGTTGATGTCATGGTTGGTATTGTTGATGGTTGTTGCCCCAGATACAAAATGACTCTTATGTAATATTGTACTTGAACTATATATTTGAATTATGTCATTTGACTTATGCAATAGAATTATGTTATTTGACTATGTATAACATAATAATGTCCTATGTATTTGAATTTTGTCCTATGTATTTGCCAAATTCCAGTAGTTGCCAAAACCAGGTTAGTGAAAGTATTGATGAGGTTAGAGTCAATAATCACCAAAGGTTCATTGTGCTTTAGAAAAGAACCATAGTTAGCTTAACGTTTATGTTGTGTGGACACATAGTAGATGGCCCTTAATTGGTAAGGCTGTAGTGTAGGTGTAACGCCCCGACAAAATCATTTAATTGGTAAATAACTTAGCGGTTCGCCTCCCAGCCTTAACCTCCATCATGTTAAAACTTAAGGATCATACACGCTCAAGGGTGAGAGTCTACAACGGAAGACTTGTCACTTTATAAAGAATAGAGATAGCAACTAATACCCATAAATAAAAGAATACCAGAATAACTGAAAACAACCATAATATCATAAATAACCATAAATACTACCAGTAATCAAAATAACATAAAGGTTACAAACAGAATTTGACATAATCATCAACAAAATCATAGCCTAGCTTTAACAACGTAAAGCATATAGACTATGTCTATCATGTTGCGTCAGGAGTCTCTTCTGGCGTGCCACATTATACTTAACCACACAGGATCTAGCTTGTCAAAGATTACTCGGAGAATGTCATCTATTTGGACCATACTCCTCAAATACTCCGCCATTGTCTAGACTATCTATCAAGTTGTATAAGATCATAGGTAGAAAAGATACAAGAGTAAGTCCACGACTTAGTGAGTAATAATGCACATGTTATATAGGTTACCATTTTGTGAACTCAGTTTATAAACCAAAAGCATTGATATTCTCAATCATGGAATAAACACGTTATGACAATGCAATATATTTATAATACATGATATATCCAAGAACAGGTGCTATGTTAACAATATGGTTTACCCAAGATATTACCCTTTTCCAGCAAGGTTTGCGCGTTCTAAATGACTTCTAGTACAATTTCGGTGCCCCTAACATTGCACAAACATACCGTCTTATACTAGCAGTCCGATCGGGTCCAACCTTGGGTGGCCCACACTGACTAGCAAAGCCGTAACGGTGACCCCATTCGAAGAATAGTGTACTTGTCACAAATTCTTAACCATTGGATTCAAGGCCCTCATCATAAAAGAAAACATTTGACCATAGAATCAACTTGTAACAATAATAAGCCCATAACCGTTCTACCTCACGTACTGGTGTACCATGTCATACGATGCACATTAATCTTTGTGTCTTTTATATGCATGCTTTTCACAACTTTTCATTTGATTATCTTCGTTAATCACAATCGTTTTTTGCAAATGGAGTTCACAGTTGAGCATGAATAAGTATTTCATGAGAGTTGTAAATAAGCATGTTTCGTATATCAAAATAGTCATGTTATGCAAAAAAGTATAATAATAACAAATATCCATGTGAGTTGTTACTCACTTAGGTCGTATGGATCAACCAAGTAATCTTCCACGCAATCTCCGACTTCCGAATATGAGAAATGATCTTATCATTAGTCTTATGCCTTGAGCTAAACAAGTCCTAGGCCTCTAAATACCCAAAATGACATTATGTTTGAGCATCGAACGTTTGACTAGGAGGGTCGAACATTCCAACCTGAACATCGAGCGTTTGACCAAGAGGGTTGAACGTTTGATGAGATCCAGAAACTCATTCTAGACCAAAACCTCTGTCCTTTCTGGATTCTAACACCTCCTAAGGTATCCTAGAGGTCTTACTAGAGAGAATAAGGGGTCTCACACTTCAAAAATGGAGTTTGAGGTGTTAAACTCTTAATCCAACACAAACCACATAAACCTCAAATGATCAAGCTTATTGCTAAACAACAAAGAAACTAAAGCACAACAACATCTAAACAAGGTAACAACAATCAAATAACAACAGATAAACAAACTAGGCTAAGATAGATACCTCCAAAGCCCAAAAGTCTTCTCCTTCTCCAAACACTCCTCCTCATAAACGTTCTCTAAGCTCCAAGTCGAAGGTGAACAGCAAAATGGAGGGGTATGAGTCTTATTTATAGAGATGGAGAATCGGGTTAAGAACTGCTGGGTTTTTAAGTTCATCGAACGTTCTATGTACGACATCGAATGTTTGATTATACTATTACCCAATGGTTCTAAGGTTTCTATCGAACGTTTAATAAAAGCATTGAACGTTCCATAAAAGTTCATCGAACGTTTGATACGGCCTAACAGACACACTGAACGCATGACCTCAGGTATATCAAACGTTTGATTCTCACCATTGAACATTCCATGAAACTATCAAACTTTCCATAGAATCCTCCAAACGTTCTATAAACGCCCAAGGCTCCAAAATAAGTCCTTAAACTTGTTAAATATTTGGGGCATTATAGTAGGGTAGAACCGAAATCTTCAAACATCCATCTTCCCTTTACACCAAAATGGCATACATAACAGGTATGCAAATAAGGTACCAAAAATGGGTACAAAACCAAATTAGTACAACCTGTGTATAACAATGATCACAACTAGTTGTTCAAACTATATTAAGCAACATTGCCATTAGTTCCAAAACATAAATATCCATTCATATTGTTTTATATAATCATAAAGATCGAAAACATGCATCCACAAAAACATGTCAACCATTACATACATACTAACCCCAAAACCCTAAGGGTCATAAATTACCAAAGAAATTGTCACAAAATACATAACACCCATGATTACATAAGTCAAAATACTAGCATATTCCATCACTATTGAGTTTCCCTTGGTTGGCTTGGATGTGGTTCTCTTTGGCCTTATCCCATTGGCTGCGATGATCCAACCTACAACACTACCCCTGATTGTTTTCTTGATGGTCTCCTAGGTTGTATCTTTGGTATGCGTGGTTGCCTAGATGTCTGGTGGATGGCAGCAGTTTGATTAAGTTGCATTGGTTGTGAGGATCCTCCCTGCCACACTAAATAACCAAACAATTTTATTTGTTATAAATGAAATGGGATTGCAACAAATATAAATGTCATGAAATCAAAAAATATATATTAGATAAACTTACCTTGGGTTTAGTCTTGGCTTCTTAACCTTCATGGGCTACTTCTTCTTATTTGGATTGTTTGGTTTTTTGCAACTCCAAGCATTGTGGCCTGGTTCACTACAGTTTTCACAATGTATACCATACCCCTTTGGACAGACCTTAACACTTTCATCAGGGACAATTTCATCAACTCCACTTCTTCTAAACTTTTTTGGCCTACCGCGTTGTTTTCTTGATAATGTTGGTAGTATAGGTTGCTCATCGCGGTCAATAGGCCAATCATGGGGTCCAGGCATCGGATTGTTATCTAGGGCATATGACTTTTTAAATGTATCCATTAGGTACCACCCACTATTGTAGCTCTCAGGAATTTTACGATTTTTATATATAACACTACATGCATGAGGGCATGGAATACCATTTAGTTGCCACCTACTACATCCACATGTTCTTGTTTTTAGATTTACAACCCACCTACCACCATAACAATGTTCAACCTCAAATGCTAATTTATTGCCCCATCTTGACATGTACTTACTAGATTCAAACTTATTCCTATCCAATTTTTTAACAATCTTAGCGCAAATGACATTGGCTGATGTTACTGCTCCATCCCTTTTTGAATCAAACCTATTCATTATTTGCCACCTAATCATCTCCATGCATGTGAGAATAGGCTTTTCTCTTGCTTCTAAGATTCATGCATTGAAACTCTCAGTAATATTGTTTAACACTATATCACTGCAATTACTTTCACTAAAGGCATGCCTTGACCACATCTTTGAGTCTATTTTGTCAATGTATTCGAATGCTTCTAAATCCATACCTTTTATCACCGACAAGTAGTGCTGAAATTGTGACTCATTACTTGCTCAAGTTGTACCCCACAAAGCATCCTTGAATGCCTTACCCTTATATCCTTCACTCTTGAAGTTTGCGTGCAAATGTCTGACACAAAATCTGTGCTCTCTACCAGGCAACAAATACTCTAAGGCATCAAGCAGCCCTTATATAGAACATGTTAAATATGTTAGCAAAAATCATGTAAAAATATTACTTTTTGAATCAAATTTTCATACAAGTGCATTGATTGATACCTTTGGTTTGTCAGACATGAATGACCATCTGTGATGTTCTTCATACCCAATATCCTCCAATAAGAGACTTAGAAACCATGTCCATGTTTCTCTGCTTTCAGCCTCGCACACAACATACGCTAATGGGAAAATGTTGTCATTTGCGTCCCAAGCTATGGCAGCATGCAGCTGCTCACCATACTGGCCCTTCATAAAGCATGCATCTACACAAATTATGGGTCTAAATCCATCTAAAAGGCCCCACTTATAGCCCGCCAGGGATACATACATCCTTTGGAAGAACATTTCGTCTCTTTGAATAAACGCTGAGCTTCCCGGATTCCACTTCAATATTTCATTAGCATACTCCCTTGTGTGTTTGTATTGCTTATCATGTTTTCCATCCAGCATAGCCAACGCCATTTTTTTGGCACGGTGGCAACTAAACAACTTCATATCAACACTATAATCCCTTCTAATCATTTCCTTCAATGCAGTAGGCTTGAAATCAGGTTGATCCCCAAAGATTTTCAAGTATCGGTGTACAGCCCACTTTATGGTTGCTCTTTTGTTGTGATAGTGACTGCCACAATTGTGGACATCAAACAATGTCTTAATATGGAAATACTTTTTATCATGCGTCTACGATGCATATATCATCCAACCACACAGTTTCTTACAATGAGCGGATACCCGCTTTTTCTCATTGTGGACGTAGGTGTAATCAAAAGAATTTTGCACCGCGTACAGTTGAAGTATATCCTTAAACTGAGTAGGGTTGGTAAACTTCAACCCCACTACCAACTCTTGTGTCTCAAGTCTTGCAATTCTCTCCACTCCCGATACCTCATTCTACCACGTCTAGGTAACCCTTCACCATCTTCACTGCATAAGCTTATTAGGTCATCACTATCAACACCCTCCTCATCAAAATCGTTGGATGTATCCTTAGGAGGATTGGCTATACACTTCTTGGATGATGATGATGCTCCACCCCACGGCTTAAACCATTTGGCTGTGGTATCCCTAGCAGCCCCTAAAGCTTCCTAACATTTTTCACCATAAATATCCTCCTCATCACCATTTGTTATTTCAAAGTCACTCAAGATCAGGTCCACCTCATACTCCCCATTCGTATCACCCTACTGTGGAGGTTGTTGATCAGCTTGCTGATGAGGTTGTTGCTCAGCTTGCAAATTAGGTTGCTGTGGAGGCTGATGCTCAGCCTGCTAATGAGGTTGTTGTTTAGCTTGCAGATTAGGTTGCTATGGAGGCACTTCATCTTCATCCTAATCAGTCACTTGTGCACTTCTTATGTCATAATCATTAATTTCCACCACAGCAAGTGACTAGGACAGAAGCATCACAGGAGGCAAAACTTCGACGGGACTGGTTCAACTACCTCATGGTCTACAAATACATGCAGTTTATGTTTACCACTTTTATCCAACAAATTTAGCATGTGTATGATGTCACTGTCCTTGATAAGTGACTGAATCTCTTCATTACACTCATCATCAAACTTGTAGTACATAATAGGAAGATCTTTGTAATCATACTCCACGTACATTCTAGTATGTTTATAAATTCCTAAAAGCATAGGCGATCTATATTTACTTTCTCTACAGTAAACACATCTCCCCCTATATATTTCATTTATGGTCCAGCTAAGGACCCATGATGGTAAATTAAGAGATCAACTATTGTTGCATCCATTTCTGCACCAAAATAGCTAGGGTAGTTAAGATAGTTGCATACATGCACTAGCACTCACATATTTTACATGCAAAATATGTATTGTACAAAATGTGTACCCTTCTTAGGACAGTTAACCCAAAACACAAGATAAAATAAACAACAATGTGACTGGCGCAAAAAAACAAAAGTTCCCATAAAGTATTCTATGTAAAATAGTTGGAATCATTAAACTTTTCTAACAACCAACATCAACACGTGCATTAGAAGTCCTACTACAAAGTCATACCCCAACCCTAAACGGCCTACATATGAAAGCAACATGTGCAAGTTATATACTAAATAACTAAAGACTATAAAAACCAAACATTGGCTCGAAATCAGTAAAAGCAACCAAAAGTAACAACTTTTCTACAAAGAAAATAGTACAAATTGAGTAATGGGCTCCAAACATACCTTCAATTTGGTAATGGAAAATGCGACCTTTTCAAGATACCACCCTAGCAAAATAGAGTGCAACGAACACAAATTGGCCTTCGAAGTACAAAGATCCGGCTGAAATTGTTGATTTTTTTGGGAGGGTGTAGATAGAATCGGGGATGGAAAATGGTGGTCGTTGTGGAGGAGTTGGGGGGAAGACGAAGGGTTTGAGCCGATTTTGAAAACCGAAGGGAGGAACTCTTTAAGAGTCTCAAATTTCATGAATCAATGTGGTTTGTGGATGATTCAGACATGTAAATTACACGCAATAACGTAAAAGTCAATTAGGATAATGACGTGTAAACCTGGGATATGTGTTGCATTCTAAAAGGGGTTAGGTGGCAGTGACGTGGACGACCGTTGAAAAATTTTGCCAAAACATTGACAGAGGTAACATCTGTGTCTTTACCCATAACCCAGGTACCTCAACGATAAAAAATAAAATCAAGGTGGTTAAAAAATAAAAAAAAGGTCAAAACCCATGTACTAAAAAAACATTTAATCTAAAATTTAATTGACAAAATTAGAAATCCATAGAACTTCATTATAAAACCTCAATTCACATAAGGTTATTTTGATCTTTTCCCTTAATTTTAACTCATATATTTTTTAACTTCTAAAAATTTTAATTATTATTTTTTTTAAAAAATAAATAGTATAAGTTTGGATTTCAACCTAGTCTATAAAAATGTTATATGTTTCTTAGAATATGAGAAACACGTGCTTTATAAATACAATTTCTTTCAACTTTGCCCATACTATTAAAAAAACATGTATTTTTACATGCTCAAGAGACACATATTATTTTTAGAGATTATGTTTTAGGAAGTTCCTTAAAAAAGTTGGGAAGAAAACTCTATTCTTAAGTTTTAACTATCTTAGAATTTATTATTTGTAAAATACAATAAATTAGAAAAATAAAAATATTTTAAAGATCGTATACCAAAATGATAAACTCTGAATTATCTAATTAAAATTTTAAATATTGCAATGAAAACGTACCTTAAAAATTTCTAACCAAAGATTATTATTTATTAGTCCTAGATTGTTATAAATAAAATTAAATAAAATAGTCCTCTATAGGATCACGTGACCTCCAACAAGTTCCCGTCCTGTTTTGTGTTGGTATACGTGTTATGTATGTATTAATTTAATCTAATAGTCAATTATTATTCATTGCAATCTGCAAAGCAGAGTGGCGACAGGGAAAATGAGCCGGCGGCAAGACCGAGCCGACACCCTTGTGGAAGCAGCGCTTGGAGTCTTCAACACAGCGGACCCATTCGAGAAGGCCCGGCTCGGCGACTCAGTCGCTTCTCAGTGGCTTCAGGTGACCATCACTCAGCCCTACGACCCGTCCCTGGACCTCCCCGTATCAGATCGCCCTGCCAGGCTCTACACTGTACGTGCACTTCAACTCCCTCAAATGCTTTCTTTGTATATCCTTTCACTGATAATATAATAAAATACAATCATATTATGAGAATTCTAAAGCCCAAAAACGAGTGACTCTTTGCTCGCATATTCCGTCTACAATGTTAGAATATATTCTGATACTCACCGTAATTTCCGAATATTTTGTAATTATCAGAATTACTGTTACCGTATTTCCTTGTATAGGTTTGATTTGATTCTGTAATATTGTCTATTAATTCTCTGATTGTATTTCCTAGTTTACCTAGCCCTATTCAACTTTAAATAGGCCCTTCTGTACACAGTTACAAATACACAGAAATATACTATTCAGTTCTTTCCTATATTCTCTAGTTATTTTAACATGGTATCAGAGCCAAGTTTTTGTCTTGTCTAGAGGAATAGGAAAACCGTACGATCTTTGTACGATTTGAAGACTTTTTTGAACTTGTTTTGGTATAAAAATTATACCAACAAGTTTTAAATTCTTCGATCTACAATCTGGTGTTTTCAGATCGTTGTTTTTGCGCTCCACGCGCTCCCATGCGCCGCTCGAAGTTTTTGTCTTTTCACGCGCTCCCACGCGCCGTCGCCGGCCACCACGCGCCCTATCAGCCGTTTCCAGAAGCGGACACCACCATCGTGATCGGAGGCTGCCGATCTACACTATTGTGTCTAGCACGCGTCCCAAGTCCACCACACGCACCACCACGCGCCGCTCCAGTGTTGCTGTGTGCGTCCTAGCGCCTCACGCGTCGTCACCTTACGCCACGCGCTAACTTATTCCGCTGCTTTTATTTCAAGAGAACTCTCCAAGGCGCCTAGATCGGAGGCCTGCCCAGATCTGGCCTGTGCCGCCAGCACGCGCCTTGCCGCCTTCAGACGCGCCGCACGGCACCGTCCAGCCTGCTCCAGCCAGTTGAGCTCATAGCAGCTCCCTTAGTCCTTGCGCACGAGATCACTGCTTACAGCACCCTGCTGCACTGAGCCACCACTGGATCCCAGCCTTGCAGTACACGGTCTTACCGTGGTCCCTGCCGCTCTATGATCTCAGCCCCGCAGTACACCGGTAACTTCCCTGCCCCCTACCACACCCGATCCTAGCCGTTTTTTTCAAAAAAAAAAAAACCAGAGAGCTCACAGAAGCTACCCTACACTCGTCCACACCAGATCCTAGCCAAAAAAAAAAAACCTTCCAATGGCCTCATCTTCTACTATCACTCTTCCCAATACCAAAGATATTACCCAACCTATTCCAATCATTCTTGATGGCTCCAATTACCCTGCATGGGCTCAATCTATGAGTAGGTGGCTTAAAGGACATTGTCTTTGGGAATATGTATGTGGCGAAGAATCTAAGCCTGTTGCTGCTAAAGAAGAACCTGCTGATAAGACCTCTAGCCGCATCCGAGCATGGCAAAGTATTCATTACAGGATTATTTCCTGGTTCTCCAATACATGTACAGTCTCGATCAGCATGACTTTTGGTAGCCTTGACAATGCCAAGGATGTTTGGGACATTTTAGCCCACCGCTACAATGCTGCCAACCTTGCTCAGTGCTTTCAGATCGTCACCAAGCTCAATCGCATGCGCCAAGAACTAGGTTAGAGTATTGTTGAATTTTATTCCCAAATGACTTATCTTTGGAATCAAATGTCTCTTTGTGAGCCAGAATGGGTCAATCCAGTTGATGCATCTCGGTATATCGCTTTTCGCGATAGCATGCGCCTTGTCGAGTTCCTAACAGCAATTCATGATGAATTTGAAAATACTCGGGCTTCTCTTCTCCATCGCTCACCATTGCCATCCTTGGAAGGTGCTCTTAGTGAACTCATTTCAGAAGAAACCCGATTCTCTACTATGAAACTGCACACCTCTGAGATGGTCATGGCCACTGCTCCACGCGATACACATGCTCCTGGTTCCAATCCTGTTGGATCTTCTTCATATACTAAGAAAATGCAGTGTCACTATTGTCATAAATTTGGCCACAGGATCAATGAGTGTAGAGCAAGGGTTTCTCGAGGAAATTACAGGGCTCCTAGTCATAGGGCTGCTGTGGTCACTCATACTGATGCATCAGATATGTCTCACACCAGTACTGTACCCCAACCTAACACTCTTTCCCCATCAGATATTGAGGCTATTGTTCATCAGGTTTTATCTAAGTCTAATCTCCATACAACAATGTCCACCACCTCAGGCAATTCTTCTTGGTTTCTTGACTCTGCCTGCTGTAATCACATGACACTAGACTCTTCCATCTTTTCCTCTAAATCTGTTTTAGCTGATCCTCCTAGTATTTACACTGCTAATAGCTAACACCTAAATGTCATTCATATTGGGTCTGTTTCCACTAAACAATTGTCTGTGTCTGATACATACTTAGTTCCTTATCTTTCATTAAATCTTTTGTCTGTGGGTCAGCTTTGTGAACTTGACCTAGAATTACATTTTTCTAAACAAGGTTGTGATGTGCAGGATTCGCAAACGGGACAGCTAATTGGGACCGCCCGTAAGATTGGACGTATGTTTGAGCTTTCATCTCTTCATCTTCCTCGCACCGTGTCTGCTGCTACTCCATCTCGGTCATCATCCACCACTCTCAGTTTATGGCATTCTCGTTTGGGACATGCGTCTGTTTCTCGTGTTCGTTCTTTAGCTACTAGTGGTCAGTTAGGGTCTGTTGGGTCTGAGTCTTTTGATTGTGTTGCATGTCAACTTGGAAAGCAAAGTGCTTTCCCTTTTAATAATAGTGATTCTGTTTCTTCTACTTCTTTTGATTTAGTACATTCTGATGTTTGGGGCCCTACGCCTACTCCCACCATGGGAGGATCTCGTTATTTTGTGATATTTGTGGATGACTATTCTCGATACACATGGCTTTATCTTTTACAAAACCGTTCTGAACTTCCCAAAATTTATTTTGAATTTCAGAAAATGGTTCAAACTCAGTTTTCTCGAAACATAAAAATTTTTCGTTCTGATAACGCCATGGAGTATCTTGAATCTTCCTTCCTTACTACTCTCAAACAAAATGACACTCTTTCTCATCGTTCCTGTCCGGGTACTTCTCAACAGAATGGTCGAGCTGAACGCAAACACAGACACATCTTAGACACAGTTAGGGCATTGCTACTTTCCGCTTCTATCCCCGAACATTTTTGGGGAGAGGCTGCGCTTACTGCTATTTACACCATCAATAGGGTTCCATCTCCCACTACTTTCAATAAGTCTCCTTATGAACTCTTGTATGGTTCTCCTCCTGATTATCAATCCCTACAAGTCTTTGGTTGTGTTTGTTTCGTCCTTCTTCAACCCTATGAACGTACTAAATTAGAACCTCGTTCTCGTATTTGTTGTTTTCTTGGTTATGGCATAGAACATAAAGGATATCGTTGTTATGATCCCATTGCTAAGCCTCTCCGTATTTCCCGTCATGTCACGTTTTGGGAACATAGGCTCTTTAGTGATATGGAGTCTTTTCCTCCTAGTCCACCTTGTTCCTCCCCTATCTTCACTGATGTCTCTTTTAATTTGCTCCCCGAATCTACTGATCTTGATGCAGGGATGACAAGCTCTCCAGACAACTCTTTGACGGATGGCTCCGATGCCCCTGCCTCGCTTGTTGATCCATCTACTACTCCTCCTGAGCCTGAACTTTCTAGCCCTCATCGTTCTACTCGGGTAAAAGCTCTTCCTTCTCATCTTCATGATTATCATTGTTACTCTGCCATTGCTACTTTACATGAACCTCACTCCTTTCGTGAGGCTAGTACTGATCCTCTTTGGCAGCAAGCTATGTCTGAAGAACTTACTGCCCTTACCAAAACTCATACTTGGGACTTAGTTGATTTACCTCCGGGGAAAACCGCTGTTGGGTGTAAGTGGGTTTATAAGTTTAAGACAAAATCTGATGGATCTGTTGAGCGATACAAGGCACGTCTTGTGGCAAAGGGGTTCAATCAGGAGTATGGTATTAATTATGAAGAGACTTTTGCACCGGTGGCTCGCCTTACCTCTGTACGATCCCTTATTGCTGTTGCCTCTGTGCGTCGTTGGGATCTTTTTCAGATGGACGTGAAAAATGCATTTCTCAATGGAGATCTTAGTGAAGAAGTTTATATACAGCCTCCTCCTGGATACACTCGTCCACCACACAAAGTTTGCAGACTTCGCCGGGCATTATATGGGTTAAAACAGGCTCCACGTGCTTGGTTTGCCAAATTCAGCTCTACTATCGCACAGATTGGTTTTGCTTCTAGCTCTTATGATTCTGCACTTTTTATTCGGCGCTCTGATGCTGGTCTTATTCTCCTTTTCCTGTATGTGGATGATATGATTATTACCGGAGATGATGTTGTTGGCATTCGTGACCTTCAACAGTTTTTAAGCCAGCAATTTGAGATGAAGGATTCGGGCTCCCTTGGCTACTTTCTTGGGTTGGAGGGTTTCTTCAGATTCAGATGGTTACTATCTTTTTCAAGCTAAGTATGCTTTTGATCTCATCTCACGGGCTGGCCTTTCTGATTGTAAGCTTGTTGATAGTCCTCTCAAGACGAATGTCAAGCTTCGCGCCACTGATGGTGAGTTACTTCCAGATGTCACTCTCTATAGACAATTAGTTGGGAGCCTTATCTACCTTACTGTCACAAGACCGGATCTTGCCTATGCGGTTCATCTTGTCAGTTAGTTCATGACCTCACCTCGCTCTGTTCACTATGCTGCTGTTCTTCGCATACTTCACTACGTGAAGGGCATATTGTTTCATGGTTTGCATTTCTCTTCTCACTCATCATTAGACTTACATGTGTATTCAGATGCTGACTGGGCAGGTGACCCTACCGATTGTCGTTCCACAACTGGTTATTGTTTTCTTCTCGGTGATTCCCTCATCTCTTGGCGTAGCAAGAAACAGTCTGTTGTTGCCCGCTCTAGTACTGAAGCTGAGTACCGTGCCCTTGCTAACACCACTTCTGAGCTCCTTTGGCTACGATGGCTCCTCCATGATATGGGTGCTTCTCACACTTCTAGCTCTCCTATATTCTGTGACAACCGAAGTGCGATTCAGATTGTGCATAACGATGTTTTTCATGAGCGCACTAAACACATTAAGATAGACTGTCATTTTGTGCGCCATCATCTTTTGCAGGGAACTCTTCATCTTTGTCCTGTTGCTTCTGCTGATCAGTTGACTGATGTGTTTACCAAAGCACATCCACCTGGACGCTTCCGTGATCTTGTTTCCAAACTCAAGTTGGCTTCTACATTACCACTTTGAGTTTGAGGGGGGATGTTAGAATATATTCTGAATATATTCAGAATATATACTGATACTCACCGTAATTCCCTAATATTTTGTAATTATCAGAATTACCGTTACCGTATTTCCTTGTATAGGTTTGATTTGATTCTGTAATATTGTCCATTAATTCTCTGATTGTATTTCCTAGTTTATCTGGCCCTATTCAACTATAAATAGGCCCTTCTGTACACAGTTACAAATACACAGAAATATACTATTCAGTTCTTTCCTATATTCTCTAGTTATTTTAACATACAATATGTAGAGGATTTGGTGTTTTTATATATTGTATCGAAGGATGTGAAAATGGGTATATCATGTGTAAGACAAATTCATAGAATTAATAAGTTCATGATTCATTAAACATTGGAACTCTTACACATTTTCATTTACCAACCCACTTTAGTCCATTTGTTATCACCATTAAATGTAAAAATAATAATTGATTGATATTAAAAATGATCCCACCCATTTCATATTTATAGAGAAAGAGTTTACAAGACAGTTATGGATATTTTGCATTTTGAAGGTGTCCCTTCACTTAGTGAAATAGTAAGAACATTCTTAGCAACTTCTTCAATTTTTCTAACCATTTTGATTAAAAATCATTTTTTTCTATTTTAGTCATCTAATTTTTTAAAGCACTCCAAACAGTCTTACCATTTTAGTTATCTACTTTCAATAATTCAAATATTCTTTTTTAAAAGATTTATTTATTCTTTTTCTAACATTTATATTTTTGAATGTTTATTTTTTCCTAACAATCATAGTTTTTTAAAAATTTCATTTTCCTTAACGGTCATATTTTTAAAACAACAAAAAAGAATTTCATTATCATTTAGTCTTGTCAACTTGTTTATCGGGCCTTTAACTTTTATTGGAATAAATTAAGTGAGCACTCTTCATTAGCCATCTACGACTACCCAAATGATATCTTCTTCAGTAGACGTTCTTGGCAACCCTACTATGAAGTCTATAACTATCTCGTCCCACTTCCATTTCGGTATGAGTAGCTACTTGAGCGTTTCTGTAGGTCTCTCAGACTGACTAAAAAAAGACAAAGAAGGAAAGAAAAGAAAAACCTTGGGGTTGCTTGCGAACCACCCCCAAATTGGTTGGGGTGGCTCGCGAACCAACCCCCTTAGCATGGGGGTGGCTGCGGCTTGCGAGCTACTCTCCATGGCTTTGGGGCCCACCCCCAATTTCTTTATTTTATTTTATTTTTAAAAAAATTGGTAAGTTTCATTTATTCTTTTTTTTTATTTTTATTTATTAAAGAAACTAAGGGTATTATAGGAAGAAAATATGAAAAGTGGCATTTATGTCACATATTGATAGTTTTATGGTCAACGGACACACTTGATACTTTATAGGGCTTTATTAAAAACGGCTATTAGTTGAAGGGCTTATTTTACTATTTTTTCCTTCGAAGGCCTAAAAAAAACTCCGTAGTCCTTGAGTAGTGAGCACTGTTGATTTGTCAAAAATACTGAAAAAAAAAATTATAATTTTTTTTTGTTTAAAAGGATATTTAAATAAATTGTAAAAATAATAAAAATAAAGACTAGTTTGAGAGCCTCTAAATATTATCTAAATACGTAATAAAAAAGTAGAATTTCTTTACTTAGCTATTATATTTTTTTTATACATATTCCTATAGATTCTCTACTTTATTTTAAATAATCAGTTCTCATTTTTTTAATATTATATTTCACTCTTCTTTAAGTAGGTTTTTCTCACCACCATATCAAATGAGAGAGAAAATATTGAAAAATTAAAACATTTTTTTTTTTTTTGTAAGTGAATATGTATTTTTTTTGTAAGTGAAAATTAAAATTAAAACATTTGCTGTGCAATTTTTTTTGTTTTGTTTTTGTTTTGTATTGTTTAAAAATTGCGAATACTGAGAAACAAAAAGTTTGAAATTATGTTTGGTTGATTTAGATAATAGACAACAAAATTAGGAATTATGTTTGGCAAGTGAATTAAATTGAATACATTTCAAAAATTAAAAGTAAAACTAAATTAATAATAATACTAATAATAAAAACTTAAAACTAAAACTGAAAAAAAAAAAAAACAAGAAAAAGAAGAAAGAAGAGAAGAAGAAAAAACTAAGGCTAGCAAAAAGACCTTAAATTTTTTTTGGAGTTTTGTAGTTTAAAGAATATTGTCGCAATTGTAAATTTGAAAAAAATATTATGAATTGAAGGATAATTTGAAAAATATGAAGACTTCTAAAAAAGAAAAAAAAAAAGTAAGAAAGATTCGATCTGCAATTTGTCTCTTCTTTGAGTTGTTTAATAACGGATCTAGCTTATATGCGGTAGTGCTACCGCATATCTGCGGTAGAATTTTTGCATGGCTCAGATCCAACCAATGCTTTTATAACCCAAAACTCACGCCGTTTACCAACAAGCAAGCAAAATGTGACTATACTTCCGTGAAACGTAACGGACATGTTCTTTTTCTTCTTCCTTCTTTTTCTTTTTTTTTTTTTTTTTTTTTTCTACGCTCCGTTCCACGGCAAATCCTTGAGGTTGAGGAAGCCTAGTCCCCAACCAGATTCGGCTTCTAAACTACGCATATTTGCGCTCTCAGGATTGAGTTCTCAGCCTCAATGTTCAAGTAGAGCTGAGGGATCCGGATCCTCTCCAGTTGAGTTCAACTGGAGGGGATCCTAATTCAGAGCGGATCCGGATCCTCTCCAGTTGAGTTCAACTGGAGGGGATCCTAATTCAGAGCTGAGAGGCCATGTTCATGCTTGTGAGGATTTGGTTGTTCTCCTCTGTGAGTTGACACGCTTGGGCCATCAGATCTTCGACTTGCGCATCCGTGATCTACGTGCCGATTCATGGTTGGACAGCATTCTTTAACGCTTTCTTTGATCCATAACATGCTGAAGATCGCCTTTAGCCCAAGTTCTGAATCGTGCCGGACCCTGAAG
>FXXK01001202.1:88212-99178 GCA_900184695.1 Betula pendula | reverse complement strand
CCGGATCCTCTCCAGTTGAACTCAACTGGAGGGGATCCTAATTCAGAGCTGAGAGGCCATGTTCATGCTTGTGAGGATTTGGTTGTTCTCCTCTGTGAGTTGACACGCTTGGGCCATCAGATCTTCGACTTGCGCATCCGTGATCTACGTGCCGATTCATGGTTGGACAGCATTCTTTAACGCTTTCTTTGATCCATAACATGCTGAAGATCGCCTTTAGCCCAAGTTCTGAATCGTGCCGGACCCTGAAGAAGCTCCACTAGAAGAAGCCATATATAGTATGTTTTAACAAAAACAGCAATGAGATTATTTCTTGATATCAATATTAAGCTAACAAAACAACAAGATTTTTCTATCCATATTATGCTTGACAATAATGAAGCATAGAACCCAGGTGCTAATTACTTGAAAATAACTCTAATATAGATATTTTATATATGGCTAGCTACAGAGGGGCCTTGCTAGTTTATGAAAAAAACGTAGAACCAATAGAGGAAGACAACAAAGAAGTACTGAACCAAGTGGCTCTTGCTATATTTCACGGAAAAAAAGGACTGAACGGTGCGTATAAAAAAAAACAAAAAAGAAGAAGAAGAAGAAGAAAAAGAGTCAGTCTGCTATGTTTCACGGAAGAAAAGTCACTTTCTAGTACTGTTTGGTCTTATTTGTTTTGTAAACGGCGTGAATATTGAGTTATAAAAGCTTTGGTTGCATCTGAGCCGTAGAAAAATACTACCACAGATATGCGGTGTTTTCACTGCCGCATATAAGCCAAATCCATTTTAGTAGTCCCTTTCAGGACGGGACCACTCATTGTGAAAAAAAAACTCTTTCCATCCGGATTTCAAGGTACCTAGCTTTACTCAGAGTAGGCTATATGTTGTGATCTACGGCATCAAGACATTTCTTCATTCTACCCTTCAACTATTTCCATCAAGAGCGCTTTTCATTTTGAGCATTCTTTCACTCACATTCAACTATTCAAGAAATGGCAAAACAACATTCTTTTAAGTCATTGTTTTTCTTATAACGCTTAGGAAAAGGATGCTCTGCCCCCTTGTTTTAAACTAATCGGCTCTTCTTTATTTCCTTTGAAATGGAGAAAATTTGAGTCCTAATGCTTATGACCGTTGGTCATTAAGAACATTCACACGCTCATGAATTTCTATTATTTTATAACCATTGGTATTAACTTTCTTAAGATTTTTTTTTTTTCATTTTTCACAGCTTACAAATTGGCTCTATAAAAAGAGAATTTCTAAATAAGTTTTTGGGAAAACTCATATTTAATCCCTAAGTTTTCATCTGATTTGAATTTAGTCATTGATTTTTCAGTTTTAAGAATAAGGTCCTTAAGTTTTACTCAAATTTTAAATTGATCCCTCTATCACTTATGAGTCAAAGTTAACGATTTTCTATTTATCATGTGTGTCTCATTTAACATGTCATAGTCTATCTCATCATCAAAGTTAATGGTTTTTCCTTTAACGCAACAAATTTAAAAGATCAAGATGACGAAGAATATGATTTTTGTTTTTGGAATTAGGTCTTTTTTTTTTTAATTATTATTATTATGGATGATTTGGCGCATAATAATATGACATTGATATTGAGTGTTGATATAAACACTAGCGTGTCAATTGAGACACACGTGACGTATGACAAACCCTTTATTTTAATAGAAAAGTGATAGAGGGACTTATTTAAAATTTGGGCAAAACCTAAAAACTATATTCTTGAAATTAGAAACTCAATGACTAAATTCAAATTATATAAAAACTTATAGGCTAAATATGATTTGTCCCTAAGTTTTTCGTCCTATTCTATTTTTGTCATATTCTAAAAAACAAGCCAAATAGAACTTAGTCTATACAGATTTCTCTAGCCGCATAGAACTTATTAAAAGCTCACTAGTGTCTTCTATTTTTAGTATTTTCTTTATGTAGCTTTTCATCAAGTAGATCAATTTATTAGGCATTCGTATTTGGAAGTATGTTCTTAACGAAGGTAGATGTTACAATTTAATCCTTGAAGGTTGCGTTGTTGGGAATACTACTATATCAAAACAAAATATAGCGTAGTGAAAAATAAATTATTCCTTAACCAAGATCGAACTTTAAAAACTACATGTAAAGAACTATGCTATTAAAATAAATAAGTAATAAAATACTTACTTGAACACTAGGGCCACTCCTTGGTTATATGAGTAGTAGATCCTTACTCCTTTCAAACAGAAATCTTGACCTTTAGATATTCTTACCAATGACTAGAAATAACTAAGAGTGTGGACTCAAATTTCTCTTCAAATATTTAAACTATATTTTTCGAGTTGTTAGCACACAAGAACTTCAGTTCTTCGTAAATGCTAAAAGAATTGTGTTGGTGTATTTTTCAAAAGTCACAAACACCTCTATTTATATCCTTAAAAACATAAGAGACTGCTTAATTTAATCAATGTAGGACTAGGATAGGAGAGATGAGTGGACGACTAGGGGGGAACCGTAGCTGCCAGTCTTCCTCTTTGAGAGTGACTAGCCGTCACTCTCCTTCTTGGAGAGTAACGCATGGGCTAAGGTGGAAACCCTAGCCCATGCGTTAGCTTCCCTACATGGGGCTTGGGTTTTCTCCCAAGCCCATGCTCCCACTTACCTCTTTGTACAGTTTTTCCTTTAGGCCCAAATTTTAATTAATTAAAACAATCTGCTTAAACAATAAGCCACTGTTTTAATAAATTAAAATACCTTGCCTAATAAATAAATAAGTCTTTCATGGTGAATTTACAATAGCTTGATGAGAGACCCGAAAGGAAAAATAAATCTAGCTCAAATTGTCACCGACCAATCCCTGTCGCTATTTAATTACAATTGATGCTACTATACAATTGTAACTGCACTTCAGAATTTATTCTTGATAAAAATCAACACCGTTCCTTTTGACTTACTTATAAATGAGTATGATTCCTCCATGAAATATTCCGTAGCAGAATTATGACTAACATACTGTCATACTAAATTATTTACCTCTTAATCCTTGATTCCCAAATTTACCCTTTGTCATTCTCCAACTGTGAATACTCCCTTCACAAATCAAAAAATATATATTTTGAATCTCAACCAAAATGCTCTGATCATAGGTTGAGAATGAACTCCTTTGAAATCCTAGTCAAGGGAAAATTTCATATCCTTTTATTTATCTAAAAGGATTTGGATTCCTTATTGAGCAAAGCTTCCCTCACAGTGTTTCATATGATCACCCAATGCACGGAGATGTTGTCCAACGTTTAAGGTCTCACTCCCTAATGCATCAAAGGGACCAACACTTACACATCTAAGTTTGCTTCCCCTCAGGATTTAGAATTATTGGTTACAAGTAGTCTGAGAGTTATTTGTCTTTCTGAGAACAGTACTTTAATGAAAAGACAACTCCTGGTCCGTTCAGTGTATACCACCTTATAAACCTACTACATCAACCCAAAGAATGCTCTTCGCTTGATTAAAGTAAATAACTTTTAGTTGATGTGTAATAGTCTCAGCCAATGGAATGTCCAATTTCATTGTTGACTGCGAACAATAAACTTTACAGAATACAAGGGTTATAGTCTATGACATTGTGTAATGAAGACCATTGCTCACATCCATAGTCCATATTCAATATATTCTCCGGACCCTTTGTATGAGAATTTATTCAACAAAATCATACAAAGATTATATGCTTATATGTCACAAATATATTTAATCAATGAATAAAACTTTATTCATAACAAAACTATAATGTCAATCGTATCACAAATTGAGATTTAGGGCATAATCCCCAACAATCTCCCACTTGCACTAAATTCCAATTGGGCATACATTTGACTCTCATTCCCTCCAGGTGAGTATCGAAAACTCTCTGAGGCAAAGTCTTAGTGAATGGATCCGCCAAATTTTCTGCTAATGGTATTTTCACCACAATTGTATCTCTCCGCGCCACTATCTCTCTAATGAGATGATACTTGCGTTCTATGTGTTTCCCTCTCCTATGGTTCTTTAGATTGTACAACTGCTCCACCGTTGTAGCAAAACAACGTTATTGGAGCTTGCTCGTTCCTCATCACACCAAGATCTACTAGGAATTTCTTGAGCCACACTGCTTTCTTTGCTACCTCACTGGCTGCAATGTACTCAGCTTCTATAGTGGAGTCCGCAATGCAAGACTGCTTGACACTTCTCCAACTAATGGCTCCTCCTCCTAAGATAAAAACATACCCCAAGGTAGATTTTGGGGAATCACGATTTGACTTGAAATCAGAATCTGTGTAACCAGTAGCTATCAAATCCTCACTCTGGTAGACAAGTATATAATCATTCGTTCTCTGTAGATACTTGAGTATATGCTTAACCGCTACCCAATGTTGTGGACCAGGATTTGATTGATACCTGCTGACCATGCCCACTGCAAAACATATGTCAGGTCTAGTGCATAACATGACATACATGAGACTTCCCACAGCCAAGGCATAAGGAATATTTCTCATCTACTCTTCCATCTTAGATGTCTGAGGACACTGATTCTTGGATAGAGCTACTTCATGCCTAAAGGGCAAAATCCCTTTCTTCGAGTCTAACATGTTAAACCTTGCCAAGACCTAGTCTATGTATACTGATTGGGATAAGCCTATCATCCTATTTTTGTGATCCCGCAAGAGTTTTATCCCTAGGATGTAGCTTGCTTCTCCTAAGTTTTTCATATCAAACTATTTAGACAACCAGATTCTAACTGCTGATAACGTACCTACATCATTTCTGATGAGTAGTATATCATCTACATACAGCACTAAGAATGTCACTACATTATCTTGACACTTTTTGTACACACATGGTTCTTCGAGGTTTTGTTCAAAACCATATTGTTTGATAGTTTCATCAAACCTAATGTTCCATGATCTGGATGCTTGCTTAAGTCCATAAATGGACCTTTGCAACTTACAAACCATATCACCTTAACTCTCAGCTATAAATCCGTCTAGCTACATCATATAGATGTCTTCGTCAAGTTGCCCATTTAAGAAGGCAGTCTTGACGTCCATTTGCCAAATCTCATAGTCAAGATGAGCTGCAATGGCCAAGAGTATCTGAATGGACTTAAGGCTATTGGCGAAAAGGTTTCCTCATATTCGATCCCTTCTTTCTAAGTAAATCCTTTTGCCACTAACCTAGCTTTGAAGGTTTCAACCTTCCCATCCACTCCCCTCTTCCTCTTGTAAACCCACTTACACCCAATGAGTTTAATCCCGTTAGGCGCTTTTACAAGAGTCCAAACATTGTTGGAATACATGGATTCCAACTCATTTTCCATAACCTTGACCCACTGGTTTGCATCCATATCGTTTACTGCTTCATCATGAGTCCTTGGATCCGATTTTAGTTCATCAGAGACAGCCTCATGGACTTCTCCTAAAAACATGAATCTGTTAGGAGCCTTGACTGTTATATCCGAAATATGAATAGAAGATTTTATTAACTTGTTTATGTAAATGACTTAGAGGAATTAATAACCAAGAGTAATGTTACGCCCAATGTAATACCCAAGAATTTAATTAGGACGACTAAGAACACTTTGATATAAATTGTGATATTAAGATGGGTCAAATATATTTGGAAAAATATATTTGATGGTTATTATATGTTCTTAGTTTAAATTGGGTAGTGATTAATTTATATTAGGCTTAAAGAAAATAAATTGTTAGAGTGTTAAAATGAATTTAAAGGTAGAAAAGAATTGTATTGATGGATATATATATATATATATATGATAATATATATACTATATTATATATACATCTTGCCCTTATAGTGCTGTTTGGGTCCAGCATATTTAAATATGTGGTATATATATATAGTTAAAATGTAGTGTTGTCCGGTACAGCATGGGGAGTAAAGAAAACAAACAAAAAAAAAGGGAATGAGTGTCCCTAGCATTCACGTGAATGCTATGACATGCTCAAATCCATGTATATATATATATTGGGTTATAGTTGCTGTCTAGTACAGCATAGAGGAGAAAACAAAAATAAAATAGGAGCTTGAAGGACACCCACGTCCACGTAAAGAAAAGGAAAAGAAAAAAATTAAAATCTGGAAGTTCTTTGAGTGGGCTGTTTGATCCCTTTAGTGCATGTGTGTGCTGTCAAGAAGTTAAGTAAAAAGATGCACTAACGTGCATGTGTGTGTGTTGTCCAAAATCTAAAGAAAAGAGAGGTGTGTGTGATAACGTGTAAGCTTGAGAGCTATTCCACCAGTCCAGCTTATGTGCTGTCCAGATTTAGAGGAAAGGAGGTATATATACATACTATCGTGGACTGCTATGTGTGAGTGTGTGCTGTAAGCTTTGAGTGGAGGTGCTGGCTACGTGTAATGCCAAGAATAACGTGCAGTGAATTTTGGGATTTCAGATTCTGCCCAGCCTTTATATATACATCATACAGTCCATGCAGTGGCTGTTTGGCTCAAAAGAAACAGAAAAATACTCCTCCCAGCTCTCTTGTACGTACTGCCCTGCCTTCATACACATTGAGCTGTCCATAAGTGCTGGTTTTGCTCACAAAAATTATCACTCTCAGCCCATGCTCGTGCAGTCTTGGTAGTTAGGAAGAAGAGAAAAAAAAAAGGGAGTTAAGTCCTCAAGCTTTGGAGCTTTATTTGGGGAGTGCTAGGTATAATTCTTTTATCCCTAGTTTATGTCAATTCTAGCTGTTAGAATTTAATTTATGTCGTTAGAATGCCAAGTGAGATTATAATATTTTAGATATGTCGTTATAATGCCCGAGTGACATTATAATATTTTAAGTATACGTCGTTTAGCTGTCTGTTTTTAGACAGAATTCAAGGAAAATAATCAATGGTCTAGATAGTGATTTTAAAAATAAGTTTTAGACTAATATACTGTCGCACGTGGGTGTAATTTATTGCAGTGAGTTTTATAAACGACAAGAAGAATTTTTAAGCAGACTACGAGAGGTGAGTATAATTACTCACTGAGAAAAGATACTATTTTTATGCTTTCAAAGATTTTATTATATTCGAGCCAATCGTATGTTATGTTAGTGTTTTTATATGATGATATTTTGATGCTTTGAATATGTTTAGAAATGTTTGATGGAATCTGATTATGAAATGATGTTAAAGATTACATGATTACGAAAGAAAGAAAAAGAGATGTTTATTGCATGAGAATGAGTATGTTTTTGAAGGAGTGTAATGCTCCGATGATAGCAACGTGATATGTTTTCGAATGGGTGATTAGCCCTGATGATAGCAAAGTTATATGTTTTCAAATGAGTGTAATGCTCCGAGTTAGTAAGCCTTTTTTACTCGAGTTAGTAAGCCTTAAGGCTGTCTCTACAGCTAGTGCCCTAAAGCCATCTGATTTGGGAGCATTGGCCTAACACTCGTTACAAGGGTCAATTAGAAAGCTTAAAAGAACTGAGCATTGCACAGCCTGACCCAAAAAAAGAAAAAAAGAAAAAAAAAAGAAAGAAAGAAAAAAAGAAAGAAAGAGAGAATGCCATGTTATTCAATCCGATGGGACCCAGTCAACTTTGAGATATTGAGTCATTGCACATCAGAATTAATTGAACCTCATGATATTGTGTGGTTCACTTACACTGAATTGAACTTGTGAAATCTCAGCTTGTCATTTTTGAGTGGTTAGACTTTGAAACTCCAATTCATTTTGAAGATGGAGTTTATCCTTTTAAGCTTGCTAATGAATGAGAATCATGGTGTTTGTGATACTTTAGTCTTGGAGATAACATGAGTTATGCATAATGTTTCGTGGTATCATTCCTGTTAAACCCTCTCACGAGACTGTCACTCGTCCTACTAGGGATGCCTAGGGGTTTAAAAGGCTTGGTGCATACGCTAAATGCAATTGTATTTCCCACGACAGAGGAGGTAGAATAGTTGTCATTTATTTTTTAGTTTTGTATTGCTAAGGGACTAGCAATATGTAAGTTTGAGGGTGTGATAAGTGCTGAATGTTACACATTCAAGCCCCTTAATTCACATATGTTAATCTCTTAGTTTCATTATAATATGATGTTTTGTGTTGTTTTGTGTTTTTCCTTATTTTGTAGGTTTTGGAAGAAAAGAAGTCATCCATCAACTCGGGCTTAAAACACATGAACTGCAAAGTTGCTGAGAATTTGACCTTTGTGCACTATTTTGGCATAACTCTTAGCTCAAACTCGATTAAGGCAGGTCAAGTGCGTTGGAGAGGACTCAGGGAGGAACAAATCATTAAGCCAGGTTTTTTCATCCAAGGTGCGCGTCGAGCGCCCAAAATGACGCTCGAGCGTCAGCTGGTGCTCGAGCACCCTTTCTGGTGCTCGAGCCCATCGCGTGCGGAACTCTAAAGCGGCAGAACTGATATAATCCGACCCCAACTCGATCTTGGACTTCCTAGGGTGCACGAAATTGATTAGGGTTATTCCTAAACTCTATAAATACTCCACTAAGTCATCCAAACAAAGAGACAAGCTTGAGGAGAAGAATCAAAGGCTTCAAAGAAGGGTTTTTCTTAGTTTTTCTTTACTTTTCAGTTTTTATTTGTTATTTTCTTATGAGGATGATTTTCATCCAAATTATGTGTAGCTAATACTTTAGTTAGGGCTCGATTGAAGCCCTAATCATATATCTTTAAGGTTTCAATTTGTCTTGCTACAATTCATATTTTGATGCTTAACTTGATTATTTTCGGTTTTCTTGAATTCCTCACATGTATGTGTTTGATCATCATATGCTTGTGGTATGGATATGTTATTTAGGTCAATTTGGATGGCCGAGTCTTGGGCCTAATAGAGTAACAAAATAACCCCATCACAGGTTCTTGGATTAATCAACATGGAAAACCGGAGTAGATGCCATGCTCTAGGCTCTATGTGTTTGTCGATCTCCATAGTTTTATGCTTTCTTGAAGAACAACTTAGTAGATGCCATGCTAAATCCTTTGAGAAAGAAAAGAGTTAGAGTAGATGCCATGCCTAACTCATTGCTTAGGGAGATCAATAGCCTAAGGAGTAGATGTCATGCCCTTAGGTTGGCAAACATTGAGTATCATGATATGGTTGTAGCATTGTGCATATTGTTTACCTTATTTGAGTATGATTAGTGGTGGATATCGAAACCCTAGCCCTTTATTCTTATTATTTTAATTCAATATTTTTATCTCATCTCATTCAAGATATCTTTTTAGGAATTTCTTTTTAAACATAGTTTACCAATCCTTGTGGGAATGATCTCGTATTTGCCGTGTATACTATCGTTTTGATCTTGTGCACTTGCGAGTAAAACGTGCATTTATTCGCCTATTTTTTTAGGTGGATATTTGTACAACAAGTTTTTGGCGCCGTTGCCGGGGATTGTGTTAAATTGTGTTTTTAAAATTTTTTCCTTTTAGTTTATTTATTTTTGTTTATTTTCATCTAAAAAAGAAAAAAAAATTCTGACTTTTGTTTCAGTTTCTATTCTGATTTGTTTTTGTAAGATGGCCGAGAGAAATCATAGCAAATCCACAGGCAAGAAGGCCAATGAAAAGTTCTTTCATTCCACAAAACCTCAATCAACCATCATGCATCGCCTACCAGCCAAATGCACAAGGCAGCTTCAATTTATCTCCTCATTTGCTCAACATGCTGCCACATTTTAGAGGCACACCCTCCGAGGATCCATACTTGCATATAAGAGATTTGTTTGATCTTTGCAAGACGCAAAATATTCATGGCTTAACTCCAGAGCATATCAGGATAATCCTCTTCCCTTTTTCATTAAAAGATAATGCTAAGTTGTGGTTAAACTCTCTGGCTGCAGGTTCTATTAACAACTAGTAAGAGTTGGCCACAAAATTTTTTAAAAAAATTCTTTCCAGGTCAAAGGACTAGGCAACTTAGAAGAGAAATTCAAACTTTTCAACAAAAGGATGGAGATCTTTTCTTCGAAGCTTGAGAGCATTTCAATGAGCTACTTCTCAAATGTCCACACCACAATTTGTCTCAAGACGATCAGGTACAAGCTTTCTATGAAGGTCTAAATGATAATAACAAAAGTCTTGTTGATTCAGCCTGTGGTGGTGTACTGATGGAGAAAAGCAGTGAGGAAGCCATTGAGCTCTTTGAAACTCTAAGTGAAAATTCTCAGCAATTCTCATCCAAAGGAAGGAATGTATCAAAAGGTAAGGGTGTTTATGAGATAAGCACTAACAATGGAGTCCAATCTCAAATGGCGACAATGGAGAGGAAGCTAAACATGATTGTGAAAGCAATGACATCACACAACATCTCTCTAATTCAGCAAGTACAACAAGTCGAGGTATGTGCCATATGTTCTCATTCTAACCATACCACTGAGACTTGTCCTATGTCTCCATTTGTAGAGCAAGAATAGGCCAACTATGTGGGACAAGGTGGACTTCCTCCAAAGAACAATCCATACTCCAACACCTACAATGCAGAGTGGCGAAACCACCCCAATTTTTCATGGAGTAATAATCAGAATGTGCAGAATCCACAAGGGCAGCAAAGAAATTTTCAGCAGGGGAATAGTTATCAAGCTCCACCACAAGTGATGCAACCTAATCCGGAGCAAAAAAAGAATGATCTTGAAGGGGTCATACTCCAGTTCATAACTGCACAGCAACAGACTAACGCTCAGAATAGTCTGTCTATTCAAAAATTGGAAGCAACCACCAACCAAGCCATTCAGAGATTGGAAATACAAGTGGGGCAGATGACCAAAGAGATGAGCGAGAGAAAGAGGGGCGAATTCCCATCCCAAACAATACCCAATCCAAGAGGACATGAGCAGGTCAATGCTGTAACATCTCTCAGGAGTGGTAAGGTCAGTGATAACAAGGTAGGGACAAAAAAGGAAGTAGAAGCACCTCCAACAAAAGCCACAACCTCCAAAAAGGTAATTAAGAGAGAGTATGT
>FXXK01001202.1:69768-87954 GCA_900184695.1 Betula pendula | reverse complement strand
CTAAAAGATCTAGGTAGTTTTACTATCCCATGCAGAATTGGTGACAAATTCTTTGACCGTGCATTGTTAGACTTGGGGGCAGGTATCAATTTACTACCTTATGAGGTTTATCAGAAATTGAGTTTGGGGGAACTTCAACCTACCTCAATTACATTGCAATCGGTCAACAGAAGCATCAAGCGACTGAGAGGTATTTTAGAAAATGTCTTGGTCAAGGTAGATAAATTTATTGTGCATGTTGATTTTGTTGTCCTAGATATGGAAGAAGCACCCATGCCATCATCCTTACCCATTATTTTAGGAAGATCCTTTATGAGCACTGTTGATACTAACATAAGTGTTAAAAAGGGTATTATAAGCATGGAAGTAAATGGGGAAAAGGTCGAGTTCAAAGTATTTGATGCAATGAAGTTACCACAAGATAATCATGAGTGTTTTAATATTGATGTGGTATAAAGTACTGCTAAAGAAATTTTGCAAGTACACAACATTGATCCCTTGGAGTTTGCCATGACTCAGAGCCTCGCAAAGCAAGAATGTGAGTTGGAGCATGAACGTGTTATCGATATCACTGATGCCACACACTCCCATGAGGCTTCTACACCTCATTTAAGAAGGTACGCACTTCCCTTTGAAACTCTTGTGCCTACTAACACTACACTTGATCTTTTGATGAGAATGCAAAATGTCATATTTTTCTCTCTTAATGTTTAGTCTTTTATATTTATTTGTTGCCTAAATGTACTCATTATTCTTTTATTTTGATTTAGGATACAATTGGAGGCATTAAATGCAAAACAAAGCTAATTGGGCGATTATGGACAGTTTCAACATCACTTCATAATATGGGCATAACTCTCTCATCCGAGCTCCTATTGAGATGATTCAAGATGCTATGGAACACCAAGACATAGATCTAAAACTTTCATGTTTTGAGTTTTGAGAGATACTGGCTGAATCAAGGTCGAAATTGGGCTGGAAGTTGCGGAACCTGCACTATTGATGTTCTGGAACATTCCTTAGCATGCAATTCTAATATGTGGAAACTAGCAGATTTGGTGCACGAAAATTACAGCTGGAAACACCACTTTCCTAGTTATATTAGGCTCTTATTTTTTAATTTCTATATTTTCCTTTTTATTAATCAGATTTTTGATATTGTTTAAATTTAGATAACAGTTTGAATTACTTTAGGAGATTTTGTAGGCTCCTAATTAGGAGTAATAAACGTGTATCAAAGGGAGACGGGAATCAAGAAAACGATAGACTAGAAGAAAAAAGACTTTTTTTTTTCTTCCCTCTTCCTAACGGAATCTTTTGAGTTTTCATTTATGGCTCTGCGGTGAGCTTAAACTTTCATTCTTGGTTTTGAAGGAAACGGAAAAAGGCTAGGATCAATAAACTGTGAGATCTAAATTGGTTTTAAGTGGTTTTCAATTTTTTATGCTTTTGAGTACGGATTTATTCTTTTCCTGTGCCTTTATTTTCAATGATTGTCGTCGTTATATTACTCAGGAAGGCTCTAGTCTAATTATTCGTCCGCAATCTGCTGCTAGATTAGAATATCAAACATGCCATAGTTGTTGTCTCTAATTTCGAAGGGCAACTCCAGATTTTAAATGAATTCCTGCGTTCAGAATTATTACGATCTTGAGGAAAAGATGGCTCGATTAATTTTTAAATGCAAACCGCTGTGCTTGTGTTTGTTTAAGCTTCAAATCATCTTCTCTAATTCTTTAAGGTTTTTGCTTTACTGAAATTTAAACCTTTTAGCGCTTTGTTCTTTGGGTTGGGTTTTTTAGTAGTTATAGTTTTTATTAGATACGCTTGTTTCCTAATACTACGACTAGGGGAGAAAAGATTTTAGATAATAATTCCAATGGTGGAATTATTCCAAAGTAAATGTAATTAAACATATGCTTGCAATTCGATTGGGTCAGATTGTATAAATTCGATGGTGGATTTGTTTGACTTTCGACCGCAGGTTTTGTTTTCTCTTTGATTTTATTTTTGATACTTAAATTAATTTTGCCTTGTTTCTCTTAAATTGTTCATTATAACTTAAAAAACCCCCAAATTCTTGGTTCACGTAAAGCTTAAAAATAGGCCCTGAAATCTCTTCCGTGGGAAGCGATTCCTTAAATGGCCTACTACAAGGTATTATTTTAGGAGTAATACGTTTTTTATTTTGGGTTGCTTGCGAACAGCACACATCTTCTTTTTGTCCAGGGCAACCTCAGATTTATTTTTGGATTTAAAGCCATGGTGGGGATTTTAAATGAAAAATGATGAAGTTGTGCAAGAAGAAGCCCAAGAATCCTAATAAGCAATTTGTCAAGAAAGAAGTTTTATGTGGGAAAGAAGGTTGTTTGATATTAATTCAGAAATTAAGACTCTTTTTTCCCTAATAAGCCTCAAAGTCTCGATGGTTATGGTCCTTATGAAAATGTCACAAAGTCTTTATCTCATGGAGGCGGTGGAGGGCTATGCAAAGAAAAAGAACAAACCGTTTCAGTTGCATGAATTGAGTGAGCCTTTATCTGGAAGAATTGGGCCATTCAGTTTAAAGAGATGAGGAAATATGAGCCTTCCAATCTATCCAACAATAATTACTTTGAGAGTCCAACAGTCTGGCGTTGAAGAAATAAACCTAAGCACTACTTTTGAGTAACTAAGGAGGAAGATAGTGGTTTCAACTGAGGCACTTCAAAAATGCAACTAAAAAAAGCCATTCCTTAATTTTGTTTTGTTTAATTTTGTTTTACATTTATCTATTTTTTTTTAGTTTCTATTTTGTTTTTCATAGTTTGTAAATCTCCTGTTTTTGGTTTTTAGTAATTTTTCAGGGAAAAGGTGGCTGGCATTCAAGTTTTGGGGGTATGCGCTACGAGTCAATACGACGTTTTCCGCAACGGTTTTTTCCTCATCTCCCTGGTAAATATACATTTTCTATTTTTCTAACATTGAAGGACAATTTGTGTAATCTAAAGTTTGGGGGTTATTGGGAGAGAACCAACACTTTGTCTTAATTTTTTTTTTTTGAAAAATTGCAATATTTCTTGTTATTTTTAAAGAATTTGGGTTTTTAATCTAACTGTTGAATTGGAATTATTGGCGACTTAAATGTTGAAAACTTGAAATCATATGAATTTGGAATTTAGGTCTTTTTTTGTTGCTTGCTTTTGGACATTGAGGCTTTCCTTTGTTTTCAATTCGAATTGCCCGAGCATTAGCAACATAGTTTTTGAAGGTTTATGACATGTGAACTGAATTTGTGTATGAATTTCAATGTTTTGGGGTTGAAGCTTGAGTTGCTTTGTTTTGGAATAGATAACCTGGATTAATTAATAAAAAAAAAAAAAAAAAAAATAATAAAAAAATATAGTCAAGGCTAAGCCAAATTCTGTAGCCTTTTTGACTTCGAGTTAAGTTGAAGCCTTAAGGGGTATCTTCTTAAACACCTAAAATGCCCTAAGCATCTTGACTGGGGAGCATTGGGCCTAAAACACTCGTTTACAGGCATTAGAAAAGGCTTAAAGAGAATTGTGCTAGTAACTTCTATAGCTTTTTTTGACTCGATTTTACGTAAAGCTTAAGGGTGTCTTCTTTACCTATGCCCCTAAAGCCCCATCCTGAAAATATATTTTGGGAGCATTTATGGCCTAACTCGTTACATGGGGTTCAATTAGCAAGCTTAAAAGAACTGAGCATTGTACCCTTGAACAAAAAAAAAACAAAACAAAAAAAAAAAAAAAGAAGAAAGAAAAAGAAAGAAAAAGAAGAAGAATGGTCAGGTATTCAATTCCGATGGGGACCAGTCAACTTTTGAGAAATATTGGAAGTCAATTTTTGCCACAATCAGAAATAAAAGTTTTGAGTTCAATGAATTATGTTGTTGGTTCATTTTACAGCGAAATTTGAACTTGGTTGAATCTCAGCTTTGTCAATTTTGTTTGATGGTTTAGACTTTTGAAATTCCAAATTTCATTTTTGGGAAGATGGGAGTTTATCTTTTTTTAAGCTGCTAAGAAATGATGATCATGGTTTGTTTGTGTGAAATTACTTTTAAGTCTTGGATGAATTAACATGAGTTTTGCATATGTTTTGTGGTATATTCTGTTTTTACTCTCAGCGAGAACTTTTTCATCGTCCTAACCTTAAGGGAATGGCTAGGGGTTTAAAGCTTGTTTTATTTTTTTTTGCAATAGCTAAATGCAATCGTTACATTCCACGGAGAAGAGGTACAAATAGTTGTCCATTTATTATTTTAAGTTTTTATTGTATTGCTAAGGGACAAGCTTATGTTTAAGTTTTGGGGAATGTTGATAGTTTTGCTGAATGTTTTTACAACATCAGCCCTTTAAATTCCACATATTTTTAATCTCTTAGTTTTTTCATTATAATATGAATAGTTTGTGTTGTTTTTTGGTTGTTTTTTCTTATTTTGTAGGTTTTTTTGGAAGACAAAAAATCATTCCATCAACTCGGGCTTTAAACACAAATTGAAACTGGTTGCAAAGTTTTGCTGAGAAAAAATTTTGGACTTTTTGTTTTGTTTACTATTATTTTTGGCCATTACGGTTTAGCTCAAAACTCGGATTAAGGCAAGGTCAAGTGCGTTGGGAAGAGGACTCAGGGAGGAACAAATCATTAAGCCAGAGTTTTTTCATCCAAGGTGCACTCGAGCGCCCAAAATGACGCTCGAGCGCCATCGCGTGCTGGAAACCTCTAAAGTCGGCAGAACTGATATAATCTGACCCCAACTCGATCTTGGACTTCCTAGGGTGCACGAAATTGATTAGGATTGTTCCTAAACTTTATAAATACTCCACTAAGTCCTCCAAACAAAGAGACAAGCTTGAGGAGAAGAATCAAAGGCTTCAAAGAAGGGTTTTTCTTAGTTTTTCTTTACTTTTCAGTTTTTATTTGTTATTTTCTTATGAGGATGATTTTCATCCAAATTATGTGTAGCTAATACTTTAGTTAGGGCTCGATTGAAGCCCTAATCATATCTCTTTAAGGTTTCAATTTGTTTTGCTACAATTCATATTTTGATGCTTAACTTGATTATTTTCGGTTTTCTTGAATTCCTCACATGTATGTGTTTGATCATCATATGCTTGTGGTATGGATATGTTATTTAGGTCAATTTGGATGGCCGAGTCCTGGGCCTAATAGAGTAACAAAAGAACCCCATCACAGGTTCTTGGATTAATCAACATGGAAAACCGGAGTAGATGCCATGCTCTAGGCTCCATGTGTTTTTCGATCTCCATAGTTTTATGCTTTCTTGAAGAACAACTTAGTAGATGCCATGCTAAATCCTTTGAGAAAGAAAAGAGTTAGAGTAGATGCCATGCCTAACTCATTGCTTAGGGAGATCAATAGCCTAAGGAGTAGATGTCATGCCCTTAGGTTGGCAAACATTGAGTATCATGATATGGTTGTAGCATTGTGCATATTGTTTACCTTATTTGAGTATGATTAGTGGTGGATATCGAAGCCCTAGCCCTTTATTCTTATTATTTTAATTCATTATTTTTATCTCATCTCATTCAAGATATCTTTTTAGGAATTTCTTTTTAAACATAGTTTACCAATCCTTGTGGGAATGATCTCGTATTTGCCGTGTATACTATCGTTTTGATCTTGTGCACTTGCGAGTAAAACGTGCATTTATTCGCCTATTTATTTAGGTGGATATTTGTACAACAATGCTCCGATGATAGCAAAGTGATATGTTTTCGAAGGGGTGATTAGCTCTGATGATAGCAAAGTGATATGTTTTTTAAGGGGTGATTAGCCGTGATGATAGCAAAGTGATATGTTTTCAAAGGAGTGTAATGCTCCGATGATAGCAAAGTGATATGTTTTTGAAGGGGTGATTAGCCGTGATGATAGCAAAGTGATATGTTTTCGAAGGAGTGTAATGCTCCGATGATAGCAAAGTAATATGTTTTCGAAGGAGTGTAATGCTCCGATGATAGCAAATGATATGTTTTTTGAATGGTGATTATGCCTTGATGATAGCAAAGTGATATGTTTTCGAAGAGTGGTAATGCTCCGATGATAGCAAAGTGATATGATTTTCGAGGGTGATTACCCTGATGATAGCAAAGTGATATGTTTTCGAAAGAGTGTAATGCTCTGATGATTAGCAAAGTGATATGTTTTTCGAAGGGGGGATTAGGCCCTGATGATGAAAAGTTATATGTTTCGAAGGAGTGTAATGCTCCGATGATAGCAAAGTGATATGTTTTTGTAATGGGTAATTAAGCCTGATGATGAAAGTGATATGTTTTCGAAGGGTGCAATGCTCCTAATGATGCAAAGTGAGTATGTTTTCGAAGGGGGTGATTAGCCCTAATGATAGCAAGTGATATGTTTTCGGGAGTGTAATGCTCCGATGAATAGCAAAGTGATATGTTTGAAGGAGTGTAATGCTCCGATGTAGGAAAGGTGATTTGTTTTCGAAGGGGTGAATTATCCCTCTGATGAAGTGAAGGGGGCGAATACCCTGATGAAAGCGAAGGGTTAAGCTATCATTGATGAATGTGAAAGGATGTAATGTCCTAATGAAAGTGAAAGGATATAATGTCCTGATGAAAGTGAACGGGGGTTTAATACCCTGATGATAGTAAAATGATATGTTTTTTGGAGTGTAACGCTCTGATGAAAGTAAAAAATTATGTTTTCGAAGGGGTGTAATCCCTGATGATAGTAAAATGGATCATGTTTTCGTAAGGAGTGTAACGCTCTGATGAAGTAAAAAGATATGTTTTCGAAGGGTTAATGCCTCTGATGATAGTAAAAGATAACGTTTTCGAAGGAGTGTAACGCTTTAATGAAAGTAAAAGTTATGTTTTCGAAGGGTGTAAATCCTTGATGATAGTAAAATGATATGTGGTATGAAAAGTATGAGTATGAAAGCATGCTGGCAGGTTTATTCGTTTTTGATGAAGATGTAATATGTATTCAGGGGGGGGATTTTTTTGGATTTTATGCCACTCTTATGACTTTGAGATGTATATGTAGTATCGATTCCAAACAAATTTCATGACTACTGAATGTTTACTTCTCAGCTACGCCATGATTTTTATGATAGACATTTTATAAAACCAAATGTAGCTGTTATTGTAAACTATGAGAAAGAAAAAGATTGGCCTCAATGTGAAAACTTAGTGATTTCTTATACCGCCTGAGACCGTGGACTCATATATCTGCTGGGCCGAATGTGGTTAACATCACATGATGCCCTCAGAGGATGTTGTTGAAGCAGGTACTGCTGGATCAGCGATGATGAACCTGTGGCCGCGCCATGTTGGTTACCATACATGAGGACTGTGATGGACGCTATTGGTATTTTGTTTAGACTCGATGTATCGTCTAGTTTGTTTTTACATCAATCAGTGTTGTAATATGGATTAATCAGGTTATGTATTTTGGCTAACCCGTATGTTGCTCTTGTTAATAGCTATCTCGTTATTGTTGTATAGCGACTTTCGTGATGTAAAACATTATTGTATATACTAGCCTTATTTCAGCTACCTTATGTTATGATTACTGCTAATGTGATATGTTCATATTAATGAGATACTTATTGATGGCTGGTACCTCGCTTGACGCCACTGTCGATGAATGCGGCTTTCATTCAATATATATATACATATATTATATATACTATACTCTCATATATGCCAACTAGATCCACCCGCTCACATACCACGCCTATACGTGTGTGTGTGTGTGTGTGTGTGTGTGTGTGGTGTGTGTGTGTGTGTGTGTGTCTATGAAATCGGCGTCGCCACATTGACATGCTCCCACTACGACCAAGCATGATAATTTTCGCGTGTCACGTTCTGTGAGTACCCTGGTTGTGGGTGTACTCTATACTAACCAACATCATCTTCGAAGATGACTGAAGATGATCGCATCCATCATTGGCTTCAATCATTTTCAATCCAGAACCTCCCTACTCTTAGGCTTGAAGTGGTTTACATAGTCCTCCTCCACAAAAAGAACCTTAGCATTTGTAGCAACAAATATTTTTTATCCTCAAGCGCTATAACAAATAATCCCTTTGTACCTTTTTGGAGTATCCAACAACAAGCATACCTTCTGTTTTGGATTTCCAACTTATCATTTCCCTTCTAGCACATGTGCTGGGCACCCCAAACGTGGATATAATTATGCTAAGGCTCTGCCCCCGACTCCATGTTCAGTGGGTACTTTGAAACAGATTTAGATGAACCAAATCTCAGTAAGTATGCTGCGTCTTGTAAAGTATATCCCCAAAAAGGATATAGGTAGAGTAGCAATAACTCATCATAGCCTTCACCATCTCCTCCAAACAGTTTTGTTTCTTCTTTCCGACACATTTCTGCCGCGGATCCCCGGAGTGGTCAATGGATATAATCTCTGCCTCTGACCGATGACTCCTTAAAGTCTTCAAGGAGTATTCACCACCGTCGGTCAGCACGAAGGCTTTAATATAGTTTACCTAAGTTGCCTCTTCTGCCTCAGCCCAACAATCTCTTTGTGAATTATCAAAAGCTTCAACTGTCGACGCACCTAAGGTAAAATAACCAATACCTTGGAGTAATATCGGTGAAAAGTGACTCAGATAACTATACCACGTAACCACCCTCTAGCCTTGGATCCTCATAGACCACATACATCCAGTGATGTACTAACGTCCAACAATCCTCGTGGCTCTACTACTCTTTTGCAGAAAAGATTCTTGGTCATCTTGCCGTTTCTTGCAGGGCAATGATTCGCAGACTGGATAATCATTAAAATCCAATGGGCCCAAGAGCCATCATTAACTAGCTCTTTGAATCATTTTTAAATTAATATGACCAAGGACGCAGATGACAAGAGATAAAGCTTCAATTAGTTGCAAAGAAAACTTATTTTTCAAAGGTGAAGCATTATTGAACTGTCTACAGCAGAATTATAACCAGCATTTTAATAGCGAGTAATAATATAACGACCGATCTGATAATCATTCCAGAACAAATAAAAGTTCCTGCCTTCTTTATTACCGTTCGTATCCTCTCAAAATAGAGGTATACCCGCATTTACCCAAAAATGTTACAGAATTAAATTTCTACGAATTTAAGGCACATAAAGACAGTCCTGCTTACATTATTAATTACTTAGAGAATTAAAATAAAGTTCAACAATTCCGATGGACACGGACCGAGACCTTGTTCCATCCACCGTGTCAGCTCATCATCCTCCTTTATTCAGTTTTCTGGTTTCTTGAAAACCTTTGCAAAGAATTGTACGACATGATCAGTTGATCCTTTAATCCACACACGAGGTACCTCGTAACATTCACAACTAAACAGTTTCAACCAAAAAGGAGATAATATCTACCTCTGGCTTTTGGTAGCAAGGTACTTGAAGCAATTCTTCTTCCAGTGCCTTGGCTTAATCACACGTAATACCACTTCTTACCGGATTTACCGCCTTTCACTTCTTTCCAGCTTTAAACCGTTTCAGGCAATGAGAGTTGCTAGCCCGGTTTTTCCTGCTTCTTCTTTCTTTATGCCTGTTTCGGCTTGGAATTTGAAGCAATGAGCATAATTTTTTTTGAGACTTTAACTCTAGAAGATCTTTTCTTGCCTGCTATCAGCTCATTCCATCAATTCACGCTAAAGTGTATTCCTTCTTGGTCATCGGACCACATTTAGCTAAACCTGATTGAATGAGCCTGAGCAACAATTGTAGAATCATGTCTACTTGAGACTCACCATCAATCGAAGCACCCAAAACCTGCAATGACTTGAGTAGGCTTATCATAGATAAACAATGCTCCTCACGTAGTGTACCCTTCGGCCATCTTTGTACTCAAGCAAGACCTCATTGTATCTGCCTTGCAACACACTCTGGCTTCACCAAACATACTCCTTCAGGTACTTCCCATCCATAAGCGAAGCATGACTTACTTCCTGAAGTTGATGCTGGATTATCATTGACACGGAGGCCAGAATTAACACTTGGCCATCTCATCAGGATTTCTTCTTAAAAATTAAATTCGCTGTGAGGTCAATCCTCAAATGCAACCTTCAGCTGGAATAGGAGGACATGCTAAAATTGCCAAGCAACATACTTGTCCCTTCCGTAATTATGCATATTGTCCATATTATGTTCCCATCCATGTACATTTGGACCTGTCCAGCTTAGTCTGACTTTTATTATGGTGGAGAATGGACTGAAACGGAGACATTTTAATTTTCTGAAAAAATATATATAATTGTACATAATCAGCGCATAATTACTCCATATATCAACCATTTAAATAAACATGTGAAACCAAGGAAACATATATTTAAGAATGCTATGACAACCTAGTTCCGTAAAATCAAAAATACCCTCTGCATGGAAGCAGGCTCAGACCGAAACCAAGCATATCTTTAAATCACCCAACAAGAACAGAATCTCTTTTCATTAATGCTTACAATTTCATTTAAAAAAGACATTTAATTAATTCTATTAAGTTATTAATGATACTGTCGTTTCCTTTAGTCCTAATTTTCAATAACTATACTTTATATGATGATTTAGTATCTTAGAATTAGTCAAGTGTATATATCCGTCAGTCATTCCATTGTGAAATGTCAAGTAACTCACTTCGCGTGGGTGTCGTCCTAATGCATAAAACATACTCCCTATCTAATCGGAAATGTACCTGTAATGCTGTAAAACAAAACATCAATTCCGCATGAAGCAAAGCTCAAGGCCAAGACATAGATATTTTTGCTCCTTCTTTACTTTGTAAGATCTTATTGACGGAACGTTTGTAGATTCCTCTTATGGTTTTTGCTCCACTTGATCAATTTAAAACTTATGGGTTTTCATAACCAGATTGCCCCTTTTCTTTGCAATTGAGACTTTGCCACTATATTGTTTCAAAGAAACATCCATCCTAATAGAAATCAGAACATTATACTCTACCATCCTTTTTCTTGTCTATCTGAATGATAATTCTAGTCCCCGCGTAGTTCAGGCCTTTTGAAATTATCCATCTAATTTTGATACCTACAACACCAAAGATATATTGTATTATGAGAAAAATTTGATTTATACTCAATCAAATCTCCAATTATTGAATAAATTTCTATGATTGGTATTTACTTGATTATATACTATATGCATATATTCTTGTATAACTGTATTTTGATCAACTTATACAAAAAACCCATTGAGCAATATTTTCTGGGAAATAACAGAATTTTCTCAAACACAATTCGCACTACTCCCATGCTTTGCCGGATTTCTGAAATTTCAGATCCGTCGACAAACTTTTGGAACCGATCATAACTATTTCGATATGAAATCGAAACGAAGATCTGTTTCGACCATTTGTGTCAACCACTGAATTTTCCTTGCAAAATAATGGCCCAAATATTTTTTAGAACAAGCCTAGAGATATTTATTAAAATCGTAATCCTCCCAGACCCCTTGCTGATAAACACAGTAAAAAATGCTTGTAATGCAAAATTGAATTAAAATAGCAAACGACTTCCAAACAACGAAATTTTGGGTAGGATCCTAACATGTTATATGAACATTGATCTAGCCTAAAAAAAAACTTTCAGCTCCTTGGAGATCATCCAGAAAAATTCTAAATTTGAACAAACAGAAAACAAAAATTGTTTTATAAACTTGTTCTTACACATGCTTCCTCTATAATTTCCGTCTGATACAATTGTTGAGAATACCTCAACCAACTATACCTCACGGAGGTATCAAACATACATACACTACAAAGGAAAATAATAACCTCGGCTCCGAATACGGGGCCAATGCCCCCCAACCCGGCCAAAAAACGCCGACTACCACCACGCGAATCGAACGTCGGCAAACCACTACATTAAGAATCACTGAGACACCAAAGACAAGATCAAAATATAACAAAATAATAAGAATATTAACAAGTAACTTTAAAATATCATGCAAGAACTATATTAATAAACGAAAAAAATATTGTTGGCTACTCCTTGGCTATATGTAGTAGCAGATCCTTATCCTTGCAAACAGAAATTCCGACTTTCAATCTTTCTCACCAATGAACTAGAATAACCAGGTGTGGACTCAATTGCTCGTTCAAAATATTTAAACCTATGTTCTTCTTAGTTGTTTAGCTCCACAAGAACTTCAATTCTTGGTAAATAACTAAAGAACTTTGTTGGTACATTTGTTCCAAGAGCCACAAGCACCCTCTATTTAGTATCCTTGAAACATATAGAGGCTACTTAATTTAATGAATATGGGATTGGATAGGAAAGAGGAGTGGACGGCTAGGGGGGAACCCTAGCCGCCACTCTTACCTCTTAGAGAGTGACTAGCCGTCACTCTCCTGTGGAGAGGATGCGATGGGCTAGGGTTTCCACCCTAGCCCATGCGTTAGCTTCCCTGCATAGGGCTTGGGTTCTTATCCCAAGCCCATGCTCGCACTTACCTTTTTGTACAGTCCTTTTCCTTTAAGCCAAATTTTAATTAATTACAATAATCTGCTTAAACAATAAGCCAAGTTTTACATAAATTAAATATACCGTTAATCTAATAATAAATAAAAGCCTTTATGGTTAATTTACAATAACTGTGGTGAGGGACCTGAAATGAAAATAAATCCTAGCTCAAATAGTCACTTACCAAATCTATATTCGTTATTTTAATTACAATTGATGCCACTATACATTCCTAATACACTCTAGAATTTATTCTTAATAAAAATCAGAACCGTCCTTTTAACTTACTTATAGGTGAGTATGATTTCTCCATAAATACTCTGTAACAGAAATTATGACTAACGATAATTATCACCATTAATTCTTCACCTTTTAATCCTTGATTCTCAAGATTTACCTTTTGTCATTCTCCAACTGTGAATATCTCCCTCACAAGTCAAAAAAATATATATTTTGGATTTCAACCAAAATGCTCTGTCAGAGGACTGAATGACTCTCTTTGAAATCCTAGTCAAGGGAAAATTTCATATCCTTTTATTTATCCAAAGGATTTGGATTCCCTATTGACAAAACTTCCCTCACAATGTATCATGTGAATTACCAATGCAATGGAATGTTATCCAAACGTTTAAGTCTCACTCTCTGATGCATCAAAGTGACCAACACTTACACTCTGATTTGCCTTCCCCTCAGGATTTAGAATCATTGGTTACAAAGTAGTCTGAGAAGTTATTTGTCCTTTCTGAGGACAGTACTTCTAATGGAAAGAACAACTGCTGATCTGTTCAGTTATACCACCTTAATAACCTACCTACATCAATCCGAAGAATCCTCTTTGCCTGATTAAGTATAACACTTTCAGTTGATGTGTAAGAGTCTTAGCTAATTGGAATGCCCAATTCCATTGTCGACCTGCGAACAAATAAACTTTACCAGAATACAAGAGTTTACTGGTCTATGACCTTGTAATGACAAGACCATTACTCTAAACCATAGTCATATTCAATATTATTATCCGGACCTTTTGTATGGGGATTTATTCAATGAAATCATACAAAGATTAATAATGCTTATATGTCACAAATAATATTTAATCAGTGAATAAAACTTTTATTCTAACAAAACTATAATGTCAATACGTATCACAGCATTGGGATTTAGGGCATAATCCCCAACATTGCGATAACGCCCGACAAATCATTTAATTGGTAAAATAACTTAGCATTCGCTCCAGCTTAACTTCAACAAGTTTAAACTCATGGGATCATACACTCTCAATGTGAGAGTCTACAACGGAAGACTTATCACTTATAAAAATCAGATGTCACATAATAACCTACAAATATAGAGAATCCAGAATAACTAAAACACATTATATAGCATAAATAACTGATGTCTCCAAAAGTATGGCCTCAAAGACTAGTCATCAAAATACCATTATTCGTTAGAAACAAGGCAAAGTTTTAGAAAATAACATCAAAATCAAAGCCTACGCCTTCAGAAGATAAGAATCTTAAGCTATGTCTATGCATATCACGTCGAGAAGTCTTCTCGGATCTCCACATCTACTCATCCAACAGGGTCAAGTTTCCTCAAAGATCAATCCAAAGAATCCTTCAACTTGGAGCCATACTCCTCGATATCCGAACAATTTCTAACTATCTATTAACACAACGCATGTTCATAAAGTGGAAAAAGATACAACGTAAGTCCACAACTTAGTGAGTAATAACTGCACATGTTATGACAAGGTTACGCATTTTCTAAACCAGCTTTATAATCACAAGCATCTAATGTTCTCCGTTATGGCATAACATGTCATCGATAATGCAGTTATTCATATAATACATGATATATTCGAGAGTATGTGATTATGTTAACAATATGGTCTACCCGAAACATTTACAACTCTCTCGCAAGGTTTGTGTGTCCTGAAGACTTCTAATTAAACAATTTCGGTGCTTCAGACATAAGGTATACAAACATACTGCCTTATACTACGCAGTCCCAACCGAGTAAGGATCTCGGGTGATCACACTAACTAGTAAGAGCCGTAACAGTGACAAATCTAGAAGAATGTGCGCCATTTACACAAACTTTTAACCATTGGATCCCAAATGCCCTCAATTGTAATGCGCCAAAAATATTTTAAAATCTTATTTTTTATAATATTTGACAAAAGAAGTTTGATGAAAACACTCCCCCATTTTTATAAAGCGTTTAGAATAACATTGTTTATTTAGAAAATGCAACCATCAATACGTTCGATGGATACCATCAGATGTTTGTATTGGACAGGACGTCACTATCTCTGGAAAACCTGTATATATCCAGAGGTGTCAATATGGAACATCAAACGTTCGACTAGTTTATGAAACGTTCGATGCCTGCTTTTATCCAACGTTCAGTATCTTCATCAAAACGTTTTATGAGAAACCATAAATTCTCTTATATAAATAGATTCAAACCGTTCTCCCTGCCGTATATCAAACATTCGACTCATGTCGTCAAAATGAATTTTACGTAGGGAATCAGCTTTTCACCCACTCATTTCCTATAATTACCCCTATCCCTTAAGAAAAACCACCTCTTGCTCGACCCAAATTTCTAGAAACCACTGTATCAAAGGCTTGAGAAAGATTTTTGAGAAAAGGTTTTCATTTGAGAAAACTATCTCCTCCAAGGGTAAACTTTGATGCCATACTCTTATTTATGTTGTATTCTCATCTGTTCTTACACAAAGCTATAGCTATGTTATGTTTTCAAAACTAATGTCATCAAATGATTTAAAGGCTTTTATAATAACTCTCCTCAAAAAGATTTTAATAAAGAGGATGACATTTGGTTTTTACCTCTTAAAGATGTTTTCTCATGTTCTTTGATATTGGTATCTAAGTCTGATATAATTGTAGTTAGGTTTGGTAGAAGGTCCTTTTAGACTTTCATGCATTCGTGGACCTACATCGACACGTTCCACCTGTTCTTGATCGAACTGTTTCATCTTCAAGGATCAAACATTCACTGATCGTGTCAATGTTCGATGGTCACCAGAAATGAAAAATTAGGGTTTTAAGACAAAAAACACACATACCCCACCGACTTTAGCAGATATTAATGTTCTTAGCATGGTTGTCGAGTTTTTTACAGTTAACGAGGGGTTTGCAAAAATGTCTAAGGACATTGGGATAGCAGCAACTTGATAAATATCCTTTAACTGAGCTCACATAAAATTGCAAATTTAGAAGCTGCGATATGTCAAATCAATTGAGCACGTTCATCGTTATGATCAAGGTTACCACTTTTTAATGATGTCATTTGTTTTATAGTTCCCTATTTATTGCAATAAATGAATCCATATATGTATAGTAAGGTTATGGTACACCGGTACGTGCGGTAGACATCGGTCATGGCGCTCTTTGCTATTATACAAGTTGATTTTATGGTCAAAAGTTTTTCTTTGTATGATGAGGGCTTGGATCCAATGCTTAAGATTTTGCGACAGCGCACTATTCTTCAAGTGGGTCACTAGTTACGGTTACTAGTCAAGTGCGGCGCTCCCTGGGGATGAATTCTCTTGGGTAAGATACCCAAAGATTTATGAATTTTAAGTTTATTCTTTGAGCTTTGGATGCCATGAACGTTTGAAGATTCTATGGAACGTTCGGTGCATAGCTCATAGAACGTTCGATGGTGGGATCAAATGTTTCGATACATGCTCGATGACCTGATCCACATGAAACTTTCGATCAATGTGCATTGCTCAAAGACAGTCTCAAAATGTTCGATGGTTATGGAACGTTTGATGTGCTTTTGAACAAACGTTTAGGATGCTGTTTCTGGTCAGACATTCGGTAGAAACTTATGACCGTTGGATAATAGTGCATCAAGACGTTTGTGTCAATACATAGAACGCTCAATACCACCAAAAATCCATCAATCCAATACCCAGAAATTCCAGCTCTTATAAATATAACCTCCACTCTTATCTGCACTGTTACTCGTGCATTTTGGATACCCACAGGCTTATGTGTGGTGTGAAGAAGGAGTGTTTGAAGGAAAAGAATGGCGTTTGGCTTGAAAGAGTTATCATCCTTACCTAGTTCGTTTTCCTTGTTGGCTTATTTGCCTTATTGTTAATCTTGTTTAGTGTTGTTATATCTTAGTTTCTATGTTGTCTAGTTTAAACTTGATATCATTGGAGTATTTAGTGATTATGTAGTTTTAATTTTTGAGGTGGGTTTAAGAGTTTAGTCTACTGCTCAAACGCTATTTTTGGAGTCTTGAGACCTTTTATTTTCTCTAGTTACGAACGTTTTATGAGGGCTTTATGAGAGTTAAAATAAAAAAGTACTGAGACTGTGGCCCAAAAAGTGAGTTATTGGACTTCAATCAAAACGTTTAATGTCTCCTTATCCAAAGTTCACTGTTCCTCAGGTGTTCCTTCCACGTGATGTACGGGTATTGGAACGTTCAACGCCCTCCTGGGTCCAAACCGTTCGATGCTCAAGAAAAATGCCTTCCTGGTAAGTTAGCAGCTAGGCACTTGTTAACCTCAAGGCATAAGACTAATATGGGTAACATTATATTCTCAGATTCAGAAATTGGCAGACTGGTGGAAGCAATATGTTAACGGAATCCATAACGAACCAAGGTGAGTAAATCACATGGATACTTTGTTTTGTTGTACTTTTATGCATAGGCATGGATTAGTTATTGATGTACCAAACTTGCATGTTCTACAACTCGTTCTAAAATGCCTATTTATCTCCAATTGTGAAACTTCATTTTGTGAAAACGTTTGTGATTAACAGTAATAACTGATGAGTTGTTGAAAAGCCATGCATAGAAAAAATACAAAGATTATGTGCATCGTTGACATGGTTGCACGTTTTCGGCAATAGAAAACATAGTCAGTGGCTTTACTATGATTACGGGGTTAACTCTACTGGTCCAAATAGTGTTATTTATTAAGAGCAGCTTCGATCCAACTGGTTTAGTTTGGTGACAGCGCAGCATTCAGTGAGTGGGGTCACAGTTACGGCTTAATGACCGGCGCTTAAAATCAAGTTTTAATTATAAATACTCGCAATGGAGAATCTATCGCTCCGATCAGCTCTACTATTTGAGGGCTATCGATCCAGAAAGGGATTGTGTGCGGTTGTACACGGATATCGGAATTCTAAATACTCATAACGCTAACTCAACTCATCCAATCAAACGAAGTTGGTTTTTAACTAAAAACTAACCGGCCGAAAAGTCTTAAAACTCAACTACACAGGTTGACAGCTAAAAGAGGTAATAAGGTATACGGGAATTTGGATTTACACTCCAATCATTCAAATCACAGAGCTAACTAGTCCTAAGCAATGGGAACTCAAACAAAAGCATCGGTTTTGAGTATGTGAAGGGTGTCAATCCCTTCACATACACTCATCAAACATATATATCATGAGGAAATGATAAAACATCATAAGTTTGCCAAGCCACTCACCTAACCTACCAGATGTGATCTTAACCCCATGTTCCTTAGCATGCAACTATAGCTCTAATAGCCCCTACCCAAAATCATGATATAACCTGTATCTTAGGTTTGCCACCCCTGCTTTCCCATCCCTATTCTAATTTAAGACCCTAACATGGAATTGAGTTGTGGTCCCCTAGCATCGGCCTATCAAATCGATTCACATAAACAGTCAAAAGCATCATT
>FXXK01001202.1:31298-58646 GCA_900184695.1 Betula pendula | reverse complement strand
GGGCTTGACGCTCGGCGCTCGGTTGGGCGCTCGAGCGTCAAGTGCTTCTGCCGCTTGATTCCTGCGCGCGCTGCCTGCGAGCGCCAGGCCTCATTGTGGCTAGCGCTCGAGCACCAAGGTTGGGCGCTCGAGCATCAGTCCTTCTACAGCATTCAACTTCCTCAAAAATACCTTCAAGCTTAATGTCCATGATATGTCTTGAATTCTCATTAAGACCTGAAAATATAGAAAACACTAAAACACACCAAAAATATTAGATAACAATATAAACTAAGGTATAACACATGCGAGTTAAGGGGCTTGAATGCGTAACATTCAAGACTTATCAGCTTAGCTAGTCAGTGTGGGCCACCCGAGGTCGAACTCGGTTGAACTACTAGTATAAGATGGTACGTTCGTGCAATGTCTGGGCTACCGAAATTATACCGAATATCCTTTTGGATGCGCTAACCCTATTGAGAGAGGATAATGTCTTATATAGACCATATTGTTAATATATCACATGTTTCTGCTTACATCATGTATTATATATATATATATATATATTGCATCATGACATGTGTTATGCTATAAATTGAGAATAACAATGATTGTATTTATCAACTGAGTTCACAAATGATAATGTATATAACATGTGCATTATTACTTACTAAGTCGTGGACTTACTCTTGTATCTTGTTTACCTATACTCTTATGCAATTTGTTAGTTAGTACCGAAGATGGCAATCTATGGAATGTATTGGGTCCGTCTGGAGGATGTCCTTCCAGTATTTTTGATCATTTGGAGCCGATGTGGCTAGCTCGTATATGGTCTAGAGGAGGTGATCATTGTAGTGATATGATTGATATGATTTATGAGATGTATCTCAAGTTGGAGCCCAACTGATTTCGTATGGATGTTATGTTTAGTATTTAAGTTGTAATCCTTATGTTACTTTGATAACTGGTCTTTTAATCTTATTTTGGAGACATCAAAACTTATGTTATCTATGATATTATAGTTATGTTTTTTTGTGCTATTCTGGTATTCTTTCAATGTGGGTATTAGTTGCTATCTCTATCATTTTATAAATGACAAATCTTCCGTTGTAGACTCTCATTTCCTCTTAATGAGAGTGTATGATCCCTGAGTTTTGACCCTGGAGGAGTTAAGGTTGGAAGGAGCACCGCTAAGTTACTTACAAGTTAAATGATTTTATCGAGGCGTTACAATTGGACTGCTAGTATAACATGGTATGTTTGTCCAATGTCCGGGGCACCAAAATTATACCAGAAGTCCTTTTGGACGCACTAACTCTACTGAGAGGATGTAATGTCTCGAGTAGACCATATTATTAACATATGACTATTTATATTGTATTCATGGAGTATGTTTCTTGTATATTAGATATATGTGTTTAATCGCCGAGGTTATATTCTTTCTTTTAAAATTAAACGCAATTTTTGTCAAAAGGCATAACACCGGGAATTGGACCCGCCATTTGTGAAAATATCATGTATAATTCATAATTTTCTTTTTGTATTAATTTTATACCTCACATCTTTCAAAATAACTTGCTTACTAAGTCAGCCGACTTACTCAGTTACTTTATTCTCGTAAAATACTCCGATATTTTGCAAACCCTCAGGGATTTGATCACTTAGGACTCTCACCAAGATTTTGGTATCAGGACAACAGTTAATGTACTCAGGTTTGATTTTCTAGATACAAAGTTCTGTACTCATATTTAGTGATCTTAGAATTGTTTATTACTTATGTACTCAGATCAACTATTATGTTGTTTGCTCTAATAAATGTTTAAATGGGAATCTAGATAGTTACCAATTAATTGTTTTGGACGCCCTATGGACATTATACTCCGGGTTAACCTCTTTTCAATGGATAATCCTGTGTATAAGGTGATCCTCAAGCCAGTGTTTTACATATTCTTCCTTCACGAGGAGAATAAAGGTATCCTTAAGTCTTAATCGAATAATTAAGACTGGAAGGCGAATCATAAATTTAATTACAAGTTAGTTAAATTTTTGGAGTGTTACACTCATTGTTCATAAAATATTTGACCATAAAATTAACTTGTAATAATAGTAAGCCTATGACCTTTTTCTCCGCACAAGACGGTGTACCATGTCATACAATGCAACATTAATCTTTCACCGTCTTTTGTACATAAAATAGTCATGCTGTGCGGAAAAAGGTTTTAATTAAAAACACGCACTCATTTTTATAAAGCGTTAAAATAATAATTTTTCAGAAAAAAGACAACCATCAAACGTTCGATAGATACCCTCAAACGTTTGATGAATAGTACAGTCACGTTCTCTACAAGCCTGCACATGCTCAGAATAGGTGTCAATATAGTACACCAAACGTTTGATGTTTTTCTCAAACGTTCGATGATGAAACCCTAAAACCGCTGGGTAATAGTACATCAAACGTTCGATGGCGTACATCAAACTTTCGATGATATCCCAAAATAAATTTTTCATAGGGGACCAGCAGCTCGCCCCATTCGCTTATAAAATATGCCCTACCCTTCAGAAAAAAAAAACATTAATCTCACCCAAAGAAACTCCATAGCCTCATTCCAAAGATTTAGAGGGGGATTTTGAAAGGGAGACTTTCCTTGGAAAAAGATTATCCTTTCCAAAGGCAACCTTCGAATCTATACCATTCCCTATAATAGATTTCATGATTTTGTGTTACTTATGATCTTGTTTTGCTTTTCAAAGTATGTCATGAAGATTTGAAAACTCTTTGTGTTAACTTCCCAAAAGGTTGTGTTAAAATGTATAACTTGTGTTTTATCTCCGAATAAAACATATTTACTATGTTACTAGATACTGCTTTAGGCCTAGGTATAGTTGTGGTTAGGTTTGAGAGAAGTTTTTAAACATTTAAGCATTTTGGCCATAATCGAACGTTCCTCTGTTCTTGGTCGAACGTTTGACCCTCAAGAACAAACGTTCGATCCTTAGTGTCAAATGTTCGATGGTGACCAAAAATTCATAATTTAGGGGAGCACATCGAGCGCAAGTACCATCTCATCAGAGAAATAGTAGCACGGGGAGATACAGTTGTGGCGAAGATTCCTTCCACAGAAAATCTAGCGAACCCGTTCACTAAGACTTTGCCTCAGAGGATTTTCAAAACTCACTTAGAGGGAATGAGAGTTAGGACCATGCCCAATTGGAATTAAGGGCAAGTGGGAGATTGTTTGGGATTATGCCCTAAATCCTAAGATTGTAATATGATTGACTTTGTAGTTTGTAATAAATAAATGATTATCTATTGAATACATATATATATTTGAGGATATGGCATATAGTCTTTTGTATGATACTTTATGATTATTCCCATACGAAAGGTCCAGGGAATGCATTGAATATGGTCTATGGGTGTGAGTAAGGTTTTTTCACACAAGGTCTAAGACTATAAGCCTTGTACTCCGAAATCATTTGTTCACAGTCATGATGAAATTGGACATTCCATCAAGTAAGACTGTTACGCATCAATTATGAGATTTACCTTAATCAGGAAAGTGAATACTTCTGGTTGATGTGTAGGTGTATAGGATAGTATACACTGAACGGACCAAGAGTTATCTTTTCCATTAAAATACTGTCTTTAGAAAAAGATATAACTCTTAGACTATTTATACTTGAGATTCTAAATCTGGAGAGAAAAGCAAACTTAGATGTCAAGTGTCTTTGCTTTGGCAAATTGTAGATTGAGGCCTTATCTGTTTAGGTCAACATTGTCTTTGTGTTTGGTGATTACATGTAGCATCATGAGCAGAGTTTTTCTCAATAGGGAATCTAAATCCTTTTTTTTTGAAAGAAGGACAAGAAGTCTCTCCTTGAATAGGATTTTATTCAGTATTATTCTTAAGTCTTTGATCAAAGCATTTTGGTAAGGTTAACTCTAAAATATATACCTAGTGGGTGGACACTCACAGGAGAGAGAATAATAAGATAATAGAAATTCGGTACACAAAGATTAAGAGGTAGAGAATATAGTGTGACAGTATCACAGTCCTTATTCGTCTACAGAGGACTTTATAGAGGAATCAAACTTGTAGTAAATGTTAAAGAGAACTTTGTTGATTTAATCAAGAATATTCTCCAAAGTGCAGTTACAATTATGTAGTGGCATTAATTGTAATTAATAGTGACTTGGGATAGTCGGATACTATTAGAGCCGAAAATATTTTTCTCTTTAAGTCCCTCATCAAACTATTGTAAATTAACCATGGACAGGCATATTATTTATTTATTGAACATGTTATTTTATTTATTTAAACATAGGCTTATTGATAAGCAGGTTGTTTTAATTAAATAAAATATAGGCCCAAAGGAAAAACTGTACAGAAAAAGAAATAAGTGAGAGAGGCGGGCTTGGGATAAAACCCAAGCCCAGTGGCCAAAGTGACACACAGGCCAGGGATTATTTCCCTAGCACTATGCGGCACCTTCTAGGGTTTCTAAAAGGTGTAGTGGAGGCTAGGGTTTTCCAACCCTAGCCGTCCACCTCTCCCTACAATCCCACATTGCTTTTTTAGTTTCTACACTACTTCTTTTAAAAATATAAATAGAGAATCCTGTAGCTCAGTCTAAACACTCCAACACAATTCTTTTAGCTTTTGCTAAAAATTGCAAGCACTCCTTAAATATTTATTTGGAGAGCTAAGTTAAAATTTTGAAGAGTTAGAAAGAACCCACACTCTTGATTATTTCTAGTCATTGGTTAGAAGATCTGAGCAGTTCTTGAAGCGTTCGTCGAGGAGATGATTCATCGCTCATTTAACCAAGGCGTGGCCCTAGTTAGCAAGTAAGTAAATTTATGTTCTTGCTAGTTTAATTATTAATAGTAATATTCTTCGCATGTTCTTCATAGAGTAGATCCTGAATAAAGAATAGTTTAATTTTTTCGCTTACGCAATTTTTTGATTTGCACCTAGATTCCCAACAATTGGTATCAAAGCCTACTTTATTAGATACAATGTCGAAGAAAAAGTTTTAGAAAACTGTTTATTATTTTTCTATTGCTTGTGTTTGGATTTTTTCCAATGATCTCCAGAAATGAAAGTTATTGTTTAAGACCTAGAACATGTTCTACAACATGTTAGGATGTCAACTGAAAAGTTTCAAGTCGTTTGGAGATCGTTGTATTTTTAATTGATTTTACGTTCCAAACAATGTTGCTGTAAAATTTACAGCAGGCCTGAAGGATTACGAATTTTTTTGAATTGTTTTAACAAGTCCTAAATATAATTTGGCACTTGTTTCCACAAGAAAAATTTGTGCTCGATGCAATGGTCCAAACAGATTATCGTTTCGATTAATATCGAAAAAGTTATGCTAACATGGAAGCGATTTTATTGTGAAAAATGTTTTTTTAGTAATAATGCTCTAGGGTATTTTTGTTACAAGGGTGGTACATGGTTGAAAGACCAAAATACCCCAAGGTACAAATATATGCTATTTATAATACACCAGCTTAGTATTTATTTTATAAATACGGTGTAGGCCAAATAATCAATTTTTTCATATCTTTATTGTCACAAGAATGTAAACAAATTTTATTGATCCTATTTAATTGGATTTGAATTTGTCCATTCAAGTACAAGAAAAGATTGAAAGAAAATTGAAGTTATTAGCAAATAGTGTTTTCTTGAAAAACACAAAGTGACAAAGTCGCAATTGTAAAAGAAAGGACAATTGTTTTAAATAAACCCAGAGTTTAAAATATCAAGTGGGAGAGAGACTTCGGGATGTAAGTCTCACAGTCTTCATCACAGGTCTCTAGTAATGTTGAAATGAAATGCCTCGACTTGGCCTTGAGCCTCACAATCCCTACGGAGGGTGTTTTGTTTCATGGGTTACATAATAGATCTTCAGATCGGATAAAGACGACATGATTACAACCAAATGACGACCACCCCACGGTGGAGTTACTTGGACAATCACGTCAATTTTAAATTGATGGTTACACTTAATTGATCTTAGATATTAACCTCCCAAAGGAGTTATGTTATCCATGATCAGAGACTGAAGTAAAAACGGCATTTATTAATGACATGGTAGTTGTAACAATGGTGTTTGTTGTCCATTTAGTGCCATTAATAGAGAGATAAAATCTCGCCTAATCAGGTGATTAAAGATACCTCGACTTGGCCTGGAGCCTCACGATCCCTACGGAGGGTATTTTTNGATCGGATAAAGACGACATGATTACAACCAAATGACGACCACCCCACGGTGGAGTTACTTGGACAATCACGTCAATTTTAAATTGATGGTTACACTTAATTGATCTTAGATATTAACCTCCCAAAGGAGTTATGTTATCCATGATCAGAGACTGAAGTAAAAACGGCATTTATTAATGACATGGTAGTTGTAACAATGGTGTTTGTTGTCCATTTAGTGCCATTAATAGAGAGATAAAATCTCGCCTAATCAGGTGATTAAAGATACCTCGACTTGGCCTGGAGCCTCACGATCCCTACGGAGGGTATTTTTAATTTACAGATTAGGTAGTCGTAGCTTTTCAAATATAATATGTCTTATTGGGTTTACATGTTTTATTTGTGCTAAATTTTATATATGCCTGAGCATATATATTTCTAGAATACAATATGTCTTCATTTAGCCCTTTCTCCACTATCTTGAATCAAAACAAGTTGACTGGTCCCAACTATGTCAACTGGAAAAGAAATATGGATATAGTGCTAACTGCAGAGGGGCACAAGTACATGCTTGCAGAAGCATGTTCAGATGTTCCAGCTGAGGATGCCTCTGAAGATGACAAGCAGCGATTTAATCGATGGAGGAAATCTGATGAGATGGCCAAGTTTACATTCTAGCCTCTGTGGCTAATGTGATACAACATCAGCTTTAGGAGACAAATCATGCCTCGGCTATGATGACTATCCTGAGAGAGATGTTTGATGAGTAGAGTCGTGCCGCAAAGGCAGATACGCTGAGATCTTTGCTAAGTACAAAGATGGCTGAGGGAATACCAGTAAGAGAGCATTGCCTATCAATGATAGCAATGCTTAACACACTGGAGGTTCTAAGTGCTGAGATAGACGGTGAGTCTGAGGTAGATATGATTCTACAGTCCATGTCTTCCTCCTTCAATCAATTCAGGCTCAATGTATAGTTCTTTTGTGTCCATAAGCAAAAAAGACTATACATTGGCAGAATTGATGAACGAGTTAATAGTAGCGGAAATCATCTTAAAGAACAAGCCCTCGGCATTTGTTGCTCATGCTTCCAACCCTAAGCCGAAAGGCATGAGGAAGAAGAAGCAGTTTAGACAGGCTGGCAATACTGTTGCCAAGAAGCCAAAACTAGCTGAAAAAGGGACAAAGGCTAACTTGTGGAAGAAGAATTGCTTCTACTGTGATCAACCAGGGCACTGGAAGAAAAACTGCTCCAAGTATATTGCTTCTAAAGCACAAGGTAACAAATCTTCCTTTTTAGTTGAAACATGTTTAGTTGCGAACCACACAGATACCTGGTGTATGAATTCGGGGTCAACTAATCATGTCTACAATTCATTACAGGGGTTCCAGGAAACCAGAAGACTGAATGAAAGAGAAATGTACGTGACAATGGGAGATGGAACAAGAGTTCCAGTTCACTCCATAGGAATTATGAAACTTTATTTAAGTCAAGGGTTTTAATATTAACAGATTGTTTACATGTACCCAACATTTGCAGGAATTTAATTTCTGTTACTCATTTGGGTAAATGCGGGTATACCTCTATTTTGAGGAGTACAGTAGTAATTAAGAAGAATGGATTATTAATCTGTTTTGGTGTGATTGTGGATGGTCTATATATTATTACTCTTGATATAAATTCTGTTAATAATTCTGTTATAGAACTTGCTCATAATAGATTACCATTAAAGATAAAGTTTCTTTCTACTAATGATGCTTTTCTATGGCACCTAAGTTTTGGTCACATTAACACCAAGAGAATTCAAAGACTGGTTAAAGATGGGCTTCTGGGCCCATTGGACTTTAACTATTACCTAGTATGTGAATCCTGTTTGGAAGGAAAAATGACCAAAATGCCCTTTTTCTGTAAAAGGGCACAGAACCACAGATTTGTTAGAATTAGTGCATACTGATGTATGTGGTCCAATGAGTACTCAGGGTAGAGGAGAATATGAGTATTTCATCACATTTACTGATGATTACTCAAGATATGGATATGTCTATCTTATGCGCTGAAAGTCTGAATCCTTTGAGAAATTCAAAGAGTTTTGGGCCAAAGCAGAAAATCAGTTGGGTAAACATATCAAAGCACTTCGGTCTAATCGAGGTGGTGAATATTTTCTTGGAGAATTCAAAGATCACTTATCAGAAGCAGGGATAGTATCCCAATTGACTACATCAGGTACTCTCCAACAAAATGGTGTGTCAAAAAGAAGGAATAGGATTCTGTTAGAAATGGTAAGGGCTATGATGAGTTTTGCTACTCTACCAACGTCCTTTTGGGGATATGCCTTAGAAACGGTGACATACCTTTTGAATTTGGTACCATCTAAATCTATTTTCAAGGTACCCTTTGAATTGTGGATAGGGTGAAAGCCCAGTATCAAACATGTCCAGATCTGGGGATGCCCAACACATATGCTGAAAGGAAAGGCAGATAAGTTAGATCCAAAAACCGAAGTATGCTTGTTTGTAGGATATCAAAAAGGTACAAAGGGTTATTTGTTTTATAGTCCTGAAAACAAGAAAGTGTTTGTAACTACAAATGCTAAATTTCTTGAAGAGGAATATATAAACAACTTTAAATCTAAGAGTGCAGAGGTCCTAGAAGAAATGTTAGAAGCAAGACCTGGGTCATCTTCAAATATTCCTTAAGATGTGGTTGTATCTAATACACCACAGGTTACTATGGATACAACACCGAGTACCATCGTGCCTCGTCGTAGTGGGAGGATTATCAGGGTTCTTGATAGATTCATGTTCTTAGAGGAAGTCTGAGGGATGAACCTGATTTACATGAATCGAATCCTAAAACTTACAATGAAGCAGTTAACGATGTGGATGCGAACCAATGGATCAAAGCTATGGAAAGTGAGTTGGAATCCATGTATTCCTACAAAGTCTAGAGTCTTGTAAAAGTACCTAACGACATCAAGCCTATAGGTTGCAAGTGGATTTACAAGAGAAAAAGAGGAGTGGATTGGAAGGTTGAAACCTTCAAAGCAAAGTTGGTTGCAAAGGGTTTTACTTAGAAAGAAGGTATTGATTATGAGGAAACTTTTTCACCTGTTGCCATGCTTAAATCCATTAGAATACTCTTAGCCATTGCAACTCATCTCGATTATGAGATTTGGCAAATAGATGTCAAGACAACCTTCTTGAATAGACAACTTGACAAAGACATCTATATGATGCAGCTAGATGACTTTATAGCAGAAAACCAAAGTGATATGGTTTGCAAGTTGCAAATGTCCATTTATGGACTTAAGCAGGCATCCAGGTCATAGAACATCAGGTTTGATGAGACAATCAAACAATATGGTTTTGAACAAAACCTTGATGAACCATGTGTGTACAAAAAGTGTAAGGATGCGATAGTAACATTCTTAGTGCTGTATGTTGATAATATCCTCCTTATCGGAAACGATGTAGGAACATTGTCAGCAGTCAGAATCTAGTTATCTAATCAGTTTGATATGAAAGACTTGTGAGAAGCAAGCTACATCATTGGGATCAAGCTTTTACGAGATCGCAAGAATAGGATGATAGGCTTATCCCAATCTGCTTACATAGATAAGGTCGTAGCTAGGTTTAGCATGGCTGGCTCCAAGAAAGGTTTGTTACCTTTCAGACATGGAGTTGCTCTTACTAAAGAGCAGTGTCCTCAGACACCTCAAGTAGAAGAGCAAATGAAGGATGTTCCCTACGCTTCGGTAATGGGAAGCCTCATGTATGTCATGCTATGTACTAGACCTGATATATGTTTCATAGTTGGCATGGTTAGCCGATATCAATTGAACCCTGGACTACAACATTGGGTAGCGGTCAAGCACATACTTAAGTATCTTAGGAGAATGAGAGATTATGTGCTTGTCTACCAGAGTGAGGATTTGACAGCTACTGGTTATACAGATTCTAATTTCCGTTCAGATCGTGATTCCCAAAAATCTACCTCAGGGTATGTATTTACTCTAGGAGAAAGAGCCATTAGTTGGAGAAGTGTCAAGCAGTCATGCATTGCTGACTCCACTATGGAAGTTAAGTATGTTGCGGCCGGTGAGGCAGCAAAAGAAGCAGTTTGGCTCAAGAAATTCCTAACGGACCTTGGAGTAATGAAAATAGAGCAATCTCCCATCACGTTGTTTTGCGACAACAGCGGAGCAGTTCCACAATCCAAAGAACCAAGAAACCATAGGAGAAGGAAGCACATCAAGCGCAAATATCATCTCATCAGAGAAATAGTAGCGCGGGGAGATACAGTTGTGGCGAAAATTCTTTCCACAAAAAATCTAGCGGACCCGTTCACTAAAACTTTGCCTCAGAGGGTTTTCGAAACTCACTTAGAGGGAATGGGAGTTAGGACCATGCCCAATTGGAATTAAGGGCAAGTGGGAGATTGTTGGGGCTTATGCCCTAAATCCCAAGATTGTAATATGATTGACTTTATAGTTTGTAATAAATAAATGATTATTTATTGAATACATATATATTTGAGGATATGGCATATAGTCTTTTGTATGATGCTTTATGATTATCCCCATACGAAAGGTCTAGGGAATGCATTGAATATGGTCTATGGGTGTAAGTAAGATTTTGTCACACATGGTCTAAGACCATAAGCCTTATACTCTGAAATCATTTGTTCTCAGTCATGATGGAACTGAACATTCCATCAAGTAAGACTGTTACACATCAATTATGAGATTTACCTTAATCAGGAGAAGTGAATACTTCGGGTTGATGTGTAGGTGTATAGGGTGGTATACACTGAACGGACCGGGAGTTATCTTTTAATTAAAATACTGTCTTTAGAAAAGATATAACTCTCAAACTATTTATACTTGAGATTCTAAATCCTGAGAGAAAAGCAAACTTAGATGTCAAGTGTTTTTGCTTTGGCACATTGTAGATTGAGGCCTTATTTGTTTAGGTCAACATTGTCTTTGTGTTGGGTGATCACATGTAATATCGTGAGCAGAGTTTTTCTCAATAGGGAATCCAAATCCTTTTCTTTGAAAGAATAACAAGAAGTCTCCCCTTGAATAGGATTTTATTCGGTATTATTCTCAAGTCTTTGATCAAAGCATTTTGGTAAAGTTAACTCCAAAATATATACCTAGTGGGTGGACGCTCACTGGAGAGAGAATAACAAGAGAATAGAAATCCGGTACATAAGGATTAAGAGGTAAAAAATATAGTGTGACAGTATTACAGTCCTTATTCGTCTACGGAGGACTTTATGGAGGAATCAAAAAAATGTTAAAGAGAACTTTGTTGATTTAATCAAGAATATTCTCCAGAGTGCAGTTACAATTATGTAGTGACATTAATTGTAATTAATATTGACTCGGGATAGTCAGATACTATTGGAGCCGAAAATATTTTTGTCTTTAAGTCCCTCATCAAGCTATTGTAAATTAACCATGGACAGGCCTATTATTTATTTATTGGACAAGTTATTTTATTTTTTTAAACATGGGTTTATTGATAAGCAGGTTGTTTTAATTAAATAAAATATAGGCCTAAAGGAAAAACTGTACAGAGAAAGAAATAAGTGGGAGAAGCGGGCTTGGGATAAAACCCAAGCCTAGTAGCCAAAGTGACGCACAGGGCAGAGATTATTTCCCTAGCACTATGTGGCACCTTCTAGGGTTTCTAGAAGGTGCAGTGGAGGCTAGGGTTTTCCAACCCTAACCATCTACCTCTCCCTGCAGTCCCACATTACTTTTTTCAATTTCTCTGTTACTCCTTTCAAGAATATAAATAGAGAATCTTGTAGCTCAGTCTAAACACTCTAACACAATTCTTTTAGCTTTTGCTAAGAATTGCAAGCACTCCTTGAATATTTATTCGGAGAGCTAAGTTAAAATTTTGAAGAGCTAGAAAGAACCCATACTCTTGGTTATTTCTAGTTATTGGTGAGAAGATCTGAGGAGTTCTTAAAGTGTTCGTCGAGGAGAGGATTCATTGCTCATATAGCCAAAGCGTGACCCTAGTTAGCAAGTAAGTAAATTTATGTTCTTGCTAGTTTAATTATTAATAGTAATATTCTTCGCATGTTCTTCATAGAGTAGATCCTGAGTAGGGAATAGTTTAATTTTTTCGCTATACAATTTTTTGATTTGCACCTCTATTCCCAACAAAGATAAAGAGTACGTGTTTGATGAAATTTTGGAACAAAAATTGGAGCTAACGAGGGATATGTTTTGGAATTATGATTGGTGGATTTTTAAGATAAGGTGGAAGTTGAAGACATTCCTAAAGGCAGAGATTCAATACTTGAATGAGGATGATGTGGATGTTGTTTTCTTGAAGCACAGATGGCGTTGGAAATATCAAATGGTGGGGGAGACTTAGAAGACGAAATATTGAGCTTGAGAAAGGAAGTGAGAAGAAGAGTGAGTGTGGAACTGTTTATGGGCTGTGTTGGTTGTAGAGGTGAATTGCAGAAATGATAAAAGTAGTGCCAAGAGATAATAGAAAAGAAAAGAGGAGTTGCAGAAAACATGAAGCAAAAGGTGTAGTGCGGTAGAAGTAAATTGAAGAAGGTGAATAGGAAATGGTGGAAGAAATGTTTAACTCAGTATTGGGTGACTAGGTGTTCTTGGCTATATGGGTCTCGAATAGTGTAATGCTTGTCACTGTACAACATCTTTCATTGAGATCAGCAAATTATTGTATTGTGATTTGGGAAAGTGTAGTGTGGGGAAGTGTAACATGAAATTGTGAGGCTCAAGGAACGTGTAGAGGAAGTGTGGAAATATGGCAGCATACTTTGGGTAGAGTGAATTGATGGTTCGTCACGCTATTTTGTTCGAGGCAGAGGACAGCCGGGTTGGTAGCTCAACGGTCAGCATTTGATAGGAGTGTTCAAGCGGGGCGGTTATTAACCGGAAAAAACCGGAGTAAGGCGGAGAATAACCGGAAAACCGGGAAACCGAACAAACCGGAAAACCGGAAAAAAACGCAACCGGATAACCGGATAACCGGCTAGGCCGGTTGCGGTTGCGGTTTTTTATTCTGAATTGCGGTTTTTTATTCTGAAAAAACCGGTTACTAACCGGATAACCGGGTAACGGTTTAATATTATATAGATATATATATATATATAATATATATATATAAATTAATTTACCTTTAACCTAAAAAAAATAAGGATATGTTTTTATTTTGTTTTCCTTCAGTTCAGCCGACGCCTCTCATCAGACTTTCTCCCTGTTTCTTTTTCATTCTTTGCTTTCTTTTGCTTTTCCATTCAGACCGGTTTTAATATATATATATATATTTATAAAATAATATTTTATAAATTAATTTTACCTTAACCTAAAAAAAATAAGGATATGTTTTTATTTTGTTTTTCTTCAGTTCAGCCAACGCCTCTCAGACTTTCTCCTTGTTTCTTTTTCATTCTTTTGCTTTTCCATTCAGACCCTCATCACTCTCTCCCTCCCTCTGTTAGTCTATTTCTCACTGAGTTCAGTGAACGTTCACTCTCTCCTTCAGCTCCTGACTCCTCTCAGCTCTCTCTTCACTTTCAATGGACGCCGGACGCCGCACGCCACACTCCGCAGCCCGCACGCCGTACTCCGCAGATCCACCCCCACGCCGCAAATCCACGCCGACGCCGAGGTTCACGGACCAAGACCTGTCGTACGCCGCACGCCACACTCCGCAGATCCACCCCCACGCCGCACTCCGCAGGATCCACGCCACATCCACGCCGACGCCGAGGTTCACGGACAAAAGACCAGTCGCGGCACCGGGTTGAGAGTTTAAAATAGCTAAAAAAAGAAAAAAAAAAAAAATTAAAAATAGACCTATACAATAAAAACGGTAACGGTTGCTAATAACCGGTTTTTCAAACCGGTTATTAGAACCGAAACCGGGACTCCGGTAACCGGTTAATAACCGGTTTGAAAACCGTGTGTATAACCGGTTTAAAAACCGGTTATTAGCAACCGGAACCGGTTGCTAAAATTAGACAAACCGGGGACCCCGGTTGGCGGTTGCGGTTATTGCCCAATAACCGCAACCGCAACCGGTTGAACACCCCTAGCATTTGAGGAGTTGGAATCGGGCTTGGGCTTAATTAGTTGATGGTTGGGCGTTGTAGACGCATGAATCAAGGGATTAAGATCCCCGGCAATTGTTAAAAATTGTCAAGGTAGCTTTTTTGGTAATAGTGGTCGTTAGATGTGTCTAACGGCCTAGAAGGCTAGAACATGCAACCCACTAAAATTATCTTCATTATTTTTTATTAATTTTTTTTCTTTTGTAGAAGAACCGGGTTAGGGGGGAAATATTTCAAATTTCCCCCTCTCGCTCTCAACCCCCCCCCCGCCTCTTCTCTCTCTTTGTTCGGTGTGCTCCCCCACCGGCGGCGTTCTCCTCCACCGGTGTTCAAGCTGGGTTTTAGATTCCCCCCCCCCCCCGCGGCTCTCTCCCGCTCTCAAACCCCCACCTTTTTCCCTCTCTCTCTCTCTCTCTCTCTCTCTCTCCTCTCTCTCTGTTCGGTGTGCTTCTCCACCGGCGGTGTCCTCCTCCACCGGCGTTCAAGAGGTTGGGCGTTATGGCATTTGGGCTTCTCAGTGCTTCACAATAATCACCTCCTCTCTGAAGTAAGCAATTAGTGTTTTGATATTTTCACTTTTTTTTTTCCTGAAATTGTAGTAAGCTAATATTGGTTTGATTTCCTATTTGATTTGAGTCTGTCTATCCCCTGTAACCCATCAGGGATTGAAGTGTTTGATGTATGAATGCATTAATGCGTTGAATTTATTTTTGTTTCTATCATGCTTTTATGTACTGTCCGTGAATATTCTGTTTTGGTATGCTTGTTGCTTTAATAGAGAAGGGGCTTGGCATTTCACTCTTTGTTCTGGGGTTGTCACGGATTGGCCGGCCAGAATTTTGAATTGATTGTTGTAAAATGTCATTTTCATTCTCCTAATTTTGTTGATGCTAGTGCTACTAGTGAATGTTGGTAAGTGGTTGATGCTACATCCACATTGATATCATTACCTTAACAAATTAGAATATGTTGATAAGTGCTTTGTCTTGTAATGCATTTGTTTTGATTGTTTGCTTGTTTTATTTTTTATTTTAACTAATTTGAATTTTTATTGGAATAACTCATAGATGGACTTGTTACTCTCTCCCTCTCATTACCAGTTTGCATGGATTTAAAATTTTGTAAGGCTGATATTCAACTGCTAAGTTGTTTTTTTGGAGTGGATTACTTGCATTTTTTTATGCCTTCAATATCACTGCTCTTTATCTTCACATATTGACATGATGTAGTATGATCGTTTTACAATGATATTTTACTTTAGGAACTCAAATTGACACTTGAATGACAGTTGTATGACATACTTTTGATAGAATTGTCTTAAGATGAGCTTTTGGCCATGTGAGATTGATACTTAATGTGTATTCTGCATTGGATGTAACAAGTAATTGAGATTGGCCCTAGGAGCAAGTTATGGACTCCAAGTATGCTGGGAATGGCTTAAGGGCAAAGACGGTTCTGATTAATTTATTAATCATGTTCTTGACATGTACCTTCAGGGAAATCTGAAATATTTCCCCTTCAGGTTTCCCCCCTAACCCGGTTCTTCTAGAAAAGAAAAATAAAAAATAATGAAGATAATTTTAGTGGGTTGCATGTTCTAGCCTTCTAGATCTAACGGCCACTATCATAAAAAAAACTACCCTGGCAATTTTTAACAATTGCCAGGGATCTTAATCCTGAATCATGTGGGTTTTGCGCCTACCCGAATGGAGTGTCTTAGTTAGACTACTTTGGGCTGCATTTGTGTCTAAATAGTCATGTATTCAATTGTAATGGCATTTAGGAAGATCTTTTTCAATTGCACACCTTGTGGGCAAGGTGTTTTAAAGGGGTGGGTAATATAATGGGTGTATTAGGATAGGTTAGTGGGCCTTTGGCCTATGGGTTATAATGGATCTATCCATATTATAGTTAGTAGGATCCATGAGTTCTAGTTGTAAGGGTCTATATAAATCAAACCCAAGAGATGAATTAGGCATTAAAGTTGTATTTGGTTTACTTGGTAAACAAGGAGGTTGAGCACCTCGAATGCTATAGGAGGCTAAGTACCTCGAATGCCTATTTTCAATATACCTTTATAGATTTCTTTACGTATCATTCAATCATCAATCAAATTCAATCCTTTCCATTTCGTTCACAAATATGATCAATAAACAGATTTGTCAATAAATCTATTACAATCTGGCATAAATAGGGAAGAAGAAACAAGAAGGAAAGAAAGGAATGGGTGTGCGGGCAGAGTGTCAGTGAGGTGAGTGTCGGCATGCGTGAGTGGAGGGGGTGCCGGCGGGGTGAGTGTCGACTGGTGTGCTACACTGAGGTGTGGGTGTTTATTACAGAAAAATGTAAACTTATCCGATAAGTTTAAACGTTTAGTTTCTCTTAATAAAAGTCGACCCAAAGATATTTAAAATATAATTTGGACCATAAACTCAACTTATTCATAAATAAGCATTAATTTTATTTACTATATCAATATTACAGTTAATATTATCACACTGATAATATTAACATATATTTAATCATAATCAATTTTATTAAATAACCAATAGGTCTAATTAAAATATTATATCCATTAAATCACCCAATAATCAATTTTATTAATAACCAATAGGTCTAATTAAAATACTATATATGTCCATATAATCACATACATCCATCAAGGATCATTACAGTGTTATATATAAATATAGAATTAAACCTTAATATCCAATTAAGGTGACTTAAATAGCAGATTAAAATCTAGGGCTCTACAGTTATTAACTGCTTATAATCGGATAGCCGCAAAACCGAAAAATCGAAAATAACTGCAACTAGATAACCGGATAACTGCTTAGGCCGATTGCAGTTACCGGTTATAAGTTTTGAAAAAACCGATTGATAACCAAGTAACCGAATAATCGATTTATATATATATAATAATTTAAAATCTATGTAAATTCAACCCTATGTATTATTTTTATTTTATTTTTTCCTATTAATTTTATGTGTTATTCTTATATCATTTCTAATATTTTATTTTATGAGAGTATAAAATAACAAAAAAGTGAGTTTAAAATAGCTCAAAAGGAGGTTCAAAAAATTAAAAGATGGTAAAAAAGGTCCATTATGTCAAAACCGATTACCGATTAGTAACCTATTTAAAACCGCATTGAAACCGATTATTGGCAACCGCAATCGGGAGGCCGGTTCACACGGTTGTGGTTGCAGTTTTTTAAAATGCAATAACCGGGTACCCCGGTTATGGTTGCAATTTGTAGGAAATAACTACAACCACAACTGATTGTACACCCCTAAGTCGGTCAACTTACTCAGTTATTTTCTTCTCCTCCCCGTAAAATACTCCGGTATTTTACAAACTTTCAGGAATTTCATCGCTTGGGAGTCTCACCAAGATTGCAGTGTTGAGACGACAGTTGATATACTCAAGTTTTTTTTTTTAGATGTAAAGCTCTGCGACCTTATTCATTGATGATAGAATTGTTTATCGTTTATTTACTCGGATCAATTATTTCGCTATTTACTCTGATCAATGGTTAAGTAGTGGATTCAGTCAGTTACTAGTTACCTGATTTGGATACCCTACGAATAATTTACTACGGATTAATCACATCCTAGTGGCTTAATCCTGTGTACATGGTAATTCTCAAGCCGATGATTTACACATTATCTCTCCTATGAAAATAGAAGTATCATTAAGTCTTAATTTGGACAGTTAAAGCTGGAAGTCAAACTACGAATTTAATTACAAGTTAATTATATTCCTGGGGCATTACAGTTTTACTCACTTATGTCGTAGAGATCAATCAAATAGTCTTTCACGTAGTCTCCGACTTCCGAATATAAGAAATGATCTTATCATTAGCCCTATGCTTGAGTTAAACAAATTATAGGCCTCTAATAATCCAAAAGGACTTTCTGCCCGAGCATTCAACGTTTGACCAGAAGGCCGAACGTTCCAAGCCAGAGCATCAAACGTTTGATATGGTTCAAAAACTCATTTTGGACTAGTTTTTTGGTCATTTTGGCTCTTAACATCTCATAAGGCCTTTCTAAGGTCTTACCAAATAAAATAAGGGGGCTCAAACTCCAAAACGGGGTTTGTAGTGCTAAATTCCTTAAACCCACATAAAACCATCATTAACCTTAGTGATCAAACCTAACATCTAAAACACAACAACTCACTAAACAGAATAATAACAAGCAAATAACAACATAGAAATGAGTTGGGCTAGAATAGATACTTCCAAGGTCACAAAGCTTCCTCCTCTTTCAAATTATCCTTCTCACGCACACACACACATAAGAGATTTATGAGCTCCAAGTCGAGAATGAACAGTAAAAGGGAGGGGTAAGGCTCCTATTTATAGGGTTGGGGCGCTTGGTTAAGGACTGATGTGTTTTTCATCTCATCAAACATTAGGTGGTATGACATCGAACGTTTGATATAGTATTACTCAACAATTCTAGGATTTTCATTGAATGTTTGGTATAGTCTAACACACACATTGAACGCGTGATCTACGGTGAACAGTGTTGTATAGCATCAACATTTGAGCATAGTACAAAACGTTTGATAGGGCCTCGAATGTTCCATGATAACCTTCAAACGTTCCCCAAACATTTGAGGTACTTAAACATCATTAACAAGTTCTTAATCTTTCGGAGTATTACATTGTGTGTCAAGAGACTCAATCGCACTGAGTTCAATACTTCAAGAGACGTGAATCAACCTTTAAAGACAACGTTCTTGCATGATTCTATAGCATTGTGAGATCTTTTCTTACTCTAATTTTAATTTCTTGCATTTTATTTATCTTATTATTTATTTTTTCAGATTAATATTTTTAGTATCAAGAAGAAATGTTGCACCATCAAAATTATTTTACAACAAATCTTCACAAGCTTAGGGACCAAATCAGTGGAGAGAGAAGTGGTGAGCGAGAGTGAGAGATAGAAGTGTAAAAATAATAAAAGAAAATTGAAAATAATATTTAAAGAAAGTAAAGAGTGAAATAGATAATTTATTGGAGTTTGTAGTGAAAAGTGAATAACTAAAATAGAAAAAAATGTATATTTAAAGTAACTAAAATAACAACTACTGCTGGAGATGTTCCAAGAGATAAAAAGAGTTTAAAATTTTTTTACTAGTATAAAGCCAAGAATTTGACCTTTTTAAGTAAAAAGAAAAAGGAAAAAGGAAAAATGCATACAATGAACTTTATCAATCAAACACGGTATTTTATCCTACATGTAGCTCTTGCAAACAATGAAGACATATGTTTTTTTGAATTAGATTTGGCTTAGGAGCCGTAAACAAAAATTTAGAGTACCTATTGTGTAGTTTTTTTTTTTTTTTTTCAAAGGTTCAAATTTAATTCAAGTATTTCATAAGAAATGGAGATAAAATAAAGGAAAAACTTCACAAAAATTCTCCAAACTTTTACACGATTTGAAATATTTCTTTGATATTTGATTCTCTCACTTTAGTTCTTCATACTTTCAATTTGTATCATTTAATCCCTCTCCGTTATGATTTTTAGTAAAATCCTAACGAAAAATTGCAAAAATTACAAAAATATCCATAATCTTATATTTTTTTTTGATATTTTTTTTTAAATACAAAGGTATTTTGAGAATTTTAATAGGGTTTGACGGTAAAAACAGACGAAGAGAAGTTAAATGATACAAATTAAAAATATGAGAGATCAAAATGAGAGAAATTAAAGATCATGAGATATTTCAAATCGTATGAAAATTTAGAAATCCTTTGTAAAAAATTTTCAAAAATAATTTTTTTTTTTTTTTAAGATGAATCCTTTCAATAAATTATCAATGAGAAGCTTGCTCAGCAAGTACAATAGAGTGAATAAAATCAGGGCATGAATCCCTCCATACACAATCTAAAGACTGAGAAATAGCAGCTTTTGCCAGCTTATGAGCGGCCTCATTAGCTTCCCTGTGAATATGAGAAATGTGCCATGCTTGGCACTGTCTAAGCTAAAAATGAATGTCATCAATTAGCTGCCCATAGTAGCTCCAGCTAGAATCCGGTGTTTGGACAGCGTTTACAATCTCCAAAGCGTCTCCCTCCAAATGTAGACGTTGAAAGCCCATTTCAAGGCAAAAAACCACCGCCTTCCAGAAAGCCAAAGCCTCAGCAGTTGAGGGATGATTTAAGAAAGGAACTGAGCAATACCAAGCTGCCTGAACACCACCATTTGCATCCCGTAGAATGACTTCCACACCCATCCGTTGAGAGTGAAGGTCAATGGCCGTATCCCAGTTGGTTTTTATCATTCCTTCTTCCGGTTTCTGCCATAACACTTGCTGCTGGGAATGGATGCTACCCCTACCTGCTACTGGACTCGAGAGGGCGGAAAGAAAAGCCTCCATAGACGAGATCCTCTGTGCATGAATCTGAGTAGGAGATAAGAACATTCCACCGAATATAACAGAGTTGCATCTTAACCAAATACATCATGCAAGAACCAAAGCAAACTCAAGATCAGCATCATCCAACAGTTCTGCTAACCTCTCAAAAAGATGGAATCCATCATTGGCCATAATGGATAACTTCTGGATTTTTGCCTTACATTCCATCCAAACTGCTACAGCCGACTGACAACTCCAAAGGATGTGATCCACAGTTTCGGGGAAAAGACCACAAATCAGGCACAAAGCATCCTTAGTGATGTTCTTCTTAAACAGGTTGGCCTTTGTAGGCAACGTGTTGGAACAGACTCGCCAGATGAAATTCTTAACCACTTCAGGAACATGCAACCTCCAAATGCGCTGCCACACCCTTGCAAACCGGGCTGTATCAGAACTTTCCCCTTGATCCCGCAATAGACGTTCCTTTCCCATATGGTAAGCACTCTTTACCATAAAAATCCCCATAGGATTTCCATTCCACACCAAACGGTCCTGCCGACCCTGTGGGCTCAATGCCAAACTGCAAATTTTTGTAGCTTCTTCAGGACTAAACACCCCATGAATAAGAGGAATATTCTACCAATGCATTTCAATATCAATAAGGTCACAAACCTGCGCCTCTGAGTGCAGAACATGAACCAGGGACTGAACCATATAAGAATGAGGACAAGGGAGCCACCTATCATGCCAAATCTGAATAGAGTTACCATTTCCCACGCGCCAAACCAGCCCCTCTTTGAGAAGAACGTGGGATTTTAAAATGCTTCGCCAGGCGTAAGAAGGGCGTGCTCCCAGAGTAGCTTCCAAAAACTCGGATTGGGGGAAATACTTATCTTTCATAATTTTGGCTACCAAAGATTCCTTGTGATGTATGAACCTCCATCCTTGTTTGGCTAACAAGGCGAGGTTAAAACATTCAAGATCCCAAAAACCCAAACCACTGCTCTTTTTGGGCATTCCCATGCGATTCCAACTCATCCAGCTTATCTTTGATTTATTCTCCTTATGTCCCCAATAAAACTTGTTCATCATGACATTGAGTTCTCGGCACAAGGACAAGGGGAGATAAAAGACACTCATAGCACAAGTTGGAAGAGCATGAATAACAGCCTTTAATAGAATTTCTTTACCTGATTAGGAAAGGAATTTCTCCTTCCATCCACTCAGACGTGCTCGGACTCGCCCTTTGATCCCAGCAAAAGTTCGTATTTTGGCTCGGCCCAGAATAGCTGGAAGACCCAAATACTGATCATAACCATGAGCTGCTCGGATCCCTGGAATAGACAAGATATGTGATCTGAAATCCTGTCTAGTATTTCTACTGAAGAAGATAGAGGTCTTGGCCCGATTAATTTTCTGACCCGAAGCACGTTCATAAAGCTCTAGAAGGTCATGAATAGAGCACCACTCCAAAAAATTTTCTCTATAGAAAAGCAAGCTATCATCAGCGAAAAAGATGTGGCTAATTTTGGAACCCCCTTTAGCAATGGGCAGGCCTGTGATAAGACCTTGGCGCTCACCAGCCGAGATGAGAGAGCTCAAACCCTCTGTACACATAAGAAAGAGATATGGGGATAAGGGATCCCCCTGGCGAAGCCCTTGGCTGGGAATAATTTGCCCTTGTAGGGAGCCATTGATAAGGACGGAATAACGGACAATTTGCACACAAGACATGATAAGGGAAATCCATTGCTCCGCAAATCCCATTTTTCTCATAATGGCGTCGAGAAAAACCCACTCAACTCGGTCATAGGCCTTGCTCATTTCAAGCTTGATTGCCATGTAGCCCTTCTTGCCTTTAAGTCTCGTATCCATGGTATGAAGTGACTCATAAGCCACCAAAATATTATCAAAGATAAGACATCCAGGAATGAATGCACTTTGATAGCAAGAGATTAGGGCAGGTAAAACAAGTTTCAGACAGTTTGCTAAGACCTTAGCTATAAGCTTATAGAGAACATTACAAAGACTTATGGGTCAGAATTCAGTTACTCTGGTAGATGGTGAAGCCTTTGGGATAAGGGCAATGAAAGTGGTGCTGAGGGCAGCATCAAAGTGACCTGAATTAAGGAAGCAAAGCACTGCCGCTCAGACTCCTTCGCCCACTGTACCCCAATGTCTTTGATAGAAACATACAGAGAAGCCGTCTGGTCCTGGTGACTTCAGGGGGTGCATTTGTGCAAGAGCAGAATCGACCTCTTCAGTAGTAAATGTTCGTAACAACTGGGCATTCATGTCAGCAGACACACATGATAAGTGCTGAATGTTACACATTCAAGCCCCTTAATTCACATATGGTAATCCCTTAGTTTCATTATAATATGATGTTTTATCTTGTTTTTGTGTTTTTCTTGTATTTTGTAGGTTTTGGAAGAAAAGAAGTCAATTCTATCAACTCGGGCTTAAAACACATTAACTGTTGCAAAGCTGTTGAGCATTTGACCCTTGTGCACTATTTTAGCTATAACTTTTAGCTCAAAATTCGGATTAAGGCAAGGTCAAAGGCGTTGGAAAGAGGACTCAGAGATGAATAAATCATTAAGCAAAGTCTGAAGCAGATAAGGTTTTCTCGGGTGACTTATCAAGGTGGCTCGAGCGACTTTGCGCGGTGAACTGTAACGTCGGTAGACCCGATTTGGAAAAATCTTAAACCTACTCCAACTTGATTTTGGACTTCCTAGGGTGTACGAAATTGACTAGGGTTGTTCCTAAACTCTATAAATACTCCACTAAGTCCTCCAAAATAAACACACAAGCTTGAGGAGAAGAATCAAAGGCTTCAAAGAAGGGTTTTTCTTAGTTTTTCTTTACTTTTCAGTTTTTCTTTGTTATTTTCTTATGAGGATGGTTTTCATCCGAATTATGTATAGCTAATACTTTAGGTAGAGCTTGATTGAAGCTCTAATCATGTCTCTTTAAGGTTTCAATTTGTCTTACTACAATTCATGTTTTGATGCTTAATTGATTTATCTCGAGTTTTTGTTCGTTCTTCATATGGGTTATATATGGGTTTCATCATCTTATGCATATAACATGTGTAAATTGTTATCTAGGTCAATTTGGATGACCGAGTCCTGGGCCTAGTAGAGTGATAAAAGAACCAATTGCGGGTTCTTGGGGTAATCAACATGAAAAACCGGAATATACACTATGTTCTAGGTCTTAGTGTGTTTGTTGATCTCCATAGATCTATGCTTTCTTGAGGAACAACTTAGTATTCACCCATGCTAAATCCCTAAAAAAAAAAAAGAGTTAGAGTATACACTCATGCCCTTAGGCTGGCAAACATTGAGTATCTTGATATGAATGTAGCATTGTGCATATTGTTTACCTTATTTGATTATGATTAGCGGTGGCATCGAAGCCCTAGCCCTTTATTATTATTATTTCAATTCAATATTTTATCTCGTTTCATTCACAATATCTTCTTAGGAAATTCTCTTTAAGCATAATTTATACTAATTCTCGTGGGAATGATCTCGTATTTGTCGTCTATACTATCGTTTTGATCTTTGTGTACTTGCGAGTAAAACGTGCATTTATTTGCCTATTTATTTAGGTGATATTTGTATAACAAGTTTTTGGCGTTGTTGCTGAGGATTGTGTTAAAATTATGTTTAAAAGTTTTTCCTTTTACTTTCGTTATTGTTGTTAATTTTCTCAAAAAAAAAAAAAAATCTGAATTTTGTTTCAGTTTCTATTCTGATCTGTTTCTGCACTAAGTGGCTCGAGTGCTTTTCAGAGAGGCTCGAAAGCCTCTTTTCCAAACAACAGCACTGAAGCTGATGTGCACTACAGAATCAATTTTTGCCCATGCAATGATGTCGATCTCAAAATTTAGCTGTTATTCCATACAATCCAAAGATTGAACGCACCATTCGACAACCTCAAAGACCAAAAGAAGACTCAGAAGAAGAAGAGGAATTTGAAGTTGAGGAAAAGATAGCAGAAGCACACATAGAGAATCAACCCAAGCGAAAGCCGATGAAAAGTTCTTTCATTCCACAAAACCTCAATCAACCATCATGCATCGCCTACCAGCCAAATGCACAAGGCAGCTTCAATTTATCTCCTCATTTACTTAATATGCTGCCACATTTTAGAGGCATACCCTCCGAGGATCCATACTTGCACATAAGAGATTTCTTTGATCTTTGCAAGACGCAAAACATTCATGGCTTAACTTCAGAGCATATCAGATTAATCCTCTTCCCTTTTTCATTAAAAGAAAATGCTAAGTTGTGGTTGAACTCTTTGGTTGCAGGTTCTATTAACAATTGGGAGGAGTTGGCCCTAAAATTTTTTAAAAAATTCTTTCCAGCTCAAAGGACTAGGCAACTTTAGAAGAGAAATTCAGACTTTTCAACAAAAGAATGGAGATCTTTTTTTTCGAAGCTTTGGAGCATTTCAATGAGCTGCTTCTCAAATGTCCACACCACAATTTGTCTCAAGACGACCAAGTATAAGCTTTTTATGAATGTCTAAATGATAATAACAAAAGTCTTGTTGATTCAGCCAGTGGTGGTGTGCTGATGGAAAAAAGCAGTGAGAAAGCCACTGAACTCTTTGAAACTTTAAGTGAGAATTCTCAGCAATTCTCATCAAAATGAAAGAATGTATCAAAAGGTAAGGGTGTTTATAAGATAAGCACCAACAATGGAGTTCAATCTCAAATGGCTACAATGGAGAGGAAGCTAGACATGATTGTGAAAACAATGACATCACACAACATCTCTCCAATTCAGCAAGTACAGTAAGTTTAGGTATGTGACATATGTATACATTCTAACCATACTACTAAGACTTGTACAATGTCTCCATTTACAGAGCAAGAACAGGCCAATTATATGGGACAAGGTGGATTTCCTCCGAAGAACAATCCATACTTCAACACCTACAATGCAGGGTGGCGCAACCACCCCAATCTTTCATGGAGTAATAATCAGAATATACAAAATTCACAAGGGTAGTAACGGAATTTCCAGCATGGGAATCATTATCAGGCTCCACCACAAGTGATGCAACCCAATCCGAAGCAGAAAAAGAATGATCTTGAAGGGGCTATACTCCAGTTCATAACTGCACAGCAACAAACTAATGCTCAGACTAGTTTGTCAATTCAAAAATTGGAAGCAACAACTAATCAAGCCATTCAGAGATTGGAAACACAAATGGGGCAGATGGCCAAGGAGATGAGCGAGAGAAAGAGGAATGAATTTCCATCTCAAACAATACCCAATCTAAAAGGACATGAGCAGGTCAATGCTGTGACATGTCTCAAGAGTGGTAAGGTCATTGATTACAAGGTAGGAATAGAAAAGAAAGTAGAAGCACCTCCAACAAAAGCCACAACCTTCAAAAAGGTAATTGAGAGGGAGTATGTGACATTGTCATCCTTTCCTCAAAGGTTAGTGAAGCCCAAGAAATAAAAACAATTGCTGGATGTTTTTGAAACCTTAAAGAAAGTTAAAATCAATATTCTTTTACTTGATGCAATTAAACAGATTTCATCTTATGTCAAGTTCTTAAAGGATTGTTGTACTAACAAGAGAAAGTTTCAGGAGCATGAGCAAGTTGCATTAGCCGAGGAGGTAAGTGCGGTTTTGTTAAGAAAGTTACCACCTAAGTTGAAAGATCCAAGTAGTTTTACTATCCCATGCAGAATTGGTGACAAAATCTTTGACCGTATCTTGTTAGACTTGGGGGCAGGTATCAATATGCTACCTTATGAGTTTTATGAGAAACTGAGTTTGGGGGAACTTCAACCAACCTCATTTACATTGCAATTGGCCAACAGAAGCATCAAGCGACCGAGAGGTATTTTAGAAAATGTCTTGGTCAAGAGAGATAAATTTATTGTGCCTGTTGATTTTGTTGTCCTGAATATGGAAGAATCACCCATGCCATCATCCTTACCCATTATTTTAGGAAGATCCTTTATGAGCACTGTTGATGTGGCCCAAAGTACTGTTAGAGAAATTTTGCAAGTACACAGCATTGATCCCTTGGAGTTTGCCATGACCCATAACCTCACAGAGCCGGAGCATAAACGTGTTATCGACATCATTGATGCCACGCATTCCCTTGAGGGTTTTACACTTCATCTAAAAAGGTACGCACTTCCCTTTGAAACTCTTGTACCTACTAACACTACTCTTGATCCTCCTATTGGTAGGGAACCAGATTTGAAGTTAAAGCATGGTGGATATGATGAGCTGTGCAAGGAAAGAATCATGAAATATCCTGATAAGTAGCTTGTCAAGAAGGAGTTTTATATAGGACAGAAGGTGTTGATATACAATTCAAAATTAAGACTCTTTCCTAATAAGCTAAAGTCTCGGTGGTATGGTCCTTAGGATGTTACAAAAAGTTTATCCTCATGGAGCTGTGGAGGCCTATTGCAAAGAGAAAAATCAGACTTTCAAGGTGCATGGACACCGAGTGAAGCCTTATATAGAGATGGGCGTTCAGTTTAGAGATGAGAATGTGGCCTTTCAATCTGTCAAGCATATTACTTAAGAGTCACACAGTCTAGCTGAAGACAATAAACTTAGCACTGCTTGGGAGGTAACCCAAGAAGAAATGAGTAATACTAAAGCTACTGAATGCACT
>FXXK01001202.1:11513-27731 GCA_900184695.1 Betula pendula | reverse complement strand
GAAGTCAATTCTATCAATTCGGGCTTAAAACACATTAACNGTTGCAAAGCTACTGAGCATTTGACCTTTGTACACTATTTTAGCCATAACTCTTAGCTCAAAACTCGGATTAAGGCGAGGTCAAAAGTGTTGGAAATAGGACTCATAGAGGAACAAATCATTAAGTAAAGTCTGAAGCAGATAAGGTTTTCTCGGGCGACTTATCAAGGTGGCTCGAGCGACTTTGTGCGGTGAATAATAACATCGGCAGACCCGATTTGGAAAAATCCTAAACCTACTCCAACTCGATTTTGGACTTCTTAGGGTGTACGAAATTGACTAAAGTTATTCCTAAAACTCTATAAATACTCCTCTAAGTCCTCCAAAACAAATACACAAGCTTGAGGAAAATAATCAAAGGCTTCAAAGAAGAGTTTTTCTTAGTTTTTTTTTTACTTTTCAGTTTTTCTTTGTTATTTTCTTATGAGGATGGTTTTCATCTGAATTATGTGTAGCTAATACTTTAGTTAAAGCTCGATTGAAGCCCTAATCATGTCTCTTTAAAGTTTTAATTTGTCTTGCTACAATTCATATTTTGATGCTTAATTGATTTATCTCAGGTTTTTGTTCGTTCTTCATATGGGTTATGTATGGGTTTGATCATCTTATGCATATAATATGTGTAGATTGTTATTTAGGTCAATTTGGATGACTGCGTCCTGGGCCTAGTAGAGTGACAAAAGAACTAATTGCGGGTTCTTTGGGTAATTAACATGAAAGACCGGAATATACACCATGTTCTAGGTCTTAGTGTGTTTGTTGATCTTCATAAATTTATGCTTTCTTGAGGAACAACTTAGTATACACCCATGCTAAATCCCTCAAAAAAGAAAAAAGTTAGAGTATACACCCATGCCTAATCTCGTTATTTAGGGAGATCAATAGCTTTTGGAGTATACACTCATGCCCTTAAATTGACAAACATTGAGTATCTTGATATGAATGTAGCATTATGCATATTGTTTACCTTATTTGAGTATGATTAGCGGTGGATATCGAAGCTCTAACCCTTTATTATTATAAGCATAATTTATACCAATCCTCGTGGGAATGATTTTGTATTTGCCGTCTATATTATCATTTTGATCTTGTGCACTTGTGAGTAAAACGTGTATTTATTTGCCTATTTATTTAGGTGAATATTTGTACAACAACACACGAATGGATATGCTCTAAGCTTTCCTTGAGACCAGTTGGTGACCCCGACGTGTATAAGGTATGGAAATATTGAACAAAAACCTGGTAAATATTGACACCAAAATTAAATATGAATCCTTCATTTAAAAGGAATGATGGGTTAGAAAATAATTGTTTTACTTTTTTTTAACTGATAAATCATCAAAGCCATACAAAATATTCTGTAGACAACTGGCACATCACTTCAGTGTTGTCGGTGAGTATAGCTGGTGCGTTGTGATATCGAGGATCAAGATGGCACATCAAATGTTTTTTAAAGTAACAGCCAAGCAGGTGTGCTGTCAAAGCAAAAGCAAAGGATTATTAGGGGTGGTTGACAAAGGATTTAGATTGAGATTAAGGAATTATTAATTTTGATGCGATATAAAGTAGAAAAAAATATTGTAAATCTTTTATATAAAAAAGTAAAATTTTTTGTTTTTAAAGTGAGTATTTTATTAAATATTGATGTAATTAAAAAATAAAAAATTATTAAAAAAAAATAAATAATTAAAAATATTTTTTAAAAAAAAATAAAGTTACGAATAGTGAAGTCCGATATTTTGCCAAATCTCGTTCATTGCTTTTAAAATAGTTGGGTGTACTGTCATATCAAGGGTTAGTGGGATTATTGCTTTTTTTAAAGTCGCTGGATGTTGAAGTCAAAAAAACAAAAAACAAAAAGTCGCTGGGGTGTTTATTATATAGTGGGAATACATGTGCCTACTGTGGCCGATAAAGCCAAGTCCGACTTTCCATCTTTCTTCATATCATTTTAGTGGTCCCTTTTCCAAGGGACCACTCCATTGTGAGAAAAAAAAAATCCTTTCCATCCGAGCTTCAAGATATGGCTGTGTGCGGCAAGAGTTTGGAATGGATTTTGTTAAATCGGAAAAAAATATATATATATATATTAAAATATTTTAATTTTCATATTTTATAAGTTTATTTTTTTTTATTTTTTATATCATATCACATACTTTTTATTACTATTTAAATAAAAAACTCATAAAAATAAAAAAAATAAAAAAACTTTTCACTTTTCTATACAAAAAATTTACAACATTCTTTATATTTTATATCATATAATCACTTCGATCTTATTACCAACATTCTTTATATTTTATATTACATAATCACTTCGATCTTATTACCATTCAAACCCTAACTCAAACCTGTGCCAAACATATGGGACCCGTTTGGCAAAGGGTTTAGGGTTTGGGTTTTAAAAATTTTAAAAAAAATTATATCAAAACATTCTAACTTTTTATATTTCATCAATCACTTTTTATATCACATCGAACGCTTTTTATTACTATTCAAATAAAAAATTCACTAAAACTTAAAAAATTTTCACTTTTCCATACAAAAAATTTACAACATTTTTTCTACTTTATATCATATCAAAACTCAAAAACCCTACAACTCTAACCCCAACCCCAATCCAACCCATTGCCAAGCATACCCATGTTGTGATCTATGGCATCAAAACATTTCTTCATTCTACCCTTCAACTACTTCCATCAAGAGCGCTTTTCACAATTTTAAGCATTCCTTCACACACAATTCAAGAACTGGTAGAATAGCTTCTCTTCGCCACTTCTGAGAGAATCATTGAGACTTTGAGCTCACTGCCTGCCAAAGAGATCACACTGCTCTTGGGTGTCAATGATGAGGTTGAAACCCTGAGGAACACCATTTCAACAATGCAGTTAAAGATGGGCTCTGGATGCGGAGGAGAAACAGACTGCAGGAAACAATGCAGTTAAAGATGGGCTCAGAAAGCTAAAAGATACTTTGTATTGCCACTTTAAGAGGTGAATAAAAAGGGTGTGTTTGTTAAAGAGTATTCTTATTCGGCTCTCTATTGTAGAAATTTTTCTATTTTAAAAAGTCAAAATAGATTTTGAACCATTTTATTGCTCACATCCGACTCCTTACTTTGAGGAAAAAAGTAGTGAGCATGAAATGACTTCCTACTAGTAGGGAGCTATTTAATTTTCTACTATTTTTTTTTATAATAAAATATTAATTTCTCTATCCAACTTTTTTATTTTTTCAATTTTATTTATTGGAGAAATAATAATAAAATTCTTAAAATATTAATATTTAAATGAAAAAGTTAAAGTAGATCCCTAGTTTAGGGAGCCGGATGTAGGTGCTTAGAAAAAGTAGCTCTTTAAAATAAGGAAAACTGATTTTACTCCTTTACTTTTGAGGATAAAAGTAGGGAGCTGAATGAGAATGCTCTTAAGTGTTTATCGATGTATTTGTTTTAGAATAGTAATTGATGTGATATAAAGTATAAAGAATGTTGTAAATTTTTTATATGAAAAAGTGAAAAAAATTTTATTTTTTAGTGAGTTTTTTATTTGAATAGTAATAAAAGTGAGTAATATAATATAAAAGTAAGAAAAATTATTAAAAAGTGATTGATGAAATATTAAAAATAAAATTAATTTTAAAAGAAAAATAAAAAATAAAAAATAAAAACTTAGCAAACATAGCCAAAGTATAAAGGTAAGAGTCTGCCTACCATTTTTGTGTTTTTTTTTTTTTTTTAAGTTTTCTTTTTTGATGATAGATTATCAACGCCATATACAATATTTTATGGACAGCTGGAACATCGCTTCAGTGTTGTCGGTGAGTATAGCTGGAGTGACGTCATATAAAGGATTAGTGAGGATTAATGCTTTTTTAAAGTAGCTGGTGTCCACAAAAAAAAAAAAAAAAAAGTCGCTGGTGTGCTGTCATTAAGGATTCCTTTGGTTCATTGAATGTGGCGTAGGCTATATATGTTTGATCTACGGCATCAAAATATTTCTCCATTCTACCCTCAAGTACTACTTCCAGAGCGCTTTTCACTTTTTAGCATTCCTTCACTCACATTCAACTTTTCAAGAAATGGCAGAACAACTTCTCTATGTCATCATTAGGACTTGGGGCAGAAAGATCATTAAGACTTGGGTTGGAGAGTTCAGACTGCTCTGGGGTGTCGACGATGAGGTTGAACGCCTGAGGAACACCGTTTCAGAAATCAAAGATGTGCTTCTGGATGCGGAGGAGAAACAGGCTGCAGGAAACAATGCAGTTAAAGATTGGCTCGGAAAGCTAGAAGATGCCATGTATGATGCGGATGACTTGCTGGATGCTATTTCCACTGAAGCTCTACGAAGGGAAATAATGACCCGTGATAAGAAGGCCAAACAGGTACGCATTTTCTTTTCCGATCAAATCAGCTTGCCTTTCGTCTTAAAATGGCCCATAAGATTAAGGCGATGAGAGAGAGGTTAGACGCCATCAACGCCGATAGGGAGAGATTTCACTTGGAGGTGCGCAATGTGGAGACACGAGTCGGGGGGAACAGGGAGAGAGATCACACTCATTCTTTTGTACGTGCGGAAGCAGTTATTGGTCGAGAGGTTGATAAGAATGCAGTAATTCACCGTCTGCTGGACTCCAACATCAAAGAGAATGTTTTAATCCTTCCAATTGTTGGCATCGGTGGATTAGGAAAGACTACACTGGCTCAACTCATATTCAATGATGAGCAAATCGAAGAGTATTTTGAGCTCAAAATGTGGGTGTGTGTCTCTGATACCTTTGATGTTAAAATTATTGTTAAAATTATTGTTGAAAAAATCTTAGAAGCTGCAACAAAGAAGAAACCAGAACCCGTTGAAATTGAGACATTGGAACGTAAACTTAAAGAAAAAATCGATGGTAAGAAATACTTACTCGTGTTGGATGATGTGTGGTATGAGGATCCTGAATGGTCTCTGTTGAAAGTAGTGCTGATGGGTGGTGCCAGTGGCAGTAGAATATTAGTCACTACCCGCAGTGAAAAAGTTGCAAGGATTATCGGGACGGTTGAATCATATGCCTTAAAGGGTTTAGATGATGATGCGTCATGGTCTTTATTTAAGCAGAAGGCGTTTGAGAGAGGACAAGAGCCGGAGAATTCAATCATCGTCGCACTTGGGAGGGAGTTCCTAGAGAAGTGTTCAGGTGTCCCTCTGGCCATAAGGACATTAGGAAGTTCACTACGCTCGAAAAATCCCAAAACAGAGTGGTTGCCTTTTAAGAACAATGAACTCCCAAAAATATTTAAGAAAGAAAATGGCATCATACCAACTCTGAAGCTGAGTTATGATCATCTTCCTTCACATTTGAAGGAGTGTTTTGCTTATTGTAGTTTGTTTCCAAAGGATTACATGATTGATAGATCAACAATGATTAAGCTTTGGATAGCACAAGGGTTTGTCAAGTCAGGGGATCCAAACGGATGCTTGGAAGATGTTGGTGATCAGTATTTTATGGATTTACTTCATATATCATTCTTTCAAGAAGCTAGAATGGATGAGTTTGGTAACATAATTGGATGCAAAATATCTGACCTCATGCATGATCTTGCCATATTAGTTGCAGGATCGCTGACCACCACGTTAGATAATAATCATAAAAACGTTGATGAAAATACTCGTCATGTATCATTTGGTTGCGATAGAAAAATTTCGTCTGTAGATTCAACTTTATTGAATGAAGCAAGTAGGATACGAACATTTCTTTGCCTTGATGGCGAACACTTTGCGGCTGAGATTGATTGGGACACAATTTTTTCAAGTTTCAAGTTCTTGCGTGTGTTGGATATGCATAAAGGAAATTGTGATTTTGTGCCAAGCTCTATTGGGAAGTTGAATTATTTAAGATATCTTGATCTTTCTAGAAACTACAATATCAAGAAGTTGCCTGATTCTATAACTAGGTTGCAAAATTTGCATACACTAAGACTCTCCAAGTGTCGGTCACTCAAAGAATTGCCGAGAGACATTAAAAAATTAGTCAACCTCAGGCATCTTGAGATTGATGGGTGTAAGTCACTAGAAGAATGGCCGAGAGGCATTAAAAAATTAATCAACCTTACGCATCTTGAGATAGATGAATGTTATCGTTTGACTTATATGCCAAGTGGATTGGGGCAACTGACTAATCTTCAGAAGTTATCAAGATTTGTGGTCCACTCCAGCCATAGTGATAGCAGTGGGTTAAAAGAACTAAAACGACTAAATAAACTAAGAGGAAAGTTGGTGATTGAAAATCTGGAACATGGGAAAGGTGTTGCATCAGAATCTACGGATGCAAATCTAAAGGAGAAAGAACATCTTCATGGTTTGCATTTATGGTGGAGTAGTCGAGGATATGTCAATGATTCAGACAGTGAAGAGGATAAAATGTCATTGGAAGGCTTCCAACCGCATCAAAATCTGAAACATCTTCGTTTAGTAAAGTATCGGGGTTTAACGATTTCGAGTTGGCTTTTGACTCTAAAAAATCTTGTTAGATTTGAATTATTTTGGTGTAAGAAATGTCAATATCTACCACAATTGAGTCAATTGCCTTCTCTCAAGTATCTTGTTCTTAAAAGTTTGGATGCTATGGAGTACATAGATGATGGTGATAGCAATGAGGAAATACCATTTTTCCCATCCATCGAGGAAATCAGCCTCTCGGGTTGCCTTAATCTGAAGGGGTGGTGGAAGTGGAGGGATTCTTTTGTGGAGGTCAATAGTGGTAGTGATAATTTCTTTCCTCATCTTTCAACATTATGGATCGAGAATTGCCCTCTGTTGACTTCCATGCCAAGGTTTCCACATCTTGAAAAAGAGTTGATCCTGTCGAATGCTAGCTGGAAGCCACTGCAACAGACAATGATGATGAATATGGCAGCACTGCAAAGCTCGACATCAACAGCAACAACCTCCTCTTCATCCACTCCTCTCTCAAAATTGAAGAATATACAACTAAGTTCCATTGCGGATCTAGAAACTCTGCCGCTCCATAACTGCACTTCTCTCGAGTCTTTGACGATATCTGATTGCCATGGATTCAAGTCTCTCTCCCAAGGTATATAACATCTCACTGCCCTTCAATACTTGGTTCTTGATTATTGTTTTGAACTTGAGCCTTACGATATCGAATTTCCATAGATGAGGATGGAATGCAAAGGCAAGGTCTTACGAGCCTCCTCTTCCTTCGCTTCTCAAGACTTCCAGAATTGGTGTCTCTCCCCTCGGGGCTTCAACATGCTGCCACTCTACAAAAGCTCGAGATTTTAGATTGTGTAAGCTTGACTGCTATACCATGGATCCACAACTGTAAATCACTTCAAGTGCTTGAAATTCGTGGATGCTTGAATTTGAAATCACTGCCCGAAGGAATGAGTACGCTAACGTCTATGCAGAGCCTAACAATTGTTGATTGTCCCATCTTATTGAAAATATGCAAGAGAGACACAGGTGAGGATTGGGCCAAGATTGCTCACATCCCAAAGTTAAACTTACAATAGCTGCCTCAATAGAGAGAAAATTCAAGCACCCATGCATGTTCGACTAATTCAGGTATATTACTCGTCATTTTATCTTAATCGTTCATAGAACTTGAACTACCCGCCTTCTTCACCTTCATTTTTTTCATTTTTCTGTCTCAGTATTTCTTGGTTGTTAAATTTTAGATCCAGAAGCAGTAAAACGGCACAGAAGAAACGGGGGATAGAGATTCAGAGCATTTTCAAAAATCTGGGGCACTACTACATATGTGATTTTTTCACATATTAGGAGCAATAGTTAGTAAATTATTTATTTATTTATTTTTTTAAAAAAAATAGTTTCTTCATTTCTAATGATATTTAGTTTTGAATAAACATAGTTGTGAGGTGATGTATTATGGGTGCTTTATTTCTCATTGTGTTAACAGAGTGAAAATTGGCACTTGGTGAAACTCATGCAAATATTGTGCAGGAAATCCAATCTAGCAATAGCACTGCAGGAACTACCTTGCCACACGGGTATGCATTTGGTTCAATTCTTTGTTACTTATAAGCTTCCCACATGTCACTTTATTTAAAAATAATCAATTAAAATATTTGGCACTTGAATAACTCCATTCTAAAATATCAATGCTTATCATTGGTTAATTATCTTGGTTTGAAATAATGAACAGTGATACATTGCATTCGCTCAGCCCGATAGAGTTTAGATAATCTCAACTCCATTGTAAGAATTAATATGTTGCATGGGTGTTCATTTGGTTCAATTCTCTGTTACACATAAGCTTCCAACATGTCATTTTGTCTTCAAATAATCAATTAAATGTTCTGGCACTTGAATGATTCCACTCTAAATATCAATTTGTAATGTTGTTTAATTAGCTTAGTTTGAAATAAAAACACAATGAGATATTATATTGGTTCACCCTTTAGAGTTTAGATGTGCACAATTTTAGGGATGCATTTACTTTATGCTCCAGTTTGACTGGACTTTTCGTCATCGATTCAAATAGTAATTCAATTAAATGGAAATTGTGCCTAAACTTTATAGAAGGAATATATTTCTTCTAACTTCTATATCAGTTATTATAGTCTAGGTTGCCTTAGCATAAGTTGATGTTCAAGAGTTTCTTATTTTTCAGGTGGCTTATTTTTGGCCTTTTAAAAGCTCCTACAGCCCAATATGTTATACATCTTCAGGTACAAGTGATTGGTTTCCATTTTAGCAGATGTTCCATTGTACTGAAAACCAATTACAATAACACTAGTGATCACTGACTATCGTTACTAGCAATATAGAAAGCGGATTAGTGGCAGCCTTTCTTGGGTGAAGCTATTCTTTTTTAGATATTAGCAACAACAAATGATACCTTTACTGCTCTATATATTTTAATAATATGAAATTTGTGGTTTACACTTCTCCCAGTTGATATTACTTCTAGGTACAATGATGTATTTTCTTTTTCATATATTTAATGGTAATTTTATTCTTTACAAGGTAATGTGGAAGTTGCTTCTACAATTTTGTATAGTTGATTAGCTATAGGCCTACAGCATTGTAGTTATTGCTGTTTGAAGAGAGATTTGCATTATTTTTTGAGGATAAAAGTATAAACAAAAAAAAGTAAGTGGTGTTTGATAGGGAAGTTTGGATAAAAACTCTAGCTTGGAGATTTAGATTAGACATGTATCATTTCAGAGATGTTATTCACTATTAAACTTTATGCTCTACTCGATGCAATGAAAATTTAAAAAGAACTGAAATTTTAAATTTTAATTATCTTTATACTTGATATTGGAGAAAGCAGAAATCCTCTGAACTTTCACTTGAAATGTGTACATTTTCTATAAACCAAAACAACAAGAAACATTAGATAGGGAAGTTTGTTTATATTTTTCTTTTCTCATCTATGAAAAGCATGATATATGGTGGGAGTGGGTCAAGACTGGCGTAAGACTACCAGAAAACCAGCACTAGAGTTTGTTTGAAAAGGAGTCAACACTATTGTTTATACAGTTAATTGGTTTGAAAAGTACTCAACATTCCATTGTTAATACAGTTACATACATGACATATCTTTTCTCAACTCTTTCATTCAGGTATTGTTAGCTTCACAACTTTTTTGATTCTTTATGTCAAAGCTAGATGGGATTCAATTGCTGAAACATACAAGAGTATGTCTTTTGTCAAAGAAAGCTGGTTCTACAATTATGCAGCAACTAGCAAACAAATGTGTAAGTATCTGAGTCCTTATGTAATTATATTTATATTAATAAATTGGGTTAAGCAGAATAGCTTCATTTGTTTTGGATGTCAAAAATCTGTTTGCAATATGCTAGAAATATCATTTATTTTGTTTTATTTCATCCTTTATGATGGCTTTTTGTGTTAGCATTTAAAGACTGCTACCTAACTTCAAGGCTAGTTTTAATTTCAAGATCCTAGCCAGTTCTTGGTTATGATTCCTTGTAAAGCATAGGTTCACATTGAAATATTGTGAGTCAATATGTTGTTAATTCATCTCATTATACTTGTTTTGCTTAGTAAAACAAATTGCCTAATTATTTTCATCTTTATGCTTTCCAGCTGTAACGTATTTAATCATAAGAATTCCAGACATGTGAATTNATGATTCCTTGTAAAGCATAGGTTCACATTGAAATATTGTGAGTCAATATGTTGTTAATTCATCTCATTATACTTGTTTTGCTTGTAAAACAAATTGCCAATTATTTTCATCTTTATGCTTTCCAGCTGTAACGATTTTAATCATAAAGAATTACCAGACATGTGAATTAATCATTTCAACAAGTTTGTGAAGTTTTTATTTTGTTTAGCTTTCCCTTTTTATGAAGTCCAAATATGGAATATAATAAGTTGGTGATAAAGGCCCTGAGTTCATGAATTAAGAAGATGATTGGTTGGTATAGCTAGCAAACAATATGTGATTACTGATTAGCTGTTTTTAATGAATCATATTAGACTAGCAATTTAATGAATAAACAACTAGCAATTTAATGAATCATATTAGACTGATTAGCTGTTTTTGCAGAGAAATATGTGATTACTCAATTGAGATGGCTCTTAAAGACAAAATTTTAAAGGTGACATTTGGTAAGTGCTTTAACTATATAAGCATGGTATTACTTTCATCTATGAAGTGATCTTATTTTTTTAGGAAGCTTAGCACACCGCAAAGTTATAATCTAGCAATGGACAATTAGATATATGACATCTATGAAAAATCATAAAACCCAGAATTTTGTTGTCTCAAGCATAGGCTTCCTGTTGACTTGTCAGAAAGCTCTTAAATTGATTCTAAAATTAGAATTCAAACAATAGTAGCTATCTGATGGGGGAGGGGAAGGCCAAATAGTCGTTCTACTAATTATATCATCTGCCACTCATCCTGTTTTATTGTTCTTTAAGGCTGAAAACACTATAGGTGTTGTTTTGGATAACATTTTAACTACATAATTAAGCATGTAATTCGTTAAATTAAACATATAAGAGTTGGAGTTAACACACTTGAACGATTTACTCTTGTGTTTGTCCTAACTGACGCCAAGTAATTCAATTTCCGAATAAGATGACAAGAGCCAGCAGTATCATTTGTTGGAACTGGAAAATGGCCACCTCAACAATTTTGAAGGGACTTGCATTTTTGTCATAGTGAAAAATTAAGGTAATTGGATGTTTATTAAAGACTGTATTTTTGGTTTCTTTCTAGATTACCACCCCTAAAAAACTTGTAAATTCTTTAAAGACTACTTAATATGTCCAGGCATGCAGCAAACATTTAGTTCATATGTTGAAGTAGATACGGAAGCTGACTGCTATAATACCTGGTGATGCAAACAGGTGCTTGGAATTCCTGTACTAATGGAGGTAAAGAATACAAAGACAAAACTTTGCTATGAGGGTGAAGCAAACGAAGCACGACTTGCATGCTCATATCTTATACCAGCAATGGTGTCGTGCTTTGTTTGTTTGTTTGTTTGTACAATCAAGAATAAACTCAGTCTAACTATACTAGTAATTACATTATGATATTTGTTTTCCTTGTTCAAATACTTATAGGATTATGTGCCCACTATGTTCGACAACTTCAGTGCTAATGTCGTGGTTGATGGTAACCTTGGACTATGTGACACTGCTGGTAAGTAATTGCTTCATGGGTGTAATCAGTTTGCTGCTATAATTCTGTCTGAGAGAGTTTATAAAGCTTATACTCAGAAATTTATATTATAGACTGAAAAATTGGTAAAAATTAGGCATTAACAACTTGAATTAGTTTTTTTTTTCGTTGGTGTTTTTTTTTCAACCACACACCCTTTACATGTTTAGTTTTCATAGAGAATAAAATTATGTAATTCCCTATGTACTTAACGAAGTTGGTGAATACAGGGCATGAGGATTATAACAGGCTGAGGCATTTGAGTTACAGAGGTGCAGATGTTTTCTTTTGGCCTCCTCTCTCATCAGCAAAGCCAGCTATGAAAATATCTCCAAAAAGGTTTTTCATCAAAACCCAATAACATTTGTTCTTAATTTCTTTGGTTAATTTATGGGTGATTCTCTAGGATCATCCTGACACACCTACATCTTGGCTTCCAGTGAATTTCTGAGCTGAGGCATTACACCCCAACTGTGCCAATAGTACTTGTAGGAACCAAACTTGGTATGGATTAATTTTACTAGTTCAAATATATCAATCTTGAATAGCTAATACAAGCCGATTTAAATTCAACCATGAAAGTTTGGATATGATCTGCTGCAGTTCTAGGGGAAGACGAGCAGTATTTGATTGATCATCCTGGCGCTACATCAATGATATTGCAGTTGGCTGCTGTATGGAAATGAGGATTGTCGACCCAAAGAGGAAGGGAAAATTCATATGCTAGTGATATGAAGGTGATTGAGATACAAAATGGTCTTTCGTGCAGATTTTCTTCTACTAGGACTCACAGTAGTTGCCTGTCCAGATTTTAGTCATTTCACATTCATTGAGACCTGAATTTTCAATTTAATTTAATTTTTTTTTTTTTCATTTTCTAAGTTTTCGGGTATGTAGAATACGTCGAAGATATCTTCTTAACTTTGACTTGTTCATAATTCTTGTTGGTTTTGCACTTTTGCTATATCCATTTATTAGCGTGTAGTACTACTTGCATAATCATGAGGTGAACTGAAGAGGAGTCTATACTTGATATACCTTTTGTGTAATTCAAATTTCTCAATGAGCTGATTTTCTTTAAAGATTTATTTCGTAGATCTTTGCAATTTGAAAAGTTCGATAAAAATTGATTCCATGATACTTATTCATTCAACTCAAAAGTCTTTAAAAAGAATTTAAAATGCATGGTGGGAACAAAAAACTAATTGGAATAAATCACTTCTAATAATGTCAAAAATGATAAGTTATTTTCTAGGACTAGGATATTCAATCCTAATACTAGAAAAAAACTTGAGCTAACAATGTTGAGTTGCCACGAAATTCTTTGGAGAGACTTATCCCTGCAGCTTCCTAATGGACGCCTTACATTCCTCTTTCCTTTAAAAAAGCCTTGTCCTCAAGGATCTCAAAATGAATCTTAAATTTCTCCACGTTACTATACCAATATTTTTAAAATTGTAAAATAAAACCGGCCCATACTCTTGGATAAGGGATCCGGCAACTCTGAATTTCTTTTAGAATTCTCTCCACTTTCTTCTGGGTCAGAATTTTATGTAAGAAAATTTAATTTATTTTTTAAAAATAAATAATTTATAAAAATACCACGTCTCTTAACATGGGAGAAATACATACTTTTTTAATAATATTTTTATCAACTTTGTCTATGCTATTAAAAGAAGCACATGATCAAAAGACACATGTCATTTTTATAAATTTCTTTCAACCCAATTTTTTTTTTATTTTAAAAAAAAAAAACTATGTCCTCCAAGTTTTTACTATCTTAGTCTTTATTATTTGTAAAATACAATAAATTAGAAAAATAGAAATATTTTAAAGATCATATACCACAAATACAATGATAAACTCTGAATTATCTAATTAAGATTTTAAATACTGTAATAAAACTTAACTTAAAAATTTCTAACCAAAGATTATTATTCATTAGTCCTAGATTGTTATAGATAAAATTAAATAAAATACTCCTATGTAGGATCACGTGACCTCCAAAGTCCCCGTCCTGTTTTTTTTTTTGAAATGAGTTCCCGTCCTGTTTTGTTTTGTGTTGGTATACGTGTTGTTTATGTATTAATTAATCTAATAATCTTTTATTATTCATTGCAATCTGCAAAGCAGAGTGACGACAGCCGACAGGGAAAATGAGCCGGCCGCAAGACCGAGCCGACACCCTTGTGGAAGCAGCGCTTCGAGTCCTCAACACAGCGGACCCATTCGAGAAGGCCCGGCTCGGCGGCTCAGTCGCTTCTCAGTGGCTCCAGGGGACCATCACTCAGCCCTACGACCCGTCCCTGGACCTCCCCGTCCCAGATCGCCCCGCCAGGCTCTCCAACGTAAGTGTACTTCAACTCCCTCAAAGGCTTTCTTTTTATATAGATCCTATCAGTGATAATATAATAAGATATAATCTTACTATAAAATTCTAAAGCCCAAAAGCTTGTGCCTCTTTGCTCGAATATTCCGTATATTTTATGTAAATGATTTGGTGTTTTTATTTATAGTATTGAAGGATTTGAAAATGGGTATATCTATGTAAGAGAGATTCATAGAATTAATAGGTTCATTATACATTAAACATTGGAACTCAGTTTATAATGTATGGAGGAATCGAAACGAGATTAATTATCGCAACCATCCCAAAACACAGGAGTAACTTTTGCAGAAAATTTTTGGGAAGTAAACGATTTGGTGTTTTTATTCATAGTATTTTTTTTTTTTTGTAATTTCATTTCAAACAAGAGAAAGGAAGAGACAAAGAGCAACACCCAGCAAGCTAAACAGCAAGCTGGCAGAAATACACTCAAAATGGAGGTGGATCTTTGCCACTACAGATGGGAAACGAGGGAGGGCAGGGGGGAAAAGGAAAAAAAGTGGGAATGCAGCCTGAGTGAGATCTAGCCGCGGCCCAATATGCCATGTGATGGGCGCAGAAGTTAGCACTTCTGTGAATTTTCCTAGCCTTCCAAGCAGATGAGGCCGGAATGGAGGATAAAGTATCAGAAATAAGACCTGCGATTTTCCAGTCTTGAACAATGGTAGGGAACTGTAGAGCCATAATTACACACTTGAGAATCCCTTCCAATATGAAGTTGTGAGCTTAAGGGTATCTGCCAAAGAAACTGCAAGACGGGCAGCAGTGCCTCCCCATAGTTAGAGTCACAGGGAGGACTGATCTGAGAAATTGCTCTGGATAATAGTTCCCCTTGGAGTCACGGCAAACCGCTGCCTGAGCTGAGAAGGAGGGCCGGATAGCGGTATCAAAATTGATCTTGAAAAAACCCACATCCGGAGGAATCCATGATTCAGTCTTGCTTGGGGAAGAGGATTGCCAAGCATTAAAGTGATCCATAGCAGTGCGTTTAATAGAGTCAGCAACTTGGATAATATCAGGAATAGAACTACCATGAGCTACCTTATTTCTGGAAACCAAAAGCAAGTCAAAAGTAACAGCAGAGAAGATTTGGAATAAATGGGAGTCCTTTGAGGGAATACCGAAAGAGTTTGTGGGGGTAAGCAAACCTTCAATCCAATCAGACAAAGAAATTGAGACCAGGCTAAGGAATCGGAGGGCCAAAAACAATTTCTCCAAGAGAATCTAGCAAAAATACATCTAAAAAATAGATGGGGAAGAGAGTCAGTTTCAGCCTGGCATAAGGGCAAAGAGAAGATCATTGGGAGGGATGGAAAGAGGGAATTTAGCCTAGCTTTATGGGGGAGAATCATCCCAACAACAATTTCCAGTAAGCACGAAGGGAAAGTCTAGCACTAATATTCAGCTTCCACAAAAGTTTCCAAGAGGCAGTGGAGAAAGAATGGTGGGAGAGAAAGGATCGGGAGTTGGAGGCTAGGGAGAAAGCTGAGTGGGAAGAGAAAAGGCCATTACTGGAGGGGGTCCAAAGGAAAGGGGAAAGGGAAGGGAAGGCTGTGATTTGAATTTTGAGGATTTCTCTGACTGTGGAATGATCAAAAAGGGTTTGAAGGAGAGGGAAATCCCAAGAGCAGTCAGGGGTAATGAGATCACTAACAAGGAGGGGGGGAAAAGAGAAGGATGGATCATTAATGGGGCTCGGTTTAAAGGAAGGTAAAGTTGGAATCCAGTGGGAATTCCAAATTGGCAGGTGAGAATCCCTATGAATATTATGGCAAATTCCTAAGGAGAGAAGGTTCCTGGCTTTAAGGATACCCTTCCATAACCAAGAACAAGAAGGAGAGGGAGTGGGAGTGGCAGAGAAGAAAGAACAAGAGTGGAGATATTTACCTTGGAGCTGGGAGACCCAGAGGTTGTCTGAATGATGGAGCAGCTTCCACCCTAGCTTTGCAATCAAGGCCAGATTCACATCTTTCATGAGCCGAAACCCCAAACCACCCAAAGCTCTCGGCAGGCAGAGAGAATCCCAGGATTTGAGGGATAAGTTTCTATTCTTTTGGGGGGGAAAACCCCACCAGAAGTTCTTGAAAAGCCGATCCAGGTTGCTGCAAAAATTG
>FXXK01001201.1:314764-325646 GCA_900184695.1 Betula pendula | reverse complement strand
CTATATTCATAACATCATACACATATAATATTGAATTTTTAAACTTAATAATATAACTAAGTCAGATATTAACATATTAATACATTTTTAAATTTTTTAACATACAATATAGCCAAAAATTGCTTAACCATACATTTAAATAACGTGCTAACTTAGTCTAAATATTATCATATTAATATAACTTTTAAATTTTTTAAATACAATATAGTCAAAAAATTGCTTAACAAACATTTTAATAACATTGCTAACTTAGTCTAATTAACATATTAATAATTTTACAATTTTTTAAACATACATATAAGTAAAAATTGCTAACATATATTTCAATAACTTACAACTTAGTCTAATAATTAACATATTCAATACATTTTAATATTTTAACATACAATATAGTCAAAAAAATACTTAAACAAAACAATTTAAATAACTATATTATAATTAACATGTTAATATATAATAAGTTATTTAAAATGAATGTTAAGTAATTTTTTTGACTATATTGTATGTTAAAATATTTAAAATGTATAATATGTTAATATTAGACTAAGTTAGTAAGTTATTTGAAATATATGTTAAGCAATTTTTGACTATATTGTATGTTAAAAAATTTAAAATGTATTAATATGTTAATATTAGACTAAGTTAGCAAGTTATTTAAAATGTTTGTTAAGCAATTTTTTGACTATATTGTATGTTAAAAAATTTAAAATATATTAATATGTTAATTTGACTAGTTAGCAAGTTATTTAAAATGTATGTTAAGCAATTTTTGGACTATATTGTATGTTAAAAAATTTAAAATGTATTAATATGTTAATATTAGACTTAGTTATTTATTAGTTTAAAAATTCAACATATATATGTGTATATGTTATTAATTATATACATTAAGTTAATATAGCATATTACATATTATTATATTAACTAACTTTTACTAAGTTACTAATTATAATTATATAAAAAATATGTTATTAAGTTACATATTATTGTATTAACATAGACTACATAGTAGACTAATACTCTTAATCTTATATAAACTAGTAATGCATAGTAGATTAGTAGTAGCTGCACTAATGTAGTACTAACTAGTAACTACTAAGTTAGTATACATTAATATATATTTATATATGAATTAATATAATATGTAATTATACTATTACAAATTAAGTTATAATTAATTATATAACATGATTATGTCCTATACTTATAACTTAATTATTTAATATTCATAGCTAATTATTTAAACTTATTTTTAGATCATGTGATCTAACGAACTTATATGATAAATAAGCTTATTAATATTGATAGACAATTGTAAAAATAGTCAATAAATATTAACTACCTATATGATAACATATATTACATTTGTAACATTAACATTTACAGACTTATTGTCACTCATAGTTAATAATTTTTATTTTTATTTTTAAGTAGTTAGTAACTTAGTTTAAAGAAAGAAAGATGTTAACTTAGTTAACTTAATATGTTAGTATTATATATATATATATTTAAGTTATAACCTAACTATGTAACATTCATTATAGTTATATCACATTATGTGGCTATAAATTATACTTATAGGCTTATAGCTTTATTTGTAATTATATATATTTATGATCATTATGAGTCATAATTATTATAATTATTAATATTTAATGATAATATTTAGATCATATGATACTTATGAATCATATTTATCTTAAGTATTAATATATTATAAAGTATATAATGATAATGCTTATAAGTTAAATCATAAGATATGTTCATATAATCTAAATATGATCATTTGATATAAATTATAATAATAATACTTAATGTGAATATAAGAAACTAATTATTGATTCCAAATTTTCAAATTTCCAATGCTAAATATATTTGATGTTACAACTCACACACTATATACTACTATCCTAGCATTAGCATAGTAACTTAACATCTCTATATATGTTACACACTAACTATTATAACTAATTATAAATGGGCTAATGTTATTTAAGGCAGGTAAAACTGTAAAATTATTAAACGATACAAACTATTATTTAATAAAGTAGTTTGAAGTTAGTCATCATGATTCATGCTAATGAACTGATGATACTATGTTAACTAACATTAATATATTAGTTAATAGTTTATGAATAACATATATTAAGTTGTACAATTGACAATAGTATTTAGTGTATTATTTACTAACATCGTATCATTGCATAATCACATGTAATCATTTATTATATATGTTAAGTGTAAAATTATGAATAGTAGTTAGTTATATATTTTTAACTAGTTATTATACTTATTATGTATTGTAGACATGTAGTAATAATATACATCACTACACTATATAACACTTTATAGTAGACATTGTATGTAACTATTTAAGTATCTAGAAGACTATAACTTAAACTTTTATTATTATAAATTTACATACTTATGTGACAATTGGCACATTATGTAATTTATATGGTTATAATTTATAGTTATAGCTTAATTAATTTATATACATATATATATTGGACATAAAAAAAAACTTATCATATACTTATGAAATTATCTATGATAATTATAGTCATAGATCATATGAAATCATATGATTAAGTGTTGATATTATTCATTTGTACTATACAATATAACATATATATTAATATATGCATATATTATAAATATATACGAATTGAGTCCGAACGGACGAGTCAAGCCTTATATGAATTTGTTCACGACAATTAACCGAGTCGAGCCGAGTTTATAGGAGTTTGTATTGTTTAATAATCGAGCCTATTTTTGTGTTCACGAACAACTCATATTATAACTGATTCGAACACGAGTCGAGCTTAGTTGAGCCAATTCCGAATATGTTCACGAGTAGCTCTGTTCATTTTACACCCCTAGCTACACGTCCATTTATAAACTCTATCATCACTTTCCACGTTGGACATATTATGAGAGTTCTAATTAAGATTCTACAAAAATACATAAACATTCAATTTTGATTTTTCAATTTAAGTACTTAAACAAACAATGGCAAGAGATAAGTTCTTTTTCTTTTGAGTTGTGCTACACATTTGTCTAAACGGATCGTGCTACACCTCTTTCACCTTCACTTTTGTGAGGGTATGTAATTTTTTTTTTTTTTAATAATCTGCATTGCGGACGCTAGATGAGCTCTACCTTTTTCTTTTTTCCTTTTCTTTTTGGATACGAGGTAAGTACTTTTTTTTTTTTGTGATTCTCTTTTATGTAATCCGTTAACCTTTCGAAATTCTAACAATGAGTGTTTGTAGTTTTTCCTTTTGATGATAATCTCAATATCAATAACATTAAGTTATATAGCATATTAACATATTATTATATTAACATAACTTTTTAACTAAGTTACTAATTATAAATTTATATAAAAAAATATGTTAATTAAGTTACATATTATTGTATTAACATAGACTACATAGTAGACTAATACTCTTAATCTTATATAAACTAGTAATGCATAGTAGATTAGTAGTAGTGCACTAATGTAGTACTAACTAGTAACTACTAAGTTAGTATACATTAATATATATTATATATGAATTAATATAATATGTAATTATACTATTACAAATTAAGTTATAAATATAATTATATAAACATGATTATGTACCTATACTTATAACTTAATTATTTAATATTCATAGCTTAATTATTTAAACTTATATTTTTAGATCATGTGATCTAACGAACTTATATGATAATATAAGCTATATTATATTGATAGACAATTGTAAAAATAGTCAATAAATATTAACTACCTATATGATAACATATATTACATTTGTAACATTAACATTTACAGACTTATTGTCACTCATAGTTAATAATTTTTATTTTTATTTTTTTAAGTAGTTAGTAACTTAGTTTAAAGAAAGAAAGATGTTAACTTAGTTAACTTAATATGTTAGTATATATATATATATATATTAAGTTATAACCTAAACTATGTAACATTCATTATAGTTATATCACATTATGTGGCTATAATTTATACTTATAGGCTTATAGCTTTATTTGTAATTATATATATTTATGATCATTATGAGTCATAATTATTATAATTATTAAATATTTAATGATAATATTTAGATCATATGATACTTATGAATCATATTTATCTTAAGTATTAATATATTATAAAGTATATAATGATAATGCTTATAAGTTAAATCATAAGATATGTTCATATAATCTAAATATGATCATTTGATATAAATTATAATAATAATACTTAAATTGTGAATATAAGAAAACTATTATTGATTCCAAATTTTCAAATTTCCAATGCTAAATATTTGATGTTACAACTCACACACTATATACTACTATCCTAGCATTAGCATAGTAACTTAACATCTCTATATATGTTACACACTAACTACTTATAACTAATTATAAATGGGCTAATGTTATTTAGGCAGGTAAAACTGTAAAATTATTAAACGATACAAACTATTATTTAATAAGTAGTTTGAAGTTAGTCATCATGATTCATGCTAATGAAGTGATGATACTATGTTAACTAACATTAATATATTAGTTAATAGTTATGATAACATATATTAAGTTTGTACAATTGACAATAGTATTTAGTGTATTATTTACTAACATCGTATCATTAGCATAATCACATGTAATCATTTATTATATATGTTAAGTTTGTAAAATTATGAATAGTAGTTAGTATATATGTTTTAACTAGTTATTATACTATTATGTATTGTAGACATGTAGTAATAATATACATCACTACACTATATGCACACTTTATAGTAGACATTGTATGTAACTATTTAAGTATCTAGAAGACTATAACTTAAATCTTTTATTATTATAAATTTACATACTTATGTGACAATTGGCATTATGTAATTTATATGGTTATAATTTATAGTTATAGCTTAATTAATTTATATACATATATATATTGGAATTAAAAAAAAACTTATCATATACTTATGAAATTATCTATGATAATTATAGTCATTAGATCATATGAATCATATGATTAAGTGTTGATATTATTCATTTGTACTATACAATATACATATATATTAATATATGCATATATTAATAAATATATACGAATTGAGTCCGAACGGACGAGTCAAGCCTTATATGAATTTGTTCACGAACATTAACCGAGTCGAGCCGAGTTTATAGGAGTTTGTATTGTTTAATAATCGAGCCTATTTTTGTGTTCACGAACAACTCATATTATAACTGATTCGAACACGAGTCGAGCTTAGTTGAGCCAATTCCGAATATGTTCACGAGTAGCTCTGTTCATTTACACCCCTAGCTACACGTCCATTTATAAACTCTATCTATCACTTTCCACTTGGACATATTATGAGAGTTCTAATTAAGATTCTACAAATACATAAACATTCAATTTTGATTTTTCAATTTAAGTACTTAAACAACAATGGCAAGAGATAAGTTCTTTTTCTTTTGAGTTGTGCTACACATTTGTCTAACGGACGTGCTACACCTCTTTCACCTTCACTTTTGTGAGGGTATGTAATTTTTTTTTTTTAATAATCTGCATTGCGGACGCTAGATGAGCTCTACCTTTTTCTTTTTTCCTTTTCTTTTTGGATACGAGGTAAGTACTTTTTTTTTTTGTGATTCTCTTTTATGTAATCCGTTAACCTTTCGAAATTCTAACAATGAGTGTTTGTAGTTTTTCTTTTGATGATAATCTCAAATCAAAGAAAAGGAAATGAGAAACTGACGTATTGTAGCCATCTTTCATATTGAAGTAGTTTAAAATAAACGGAAAATACAGAGAGGTGAGATTTCAAAAATCCTTCTCTTTTTCACTAGTGTTTTTGAATTTTGATGAACTCAAAAGAGAAAGGGAAATACGAATGAGTGATGAATATATAAAATAGTCCAAAGGAAAGCACTCATTGGGACCACAAAACTAGCTTAATGACCAAACCAAGGTAATCTATTAGAAAATTTATTTATTTTTTTAATTTTTTTGAAAAAAAAAAGGAAGCAAAAGATAAAATATAATGAAATGGAAATTTCGAGATGAAATATAACCTTAAAGGCCTTCTTTTTTTCCTAACCAGTACAGGCTATCTACTTATTTAGTTACACTCCATTCAAAAATTCCGCATTTTTTATGTCTTAAATAATTGCTTACCCATAAATCTCAATTTACTTTGAGATTATTTTTAAATTAATATTTTTAAAAAAATAGAAATAGAATTAAAAACAAAAAAAAAAGGGTACAAAATGTAGAAATGAAGGGATTTGGGCTGATACGGCTGTTATGAGGGTACAAACATGTCGTAATTAATTTCTCTCGAGGAATGCGGCATGGGCCGCATGGCTATTTACACGGAAATCAAACCTCTCCATATAAAACAAGCCAGTTTTTTGTTTTTTCTAATCAGCCTCTTAATCGTGGATGCGCATTGAATTAAATTGTTGATGGCGAAAAGCCATTGGTGGCTTTGTGCCTCGTAATGTGTCAAATGTCAAAATTTTCTTTTTTCCCCTTCAACAGATTCTTGGCTAAATTTGGCAAAATGCCGCTTTTTATAATTCTTTTTAGCTAAATTTGACAAAAGATTAATGCTTCATGTCTTACTCTATTGTTTAATTTGTCCAATGTAGTAAGTAAAAAAACTAAAATAAAAATAAAAATAAAAATTTGCTTGTCTCATTATACAAGTTGGAGAATAAAGTTAGACTTGAAGCATTACTCTTTGGCAAAATGCCGCTCTTTATAATTTTTTTTAGCAAAACCATATTTCTTTTTATTTTTTTTTCTCTCTGTGTCTCTCTATACATTTCTTATTTCCAGAAATGATGTATTCAAGCCGAGTATTGAATGTGCATATTTGGCTCAATTATTTTTCGAACAAATTCAAGTTTGTTCACAAGTGGCTCAATTAACTTATTCATTTCTTATATAAAGTAAATATCGCGATTGTTTATCTTTTCATAAATCCATACTTGTTAAAATTTTATCAATTGAGTTAATTAAATAAATTAACTTGAATTTTAAATAATCCAATCTTGAGTTTATATTTATGTTTTATAATATGTGAATTCATTATTTGCACACATACACACATGTCCATACATACTCACAAACATACTCATGTAAACACAAATATCTAAAACTATCATAGGAACAATTAATAATTTAAGTTATATTTATCATATTAGAAAATTAAAATAATACTAACATATTATTGAATTTATCATCTTTTACTTGAGTTGTTCTTATTAGAAAAATTAAAATAATACTAAAAAAAAAATTATAAAAATGAAGTTATACGAGTTTATACATGCTTATCCGAGTCAAGCATAATTTATACAAGTATGTCTCGTTAAATATTCGAACATATTATTGTGTTATTGAGTAGTTCATTTATTATTCAAACCGAGACCAAATTGAGTTTAACCGAGTTAGTGAGCAGAAGAGCTCATCTTATTGTTTCCTTTTTCCTTAAAAGAGCCTCTTAAATTGCTCATACTCAACTACATGCCACGATCAACTAAATTGATTCTCAACTAAATCCATGCATAGTCTAAAACAATCCAATGCTTCAGATTAATGTGAGATCAAATAAACATGACCATATCAAATAAAGTCATCTACAAATGTGATGAAGTACATAGTCACATGTCTTGCCCTCAGATTCATTGAGCCACAAATATCTTAGTGGACTAACTGCAATGGAAAATATGCTGTGGTGGCCTTTACAAATGTATTTTTTAATGACTTTCGCATTAGATAATGTTCACATGTGGGCAAAGAGACCTTACTTAGATTTCCTATTAGTCCTTTAATTTCTAGCTAATCTAATAATCCTATTTTGCCCATAATGGCCTAGCCTAGCATGCCATTTAACTGAGTATCCATTATCAGATAAAGTCAATAAAAAAACAAAACCATCAATTGGTATAATCCATATCCAAAATGATAAAATCGTCAAAAATAAAATCACATCAATAATAAGTTGTTCCCAAATAGATTAAAACATTATTATTTTCAAGATAAAGCGGAAATCAAGTCCAAGTAATGTAACTAAGGAAAGAAAACTCTGCCAAATCTTGGGAGTGTATAACACATCATGGAGTAACAAAGTGCGTCCAACTCATAAGTCTAGCTTATAGGTACCGATACCAAATACCTCCACGCTAGCTCCATTCCCCACTTTGATGTCTCAATTCCCAACAAGTATCCAACGGTACTCAACAAATCTAACTCAATCTCGTGCTACATGCTCGATTGTTGCTGAATCTATAGTCCACATAGGAGAGGAGTGAGCAACCATAACGTTGCTAGTTATAAAAACATAGTTAGAGAGTACCTTCTTCTGCTTAGTGCACTCACGAGTCACAAGCAAAATGGCCTTCGTTTTTGCACTTAAAGCATACCATTTTGGACTTGTTGTTTCTACCAATGTGCTTATCTCTCTTGCCGTGCTTGATAGTCTTCGCCCTTTTGGGTATTGGTCAAGCAACCACTCCCAATATGAGAGAAGGATCAGTGTTCTTGCGTTGGGCCTAGCTGCCCCATGCGAACCTGACTCAACCATATATGCGGAATTGTTGGGCTTAGAAGGCTCTAGGAGCTTAGCTTCAAGTTCCAAATGCCACATTATCAAAGGTTTTGATGTTCTCATTGTCCTTCAGATTTTTGGCTCATAGTCTCCCAAGAGATGGGCAGCGAACGAATCATTGCTTGGACTTGCTGCTCATCGGTGAGGTGGTTCCCTGCTGTTTTGAGCTACAATAGTTTTCCTTTCGATGACAATCTCAAAATAAAAGAAAATAAATGAGAAATTGACATATTGTAACTATATTTTAAATTAAGGAAAAATGCAAAATTGGTCTCTGTGGTTGGTCTAAATTACAGATCACTCTCTGTGGTATAAAAAAAAACTCAAAGGTCTCTGTGGTTGGCCAAAATAACAAATCACTCATTGAAATTTTCGTCAGTCATTTTAATAGAAACCGTTAATCTGCCACGTTAGACCAATAGGGTGGCGTGCTATTGTTAAAATGACTGACGTGGCAGACTAACAGTTCCTGTTAAAACGATTGACGAAAATTTGTTTTAGAGAGTGATTTGTTATTTTGGCTAACCACAGGGACCTTTGAGTTTTTTTTTATACCACAAGGAGTGATCTGTAATTTAGGCTAACCAAGGGGACTAATTTTGCATTTTTTTCCTTAAATTAAAGTGGTTTAAAATAAAGATTTAAATACCTTTTTGCCCCATGTGGTTTAACAACTTTATTTTTAGCAACCTCAGTTTCACTTTGTATCATAGATGATACCCCAATCTTGGCTAAAAACAAAGACAGTACCTCCGTTCATCTTCTGTTCAAATATTTAACGGAAGTCTATATGTCAATGTTAAAAGATTAACACGTGTTTATGCCTTATATATATATATATATTTTAAAAAAAAGAGGTGGCTTGAGCCACCCCTTTGCAACCACAGCCACTCTCATCTAGTCCTAAGGGCCTAATGAGCCACCCCCAAGGAAGGAGGAAATGAGTTTGGCCGAAACCATCCCCAAAGACTTAGGGGGTGGCTCGCCACCCCTGTTTGGCCTGGTAGTTTATTAAATAGAATTAGTCTTTCTTACATGGATCAGTTTGGTAACATGGTAGTAACTCTTAGGATTGTCAAGCGGGCGGCTATTAACAGTTACTAATTACTAATCGCGTAACCTCTGTAGTACACAGTTGGCAAAAACCACTAACTGTTTAGGCGGATGCGATTAATATATATATAACACATTCACCAAAATGACGTTGTTTTGGTATAGGTTGTATCTAAAACACTAAAGCTTTTTTAAAAAAAAAACGAAAAGAAAAGAAAAGAAAAAAAATAGGCCAAAACAGTTTCAATTTTTTTGAAAATAGTCCATAAAAAGATGCACAAATAAGGTCCAAAACACTAAAATAAACCCAAAAACACCATTACTTGATAAATGGTTAGCGGTGCGGTTTTGCCTTCCATAACCACCCGTGTAGGTGGGTTAATGTGGTTACCTAAAAGCTAAAAATGATAACCGCCTAGTGCGGCTACATATACAATTATAGACAATATTCACATAACTCATAATTGATATGTATTTGCTTAAATCATTCATAGTAGTTTCTCTATAAATCATTTTCTTCCTTAAATATAGAAATATTTTTAAGAAAATCATAAAAAGTGACCTAAAGTAGCTTGTTTATTGGTTCCTTAAGCCTATGTTTACTACAGTTAAATTCAATATATAGGGAAGCGAGTACTAACAAAGACTTCTCTAAATCTCACTCCCTTTTTATATGTAAGAAAAACTCTTACCATTATTTTTATATAAAATAATTTTTTCTTTCTTCTATCATTTATTTTAAAGAAATTTTAAATGGATTTCTCTTTGCTCTCTCTTTGCCTTAACATTTAATTTTAAGAATATTTAAATGACATAGGAAAATGATAATGGAATTTATTGTGGACTTTATTTGAATAAAAAATCAAAAAGTAGTTTGGTTCCCTACATTTAAGGATAATCTAAGAGCACTAGCCACAAACACCCAACGATTTTCCTTAAATTTATTGAACAAAACTAATTTTTACTTCCTTATCCAAATACACCAAACAATAGATTCTCTTAGGCCTCGTTTGGTTTGTGGAATAGACCCATGGAATGAAATGACTATTCCTATAAAATACCTATTATTTTATTTGGTAAGGGTTTATTCCAAGGAATAGTATTCCTTGTGGTATTGACAACATTTTCTAAAAAAATACTCATTTATTTTATTTTTTTCTAAAAAAATAATAATAATTAAAAAAAAGAAAGAAAGAACGTGGGTTTTAGTGGGT
>FXXK01001201.1:267439-312177 GCA_900184695.1 Betula pendula | reverse complement strand
TCCTCTCTCTCTCTCTCTCTCTCTCTCTCTCTCTTTACATTTTCCATTTACAGAAATGCATTATGATGATCATTGGAACCAGTTGCAGGACATATGCTGAATCTAAGTTACTAGTTTGATCTGATCCTTGGAGTGAAGATTTATAAAAGATGATTATTCTTCTCTGGTACAAAAGTATATATAGTTTTGATTTCTTTTAAACCATCTGAAACCCATAAAATCTATTGCGCATTTCTATGCATATCTCAGTGTATCTCTCTCTAAATTTTGTTGGAAAACAACCGTGGACTGATAATTTGGTTTGTTTGATGTAAAGGGTCGTACCATTTGTCCTGGAAAATGATGAGAAAGAAAAATCCTGATCAAGAAGATCTACAGGACGACGGCAAGGCAAGTCACTTTCTCTAACCTCTCTAGGCGCTGAAATAGCTGTTAAAACGAACATAGTTGCAGTGTTATTTGACTAACAAATAACACTTTTAGACTTGTATTATATTGTGAAATGTACGTGTAGAGAAAGTTCAAAGTGTGCAATCTATGAAATAGTTGAGATTATCAATATTAGTTTTGTTTGAGAAGAAAGAACAGAATTATTCCTTTTTTTTTTTTTTGTATGAATGAGAAACTTATACAATCACAAACAAAATTATTTACACTAATACAGCACAACAGAAACTAAGAAACAAACTTCAAAGTCTTACAAATTAAAACTCTCATCTCACAAACAACCAAACGAAACTACACTAAAATTTGACAATCAATCCCCCTATTACAGCAAAAACGCTAATTACCCGTAGTCTTTTTAAATTTGCATTTCCGTGTAACACGACATCTAACATCCCACTTAATTTTCTACTCTACGTGATAAACCATCAAGAAGATGAGTAAATAAGCACATTGAGAATTTGTCCGATAATGCATGTAGAGAAATAGAAAGTTGATTGTTTATAAATTTACTGTCTTGTCTAGGAGAGAATTTATTTAATGAGTCTGAATGTTTTGTTGTCCGTAATGAACAAATAAATCAACAAGGAAACAATCACCCAAGCAACGGCTAGCACCAACAAAGGAAACTCAATAACCCAAACAGCTAGCATCAACAAGGCAAGAAATCAATTACCCAACGGCTAGCACATCTCAAGAAGGAAAACAGAAATTCACCTAAATCAATTATGTATTCTCTTTTCTTTTTGTAACCACAACCCTCTTGTATAAATTGATTGTTAATCAATAAGATTAGTGTACGACAAGATCATTTGAATTCAAACAACGCAAAATGCCGGGTGTTTTTTTTTTTTTGGTAGTGGAAATACCTAATTCTATATGATATCAGAGCAGTGAAAAGAACGACTCATGTTGTCCCCTTGCACCCGCTACCCTTTGTTGTAAACCCATGGCCTCCTCATTGTCTTCAACCTCTGCCACCTCTATCACCACAAACCCATCCCCCACCTAGCAGAACAACCCAACGCCACCCATCTCCAATTTCCCCCAATTTGTCACCAAGCTCAACAAAGGAAACGTGTGTACTCAAATCGAATCCTACCTTTGAGGGCATGACCTCTTCGGTTTTGTTGATGGCACCAACACCCCATGATACCCAAACACTTGCACCACCATCGATGTCTCCCTCACCATCACCACAAACCCAGACACTCTCTGATGGGCTCGACATGATCAATTGATCCTCAGCATGCTCATGGCCTCCATTTCTAACGAAATATTGTTGCAAGTCCTTGTTGCAAAACCACCCATGAGCTATGAACCACCCTTGAACACACCTTCACCTCCACTTCCCAAGCCCGCTCATGAGCCTCCACTATCAGCTTGCCACTGTGAAGAAAAGAAATTCCACCACCCACCACCCACCATCCACTAAACGATTATGAGTTCAAATCTTATCTTTTCGTTGGCCTTGGTCTCACATATGACCCTTTGTCACTTTGGTGACTACCTGAGTTGAACCTCTGACCATGGATGACCTCTTCAGTCACTTGCTCGCCCATGAGATGAAGCTCGAGAAACATCATCAATCTGATTCCATGTTTCCCGCCGCTAACGTCACCACCCATGGCCAAAAATTCCATCATGGTCGTGGTGGCCACTGCGGTTCTAATTGTGCTTCATCCAACAGTAGCTTTCTCTTACGGGGGTGTGGGCAACACAATAATGCCCTTGATACTAGACGCTCAAGTTCAAATAAAATGAACCCACCTTCGGGCTCAATGCGCACTTGTCAGGTTTGTGAAAAAATGGGCCATACAACCTTAGTTTGCTACCATCGGTCTTATGAAGGTGTCAGTCCAAATCTCATTGCCTATGCCGCCACCTCAACCCAACCACAGGACCTAAACTGGTATCTTGACATTGGTGCTACTCACCATATCACCTCCGATCTCAGCAATTTGAATATCCAATCAGAGGAGTATGGTGGCCCCAATTAGATTCAAGTGGGCAATGGTACCCACCTGCCATAAAAAAATACTATCACCTCCAAGCTCTCTCCCTATAATTTTATTTTATGCCATGTTTTACATGTTCTCAAAATTACAAAAAATAATTACTTTAAGTTCAAAAATTTATTTATGATAATAATTCTTTCATGGAATTTAACCCATCTTATTTTGTTTTAGTCAATCATTGCATCTCTGGGAAAATTTTGGACAATGGTCTGAGTAGAATTGTACCACTGGTTCTCTCCATTAGCTGCACCAGTCAGTGTTTTCTTTAGTGAATATGCTTTCTCTTCTATGGATTGGTACACACGTCTCGGTCATCCTGTTGAGTGAATACTTCATCCCGTTGTGTCTAAATTTCAACTTCCTGCCATGCCCAATAATAAGTTGCTTGTCTGTCTTGCATGTTGGTGAGAAAAGAGTTGCCAGCTTCCCTTTTTGTTGTCTAAAAATAAATCAAGTGTTCCTCTTGAATTAATATTTTTTAGAATTCTGGGAACTTTCCCTTATTTTGTCAAATAATGGTCAACGCTACTATGTTACTTTTGTGGATCATTTTAGCAAATTCACTTAGTTATATCCTATTGCTTGCAAATCTTTTTTTTTTTTCCCCAAGTTTTAGTTTTACGTTGAATGCGTCTTTAACCATAAGATTAAATCCATCCAAACATATGGCCGTGGCAAATACCAAAAGGTATGCCATCTCTTTGTGTCCCATGGAATCCACCATCAGATTACGTGTCTCCACACCCATTAACAAATGGGTCTGTGGAACGCGAACATCGCCACATCGTCGAAATGGGTCTCATACTCCTGGCTCATACCTCCACTCCCCTTACATACTGGGCTGAGGCCTTCCTAATGGCCTGCTACTTAATTAACCGATTAACCTCACCTGTCCTAAACTATGTTTCCCCTTTTGAAAAACTTTTAACCTCCAACCCAATTATGAGTTCCTACGAGTTTTTGGATGTGCTTGCTGGCCCCACGTTCGACCTTAAAACAATCACAAACTGTACTTCTTCTTTGACGATGCGTCTTCATAGGATACACTCCCTCTCATCGTGGCTATAAATGCCTCCACCTTCCCACGACGCATCTACATCTCTCGAAATATCATCTTCGATGAGTCTTCCTTTTCCCTTCTCAAAACACTACCCTACCTCTCAAGGTTCCCCCCCACCCCCCTCAACACACCATTCTCTATCCACTCATACCTTCATGCATCCTGAACAACCATACCTTCTTGCTCACCACTCGTATACCCTCGCTTGCGACTTAGTCTCCTCTCCCATAGGGCGTCATACCGCTCAACAAACTGACCCACCTCCCTCTCCCCCATTCCCGGCATCAACTCCTACTAACACAGTCTCTTTTACTTGTCCATAGGTTGCACCCATAGCCTTGGAGCCTACCAACTTGGATCCTCCTCCACCACGAGATGCCATGGAAACCCAATCCAAGAACAATATATTCAAGCCCAACACGCTTCCAAAGGGTCTCGTCCACTCCTCAAGGCTCTCTTTGCCTCCTTTTGCTCCGATGAAGTCAAACCTACCTCCTACTTTATAGCTGCCAAGTATCCTGCCTGATGTGAAGCTATGAACATTGAACTTGATGCCTTACTCAGCAATTGCATTTGGACCCTTGTCCCCCCCTTCCACTAACATGAACGTAGTTGGTTCAAGAGGGTGTTTTGCCTCAAATGCAAAGCTGATGGCTCCATCGACAACAACAAATCTCATATTGTTGCCAAAGGTTTCCAGCAACAACTTGGAGTTGATTTTGGCAACACATATGGTCCAGTAGTGAAGCCCACCACCATTCACCTCGTTCTCTCACTTGCCATGTCACTAGGTTGGCCCATTCGTCAGATTGATGTTTAGAATGCCTTCTTGCATAGATAACTCTCCGAAGATGTGTACATGGCCCAGCCTCCCAGCTTAATCCATCCTCAATTTTTTATCATGTATGTAAGTTACACAATGCACTATATGGTTTAAAACAATCCCCTTGTGCTTGGTACTCCCAACTCAGTGATCATCTAATGGAGCTTGGATTTGTCGGCTTATGCTCCAGCTCTTGCTCATTCATTGCACAACTCAACACACTACCTTTGTTCTCATCTATGTTGACAACATTCTCATCACAAGCTCTCTTTCGCAAGGGACTACTAGTCTTCTACATTCACTCCGTGCTGACTTTGCCATCAAGGACTTGGGCCCTCTCCACCTGTTCCTCAATATGGAAGCTATTCCTACCCCAGATGGGCTTGTTCTCCCACAAGATCGCTACATCCTATCCCTTCTCCACAAGAGTAATATGCCGAAAGCCAAACTTATCAAATCCCCCATGTCCATGGCACACGCACTTTCTCTTTCTCTGGCGATCCACTCATCGATCCATCCTGCTACCACAGCCTTGTTAGCACCATGTAGTATCTATCACTTACTCGCCCAAACATCTCCTTTGCCGTTAACAAAGTCTCCCAATTCATGCACAAGCCCACCTCCCTCTATTTGCAAGCTATGAAGTGCATATTACTGTACCTCAAATCCACTATCTCCAAAGTCTGCTACTTCGCCGATCTCCATCCTGCACCCTTCAAGGATACTTTGATGCTAACAAGGCTGACTACCTAGGACTGAAAATCAATCGACGGCATCAGCTTCTTTCTTGGCCACAATCTCATATCTTGGTCATCTCACAATCAACGGATAATAGCTCACTCCAACACTGGATCTGAATATTGCACCCTTGCTATTACTGCTGCTAAACTCATCTGGCTTTAATCCATGCTTTGAGATCTCAATATTTTTCTCCCCACTGCTGTCACCTTTTGGTGTGAAAATATTGGTGCCACGTATTTGACAGAAATCCAGCCTTCCATAGAAGCACATACAAATAGACTTTCATTTTGTTTGTGACAAGGTTGCCTCCAAAACCTTGGCTGTACACTTCATTTCCAACAAAGATAATCTGGCTGACATCTTCACTAACCCGACTGTGTCATTGCATTTCTCTCTCATGGGTACTAAGCTCAACGTCGTGTGCCACTTGTCTCGCTTGCGGGGGCATATTGAACAAACGAATCCACCAAGTAAACACACCCAACAAGTAAACAATGGAAACAATCACTCAAGCAATGGCTAGCACCAACAAAGGAAACCCAAATCACCTAAACGGCTTGCATCACAAAGGCAAGAAATCAATTACCCAACTGCTAAATCAATTTTGTGTTCTCTTTACATTTTGTAACCACAACCAACTAATGTATAAATTAACTGTAAATCAATAAGATTAGTGTGCAACGAAATTAATTGAAATACCTGATTCTATAGTCCGGATAGTATATACAGTCTCCTAGAGCAGAAAAAAACTGATCTCCCTCACAATCGTGTTTAGTCTGCATGTGTAGTGCTTCTAGTTCTTTTTTTCAATATCTGCTGCATCATCAGTGTCGGAAGATCCTAATCTAATTGAAAGAAAAAGAAAAATATCCTTCTGCTCTAATTTATCTCCAGCACACTCAGATTACACTGGAATCCAAGCTGCATTCGTCACCCACATTAAAGGAAGATTCTTAACGCCACTGTGCTTGGTCAAAACAATTACTAACACTTTGTTTCGTAGAATTAAGGTGCACGTGTTTCCGTTAAAAAAGTGGCGGGAGCTGAAGTAACAATATTGTAAGTTCTAGTTGGCTAAAGAATCATATAGAGCACAATTTACAACTAAAGTCTGGTTCTAACATTGGCTTTGACACAATTGGAGGAAGAGGATGGAGTACTCGAAAAATTTCTACCTTTCTTATTTAGTCAATGCAAATGACCCACGAGAGAGAATGCAGTATCATCAATTATTGAGGCTTTCACAGGTGGTGCAGGAGATTGTGGAAAAGACTCTGTCTAACTTACAATTGTGGTGACTTTTCCCACTAATTCCTAAGTTTATTATGTTTAATCAATAATGTAAAATGTTTTGTCTATGCCCCTCTAGTTGCATGCATTTTCGCTGACTAGTCATGCATATAGCTTTGAAAATGTAAATTGTTTCCTCTTATCGAATTGCAGGTTTTTTGGTAGTGATCATTGGTTGCAAAGATAATGCACATGAAATATACATACAGAGTTACACCAATATTTATCAGACAAGACCTTGAATCTAGATCAAACTCCTCAAAGATGTATTAGAAAGTACCCGATATGTTAGTCAGATTCCAGCATTTATTTCCATGTGCGTGGTACGTGTCTTAGAATATGTGAAATTTTTTTCTTGCAGATATTGGATTGTTTGGCTAATGTAACTTTCTTTGGTGTGAGTATTACGGAGGAGAAGAAAGATCAATCAAATAATATGGAAAGTCATTCATGCATCCTCAATATGGATATGATGTATGCACCATTTCCATGCAACACTATTTTTACAATTCATGTTAGAATACAAATTAAATGATTAAATTCATTCGTTCCTATTAACTTAAACTTTTAGGATAAGAATTTAACATGGTATCAGAACAAAGATTCTGAATTCGAACATTGTCTTTGTTGCCATGGTCAAAGAGTGTTTGAATCATTTTAGGGATATGTGAGGGCTGGGTGTTAACTCTGATAAGAGTTGTTTGTTTACATGTGGAGTTGCAGGCCTGCTAAGAATCAAATGTTAGGTATCCTGGGGTACTAGATAGGAAGCTAAACTCCGAGTGAGATATTTAGGGGTTCCTTTTATTTCATCCAGATTGAAGAAGGCTGATTGTGCAATGTTGGCTGAGAGGATTGCAACCAAGGCTAAGAGCTGGGCAAGCAAAGCCCTCTCTTATGCTGGAAGACTTCAGTTGATTAATTTTATTCTTTTTGCCGTGCAAGTGTTCTGGTCTTCCCTTTTTATTCTTACTAAAGGAGTTATTAGTCAAGTTGAGTAGATCCTCAGGTCTTTCTTATGGAAATGAGGTAAGATTAATTGTTCAGAGGCTACAGTAGCTTGGACCTCCGTTTGCAATTCCCAAGAAAAAGGGTTGTCTGGGTGCTAAAAACTTAGTTAATGTAGAACTAAGTGGCAATGTTGAAGCATGTGTGGCTTTGCTGCAATAGTGGTTGCTCTATCCGATCCAGTTGGGTGAATTCAAATCTTCTCAAAAATAGGAGTTTCTAGGGTTCTTTTTTGGACCTTTTGAATAGGCACTGCAATATATACCCCAAGTATTTCTTTCTATATGTGAATATATCCAATCTTGCATAAAACTTTACAGGATCATTTGTTCAGTATGTTCTGCCTTAAGTAAGAGATTCAAGTGTCCCCATTGTAATCCCTTCCCTGTGTATTGATTAGAAAAAAGAAAAAAGATAAAGAGATTCAAGCTGCATGGCAATAGCCAAAAAAAAAAGAAAAAGAAAGCAAGGGATTTGGTACAGTGAATTTGATCTTTTTTTTTTTTTAATGCTTCTTGTAGTAACTAAGTGGACAAAATGTTTAATTAAGCTATTGCAATTGTGCTAACTTCCATGTTTTCCGCTTTCTGCAGAAGACCTCTATATATATCAACTGTCATTACCTTCTCAACTGTCATTACACGATAAGAGGTACTTTTCTCCCATTACCTTCTCAACTGTCATTACAATATGGTCCCATATTGAAAAATGTTAAACTGCATAATCCCTGTTACACAATATCCTACGATGTTTTAACATATGTGGGGAAGGTACATCATTTCCTGCATGGATCAATCTTCCATATTACGATTTCCACATCACATTATATATGCACATTCGTCTTTTCACGTATTCAACTACAATTTAGATAGTTCATATCTTTCTCCTGACTTTTGTCTACATTTTTGTGGAATGACATGGCAGGTCTCTCATAATTAGGTTATAGAAGGCAATAATTCTTGAGTACTATTTATTTATTTATTTTTTTTCATTTTCATTGAATCTGCTAGGACACAATGCACACAACAAAACTGGAAGAGGTAGAAAAAGAGAAAGTAAAAAATAAATAAATAATCTTTTGTTATGTGAACCACCAGGCCTTATTGTACTTGGTGAATAAAGCAAGGCACCTACAGGAGAGATACTGGTGCTCCAGAAAACTCGATACTATGCAAAACAATTGCTTTTCTCATATATTCTTTATTAGTCTTTCATCTGCTCCAACAATGTCTCAGTACCTCTTCCCTTCCAGCTCTATCACTCCACACTGTTGCCAACCACTATGCTGTTGATAAGCTGCAGCTTCATTGTCCTGATATGGTTTCAACAGGGGTTATGGACGGAACTACATATAGACCAAGGTGAGCCACAGCCTTCTTTGATTTTCAAATCTTCTTTTAATTTTTTTATTTAGTTAAATATATATGTATTGTTAGGCTTAAAAAAATCAAGCTTGTCTCCTATCACAATTAATTTTGACCCCACTAAATGAGAAATTCTGATTCTGCCCTAGGGACTCATAACCTTGCCTGAGATACCCGAGCTTCCAAATTTGCCAAAGCCTGAGCTGCCAACCATGCCAACACTTCCAAGGACGATATTCCAATCTCCCCCCCTCCCAACTCTAATACTCCAAACCCTAAACAATTATCCTGATCTTTTTCAATGCTTTTGTTCAATGTCATAATGTACCAGCGTAACTAGAATTTTAGGTTAGGGGCAAAACTAAAAAAAAAAGAAAAAATTGTGGCAGGGAGGGGGTGGGGGTCAAAAATAAATTTTTAATGGTATATTTAAAAATTAAAAAATTTTGGGGGGCCACCCCCCCCCCCCCCCCCCCTCCCTGCCCAAGTGGCTCCGCCTACCCCAATGGTAGGTTTTGGCATTCTAGTATTTAATGCATGTATGGTACTCGGAAATGTTGTGTAATAGATTATGATAAATAATTAAATAATTACACACGAAAGCACAGAAAAAAAATTATTAACAGAAGATGAAGTACATAAAACTCAAAACTTTTTTTTTTTTCTAAGCTAAAACACAAAACTTAATAAGTCCAATCTCACGCCCTTGCACAAAACTAAATAATTACTCTTAGTTCTCTAAAGAGTTCATTTTCAAAGAAATTAGAAACAAAAAAAAAAAGAGTTCGTTTTCAATTACAAAATAAAAAAGAGTTCAATTTCCTCTTTGCGGCAGTCTTTTCAAACCTATAGTTACTGAGCCTAAACCATAATGAGATTTATTGCACTGTGGTCCTTCCTCTCTTTTTTTCTAGAGGGGTAGTCGTTGCAAGAGGAATAGGAAAAAAAAGGGATAGTTGTAAGATTTTTTCATACTTAGAAAACAAAAAAAAATTAATATCTATCTAAGTACAATAGGTGTTTTAAGTCTTCTCGACAATTCCAAAGTAGATTAGGTCTGCATTTAATGCTTTTACACCAATGAGAAGAAAACCTTCCACGTAGTACAGTACTTCATACGTTCTTTATTATGTTTATTTGAGTTTAATTGCTTTACTTTTTGTTGCTCTCCCCTTGTTGATTATGTACGTAATAGCAAAAAAACCAAAATCTCAAATTCCCTCTTGCAGGCTGAAAGAAGATCCAGTCTATTTTTCTCCAAGCTTGAATGATGACCATTTATAGCATATCGGAGCTCAAAATTGACCATGGCGTTAGGCCCATGTAATGTAGTTCAAAATTATATATGTGCAAATCACAAAAAGTGCCCCCATCTAGTGGTATTATAACATTGTTTGATAGCAGTAAATGTTCTCTCCCTTGTCTCACTCTCCAAGCAATTCTAGTCGATTTTGATGGAACACTCCGGGATTCAGACCCTCTCCATTACCATACTTCAAGAGGTATCATTAAAAATTTCATGCTATATGTTGTATCTTATTAGGGCAACTGAAATGCAAGTGTTCCACATGTAGGTTTCAATGGTGGAGTTCCACTCGTTACTGAGGAATTCAATTAGTAAGAACATCAGTGGCATGCATAATAAAAATCTGTGTGGTATCCTCTTTTCAGATTGGGACAGACATGATTTTGAGGTAACTGCATCCTACATGAGTCTTGATACTCACTACGTAAGATTCAACAATTCAGACCTATTAGCTTATGCAGTTTTTTTTTTTCCTCATAATTGAAAGGGGGAAAAGGGATCGACTACAAAAGAGGATCCTTCCCACTCTTATCGGCTTATGTAATTTAAACTACAAAATTATAATCTCAAAAATATTAGCTAATTGGCTGAAACCCTTTCTTCACAAAATTTTGGGACCAACTCAATTTGCTTTTTATCAAAGGCAGATCTATTCATGACAATACAATCATGGCATATGAGATTTATCATACCAGGTAAATCTTTAAGGCAGGGAGATTTGCTATCACCCTTCCTCTTCATTATTGGGTCTAAATTTTTGTCTAGATTGATTTTCAAGGAGAATCCCTAAGTTACTTGCATGGTATTAGCCTATTAGGATTAGTAGATAAGAGCCATCTATTTCTCATCTACTTCTTGCAGATGATATTATGATTTTTAGTAGATCGTGCTAATCCTAGAGAGACCAAACCAACTCTTGCTTGAACAATTATACTGTTCATTATGGTAAAAAAGTGAATTTGATAAAATTTGCAATTTTGTTCGGTAGGAACAATAGTCAAGAAATACAACGTGAAGTTGATAATATCCTGCAGCTCAAAATGATGAACCTAGAGCAAATATCTGGGGCTTCCATTGTTGATCAACCAAAACAATTAGAAGAAGACTTTGAGGAAATTAATGCCAAGACCCTTTTACAAGCAGCCAGAATTAAACTTCATTTATAATATTAGTAGCATCTGAATCCCTAGCTCTGCCATGTCAATATTTTTCCTACCTAAATCATTTTGTCATCAAATTGACTCCATTCTAAGGAGGTTTTGGCGGGGTTTAAAGGAGGAAAAAAAGAAAACAATCTCATTCAACTGGCTTGGAGTAGCATCTGTACTCCAAAATCTATAGGAGGCTTAGGAGTGAGATCTATGGCCAGCCAAGATAAAGCATTGCTTGCAAAACTTGGATGTAAACTATGTTGGAAATAAATTTTGATGGTACAAAAAATCTTGTTGATACATAACAATATTAATCCGAAAATTAATAATGAAATAAATAGAATATAAGAGATTAAAATAATAGTAAGAAAAGATCTTACAATGTTATAGAATCACACAAGAGTTGTTCTTAAAGGTTGATTTCATGTCCTCCAGAGTATTTAACTCGGTACGATTGGGTCTTTTGACACGTAACCTCCTAGGATTAAACTATAGCGTCTACTTTTATTAAAAACGCATTTTCAAATACGAAGGCCAAATGAACAACCCTTTCGTCATAGTGGAGGAGAAATTCAAAATGTTTTTTGTTGAAAAACTAATAATATAATATATGGCTTTATGCCTTGAAACAAGTGTTTAACTACACACCCGATGATATTAGGAAAAAGAAGTGATCAATAGTCCCCAAAAAACTATTTGGTGAAATACATATATACACGTGAATGAGCTGGTGTTCTTCAAAAAGTCATAAATGAAATTTAATGACCATTGATCAAACGGTCATAATGTTTGAAGATCAAAACCTATAAATTTTTTTTAATAACTAACGGTCATAAACGAAAAGCTGGTTTTTTTTTTCTTTTTATTATAACATAAAAGCTCATGAACATATATAAATGTTAGAAGTTAAAATCTTTGAAGATGGCTGAAAATGAATAACGTTTGTAACACTACAACCATCCCCCATGTGTTACAAACAATAGACTAAGAATATGACATTTTTTAGAAAAGCATGCATTAGTGTGATACCTGAAGAGTTTTAATCGCACTTAGGATAAATAAGTAGGAACTTAATGAATCATGGTGGAGTTAAACTCATTTAACCAAATTCATAAGTTGATCAAACCTATCATCTGCATAGCTTTCTCTTGGAAAAATGGTTGTTCAATAGCGGGTTGAAGCCTTATATAGGCCATGCGCCCCTGGGTTTCATGAGTGCTCTAGAGACTTATCTTAATCTCATAGGAGGCAGCATCACCTCCATATTCACATAGGTGGCATCCATTAGGAGTGTGTGCAAGGAACACCTCATCTCAACAAATAAGGACTATGGATCCATTAAGAGTTTTAAATTCATCATCAACCACTCTACATTTTGTATTGTCTTACACCATAGAGATGGACTCATCACTATCTTTTCATCAAGATAGTGGATAAACATAGATGATAGTACTTCACCATGATCACTTATAACTTCGTTTCCCATTAAACATCATTCATGGGATCTACAATCACAAAGGTTGGGTATCAATCATAGGGTCATAATTTGGGTATAAATTCTATCCTCCTCGATGTTTGACTCACCAGCTTTCTTGCTAGTGACTTGGTCAAAAGATCTTTCAAGTTCCTTTCCGACCTTACAAAGTCCATGAAAATTATACCGGTTTCAATAAGCTACCTCACAATATTGTGTCTTAATCGGATATGCTAACTTTTTCCATTATAGATCTTGCTCTTAACATGAGCCATAATAGTCTGACAATTACAATAAATACACAAAGGTGGAATTGGGTTAGCATATAAATGCAACAAATCAATAGGCTTCTTAGCCATTCAGTTTCAATTCCAACCTTCTCCAAGGCAACTACCTCAGCCTCCATAGTGGATCTTGCTATGCAAGTGTGTTTTGAGAATTTTCAAGAGATAGCACCTCCTGTTAGAGTAAACACATAACCACTTATAGGCTTTAGCTCATTTGAATCAGAAATTCAGTTAGCATCACAATATCTTTCTAATATAGTAGGAAAATCGCAATATGACAAACCAAGATTAATTGTGAACTTTGAGTATCTCAACAATTTAGAGATAGCATCCCAATACTCAGCAATAGGATTATGAGTATATCTACTCTATCTACCAACAAAATATGCAATATCAAGCTATCAATGATTTGTGCACATTTCTCTTATGAAACACCATCGCCGTGATTCTTAACCAATTGTATTTTTTGAATCATATGGTGAAGACATAGGTGAATAATCAAGATGCTCAAATCTCTTAAGCATCTTTTCATCGTAATGAGATTGAGATAAAATAATGCAATTATTATCTCTAAGAACTTAAATTCCAAAATGATATCAACTTCACTCATGTCTTTCATATCAAAATTAGATACAATAAATCTTTTAGCATCATGCACAACATCAATGGTAGTTTAAAAAATAAGCAAGTTATCAATATATAAACAAATAATGAAATTTCATTATTGTAAAACTTGCTATAAATGTATTTTTATGCACTATTAATCAAATATACATTTGACAACATCATTTTATCAAAATTTTCATAACATTGTTTAAGAGCTTGTTTTAATCTGTACAAGGATTTCACCAATTTACAAACTTTGTGCTCTTAACCAAGCATTACAAGTCCCTTGGCCTGCTTTATATAAATTTCTTCTTCTAAGTCATCACTTAGAAATACGGTTTTAACATCTATTTGATGTACAATAAGTTTATAGATAGAAGCAATGTCAAACAATATTAAAATAGATGCAATTCTAGTAACCAGAGAATAAGTATAAAAAAAATCAACATTTCGTTTTTACTTGTACCCTTTAGCCACCAAGCTTACCTTGTATTTATCTATTGTGCCATATGGTTTAACCTTCTTCTTAAACACTCATTTACAACCAATTGATTTTGTCTTAGGAGGTAACTCATGAACGAGTTTCCAAGTATGGACAGATATAATTGAATCCAATTTATTATTTATAGCTTCTAACCAAAAAGGTGTATCAATAGATTTGATTGCTTCATCATCATAATATGTTGGATTATCATCAACAATATAAGTAACAAAATCATTATCGAAATTCCTTTCCTTTTAAGCTCGCTTGCTTCTTTTCAATTCTTGCACATCAACAATTTTATTAGAAGCAATAGAAGGTTTATATAATAATATATGCTTTCCTTCAAAGGAAACACATGCTCAAAGAAGATGACATTTTTCAGATTCAATAATAGTATTGTAATCTAAAACATAACTCTTAATATCAAAGAATCTATAGTATAAAATATGGCAAGCATAACCAATAAAAACACAATCACAAGTTTAGAACTAAGTTTCCTTCTTTTAGGCTCAGGTAACATACTTTCGCCAATCACCCCCACCCTTTGAGGTATTCCAAACAAAGTTTATGACCTTCTCAAGGTTCTTACCGGTTTTCTTATGAGACACTTAAAACTGAATGTGACAAGCCAAAAGAATGGCTTCACCCCCACATGTTGGTGGATAGCTCGAAACTAACAAGCATATAAATATGGAGGTATAACATTATGTATTATACAATTGTATTCACAAAATTCCTTAAAAAGATTAAACTCATATTTACCATCTTTATCGGTTCTTAGTCTTTTAATCATTTTATTCTTTTGATTCTCAACTTCAATTTTGTATTTTATGAAAATTTCTAAGGCTTAATCTTTGGTTCTTAACAAGTAAGGATTAGTAAATCTAAAGTGGTCATCAACAAATATCATATAAAATCTTTTACCACCTCTAGTAATTGTGTGCTTTAAATCACCAAAATCAGTATGTATTAAATCTAGTAATTCAGTTTCTCTTATAATAAATTTACATGACTTCTTAATAATTTTGTCTCGGTACATAATTCACATTTATTCATATCGATTCATCAAGTGAATTAATGATTCCGGTTTCTTTTATTTTCTTGATATAACAAAGATTCATATATCCAAGTCTATCATCCAAATATTAATGGAATCAAACAAGTAAGCACAAATTTTTTTTCATAAAGGTATTGGCAAAATTTTCATATCCTTTACCCGACAAAAATATCATGGTTAGTTAAGATAATAATACCACTGTAAAATAAAATTTTAAGTCTAGCCTTACCAAGCAACTGTACCAAATTTAGATTGTACCTAAAGTAGGGAGCATGTAGGATATCGGAGAGTGAAAGAGTTTTACCCAATGCTAGCTTCCCTATTTCCCTTCCACTAGTATAAATCTATTGTCTCCAACGATCACATGCTCGGTATTTTCCTCTACTAGTGTGTAGGAGGATAATCCTTTCTTATTTTCACAAATTTGAACATGAAAAATAAGTATATACATATACAAATCACAATCAGGGAACATATATTTTCATGTATAAAAACCCATATTCAAGAATTTAATTATTCATAAAACAATCAATGTGTCATCATCTCTTGAAGCTTTAAACCTTCGGTTTCAGGTTTCCATATCAACCAAATGCCCTTCAGAGATCAAACCATTTGGAAATAATGACCCACATAAACTATGGATGGTAACTAAAATAATAAGGTGATCACTTATTATTGATTAGGTATGTGTTGACAGGCTTATTTTTGTATAACACACAAGATAATTATGGCGACCTGATTTCATAACACACATTTTTTTTTAAAAAATGAAATCACATCATCACAATGGCATACATACGTATTAGCCAACATTACTAATAACATGAGCATAACACACTAGAGTAAACATAACATTGTAGCGGAAACTAACTAAATAACACTGTGAGAATAACATAATATAAAGAGCTGGCATAAATTATATATAACAGTTTTTTTTTACATAAAGTGCTATACATCAAAAGAACGACTATCAAAAGAGCCACATACGGCTTAGCTAAATACATCAGCTTATTTACACATACAACATATTGATGTACAACAAAACTAGACTATACATGAGTCTAAACAAAATACCAATAGGCTTATATTGCCCTCAGACATTGTATCCCATATAAGCAGCCACTGGATCATCATCCAGATCCTCAGTACCTGTAACATAAATATCATCTAGGCAACCATAAAGATCATCCATAATTACATAGGTGAAGGAAAGAGGAAAGAGTGAGTCAACAGTTCATAAAGAATGAAGACTCCCCCGAGGTTTTTGCAATGAGCCAAACTTTTGTTTATGCAATCGTTTATAATAACAGCTACTCACTTCATAAACATATCATTTCATTTATTTAAACTTGATGTAGTTGATGAAGTAAACAACACATTCATAAAGCATTTTGAATTATACTATATAACTGTGAATGTATGTATATGCTTCAAAATACGCTTTGATACATATACATATAAACTCATCTAATGTATAACTTGTACATAATAAAAATCCACAAAACATCATATGCAATCCAATTGTAAACGTATACATAAGTTCTTTTCTATTGAAAATCTTATGCATACCAATACATCTAGCATAAAATTTCTCATAAACCAATACATATAAATCATCAATAACAATGCAATGCATGCTTTAATCTTCCACTTTCATTTTTAATTATGTGTACAACAGCCTTAGGCACCCTCCCTAGCAAACTGCACATATTGGCCTTAAGGACAACTTTCTAGCCTTGTGCCTTAGGGACACCTCCCTAGCACTGTGCCTTAAGGACATCTCCCTAGCATGTCTTTTCATTTTCACTTGTGTGTGTACATTAGCCTTAGGAACACCTCCCGAGCGAACTGCACACATCTTTTCATTATCTTCATTCTTAGCCCATGATCATGCTCACACATCAATGTACATGCTCATGTCTATGTACTTTCAAATCTCAACATAACATCATTTCTCAATAATCATGTCATAACAATTGTAACCAAGTCAATTCTCGTTCATCATACTTTAACATCTCAAAATCTTAAAGTAATCAATAATCATAGTACTTCTTTCATATCGCATCACTTTCAAAATCACAACAACAATATCAATTATATCTCATCAAATATATCTTAAAACATTGAAAGTATCAAGTACTAATAAATCATTCCCAAAACAACATATGAATGGCTCAATCTAGTCATAAACTTAAACATGCTTTGAAAACAATACTTCTTCTAATCATTTATAAAACTCTCTTGAAAACATAAAAATATATTTTGTTCTCAATGAGTAAGAAATTACTCACCTCAATTCTTTGATGCTATATTTGGATACCAACTCAACCACTTAGTTACAATAAGCTGCAATATCACATTACATGCAATCTTAGACATAATCTATAACTCACAACACAATTTCTAAGAGTACATAAATGTTTACCAACTTATAAACACTTAATCCATATTACCCCTAGCTTAATGGAGTTCATAACATGAATCTATAGGCTACAAAAGTTAATCCATAGTAATTTATTAAGGATTAACATGCTACATTACAATACTAACCAAAGTTACAAAGTTAGACTTAACACTCACCACAAAGGTTTGAAGCCCGGTCTTTAGAACTTCGATTCAACGCTTAAACTCCACAAATATGATAATTTCCTAGACAAATAATCAAGATTAAGCAACTTGCAAGTGGTGTATAGCGGAATCTTGAGAAAGTAGATATGGGTTTTAGAATTTACCTCAAACGATCGGTAAAAATGATAATCTAACATCAAGGAATGCGTTACTGGTGTTAGAAATCACAACTCAAGCCTTAAAAGATCACTCTCTTAAGGTTTAAAGCAAACCCTAGGAGAGAGGGGAGAGCTCCAATTCGTTCCAGTTCAGAAAAAATGAGAAAATGAGTTGAAAAATTCATGTCTCATCTTTTAATATTGCATTACTGTTCACCGTCGTCCGGACTTTTCTGCGGACGAAACCTACTATCTGAGAAGTAGCAAGGTTCATTCAAACGCAACTGCAGATGAGCTACGGACGATGCCTACTGTCAGGTTGATTTAACCCCCAAAATGATGGAATTGAAAAAAGTCATAAACTACAAAGTTATAAAATTTTGAGTTAGCTTTCTAATAACATAAAGTTTGCCTCAATTAGAGTTCTAAGTCAAACGTTATGATCATTTTAATCCAACAAGATCAGTTTGAAATTACTGATTCAAGTGGAATAACCTCGTGAAACTTTTTTCCGCGGACGATGCAGATTTGACCCCCAAAAAGATGGAATTAGAAATTTTCATAAACTATAAAGTTGTATAATTTTGAGTTAGCTTTCCAATGACATAAAGTTTGCCTCAATTTGACCCCCAAAAAGATGGAATTGAAAATTTTTATCAACTATAAAGTTGTATAATTTTGAGTTAACTTTCCAATGATATAAAGTTTGCCTCAATTGGAGTTTAAAGTCAAAAGTTATGATTATTTTAATCCAACAAGGTCGGTATGAAATTACTAATTCAAATAGAAAATTACAAAATAACTTTCCTGTTCTTGGTTATCATTTTCAATTAGTCATTGGCACAATCAAGTTTATAAAATCCTCTAATCATATCTCGGATATAACAATAATCTATATAGCTATAAAAGCTTAATTTTCCTTACAATGCATGTAAGTAGCATTTGAGTTAATGAACCACCAGCAAGCATCATACCAAAATTTAGATAGCATCAAAAGAAATTTAAAACAAATCCAATAATCATATAAATGCAAAGCGATAAATTCGCTTACCCTTCAATGTTCACACTAGGCACCTATTTTCTGTACATACTATATACATAAACATTTTTCAAGCATTTTTTTCTAAGTACATTTCTTGAACACTTATTTCATTGACTATATATTTATAACATCCATTGACATAGACTTGAATACAAACACTCAGATCCATATCAACTTAAATAGATCTTCAACTTTTGTTGTAAAATAATCTCCATCAAAAGTTTAAGTTTTTGTAGCATTTGGAAGAACTTTAGCAGTGACAAAAATTTTTGCAACCATCGAGATCGACCTTTAAGATTGTTGGAAATAAATTTTGATGGTACAAAAAATCTTGTTGATGCATAACAATATTAATCCAAAAATTAATAATGAAATAAATAGAATATAAGAGATTAAAATAATAGTAAAGAAAGATCTCACAATGCTATAGATCACGCAAGAGAGTTGCTCTTAAAAGTTGATTTCATGTCCCTCAGAGTATTCAACTCGGTACGATTGGGTCTCTTGACACACAACTTGTGGCGTCCCACATAGCTTGGGAATGGAGATGCGCATATATGTACATTTGCACAATTCCTGACACAACGCGTTTTAAAGCCTTGATGGCCATGAACCTATCAGAACTTCGCAGTTAAGCGTGCTTCTGTGAAAGTAGTATTAGGATGGGTGAGCTCCTGGGAAGTCTGATTTGGGGGAGCCAAAAGCGAACAATATTGTATCGTGAGGGTGGTGCGGGTCGTTACATATGGTATCAGAGCCATTGCCCAGCCTGAGATGGGGGGAGTGTGCACAAGCCCATGAGGGTCGTTAGCAAGGACGCTAGGTCCCAAGAGGAGGTGATTGTGGCGTCCCACATCGCCTAGGAATGGAGATGCGCATATATGTATATTCACATCATTCCTAACACAACACGTTTTAAAGCCGTAATGGCCATGAACCTATTAGAACTCTGCAGTTAAGCGTGCGTCTGCGAAAGTAGTACCAGGATGGGTGACCTCTTGAGAAGTCTAGTTTGAAGAAGCCAAAAGCGGACAATATTGTGTCGTGAGGGTGGTGCGGGTCATTACACAACCTCCCAGGATTAGACTATAGTGTCTACCTTTATTAAGAATGTACTTTCAAATACGAAAGTCAAATGAACAACCATTTCGTCATAGTGGAGGAGAAATTCATAATATTTTGTGTTGAAAAACTAATAATATAACATATGGCTTTATGCCTTGAAACAGGTGTTTAACAACACATTGGATGATATTAGGAAAAAGAAGTGATTAGTAGTCCCCAAAAAACTATTTGGTGAAATAAATATATACACGTGAATGAGCTGGTGTTCTTCAAAAAGTCATAAATGAAAATGTAATGACCATTGACCAAACGGCCATAACGTTTGAAGATCAAAACCCATAAAAAAAATAATAATAACTAACGGTCATAAATGAAAAGCTGTTTTTTTTTTTTTTTTTTTTTTTTAACACTACAACAAACTATTGGAGGGAGAATATATATCTTCATTGGATCAATGTTCTCAAGGAGAAATCTTTGAAGAATTCCAATATATTGGCTACAAACCTTCCCCATGAGCTTCTTGGTTATGGAAAGGTATCATCAAGGATAATCAACTAGTAAAAAAAGGTGCTTGCTATACAATTGGGGATGAGAAAAAAGTTAAGATTTTGTTTGACCCTTGGATCCCTTCTGTTCTAGGTTTCAAACTAGCTGCCAACCCTTCTTTAAATTCTCTTCCTCAAATTAAGGTTTCTCATCATATAATTCCTAAAAGTTGAAGTTGGGATGTTAATAGCTCATATCAAAATTTTGTTGTTGATTCAACAAGTCCAATTCATAATCTTTATCTAAGTCATTCTCCCACACAAGACATTTGGATATGGACTCCAACACCTTCGGGTCAAATTTCTATCAAGTCTGAGTTAGACTTAAATAAAAATCAATTTCAAGAAAGGCCTCTTCTACATGAAGGATGGATAAAGTTGTAGAGTCTCAAAATCCATCAGAAATTAAAGCATATGCATTGGAAGGTAGCTTGGGATATTCTCCTAGTGAGAGCAAATTTGGCCAAGTTCATTCCATCTAATGACAATAAGGTTTGTTTTTCCACTTTGTAATAAAAAATTAGACTGCTCAACACTTTTTTTTTAAGGTGTGATATTGTAGCAACCCGACTTTAATTAAATGCTAATTAGGTCTGCGTACTACTAATAACCCTCTTAAGTGAGTTTTGCAGAAGAAAATTGAGTATTTTTTTTGTTTGTTTTTTTGTTTTTTTTAATAAAACAGCCAATATGCACATTACAATTTGAAATCAGAGCATCTAATGGATCACCAAAGCATAGGTTCAACACAATAATATCGTATATCTATATAAGTGTCACCACGGTCGATAATACTACATGCCATTTGTCAAAGTTTAGCTAAGTCATCACCAAAATACATGAATAGCTAAAGATAACATATGTCTAACATAAGATGAATCAACAAGGTGTCTATATGAGGAGCTTGTAACATAGCACTAGGAATATCAAAATAGGGTCATCTATCTTTATGATTTGCTCGTCGAGGATCGCTATCTTAGGGCGCAACATCTCAATGAGGTCCATGAATTTCAACCTCAAATTTGGGTCCCTCTGCACCATTGTAATGCCTGCATAATTAACGCGGCTATTATTTAATAATGATAATAAAAATATAGATTATCCAAAATGCAAGGATTTGTGTACCTTCTTTATTAAATGTATATTTTCTTTCCTTACAAACATTTTATTAAAAAAGAAGAAGAAGAAGAAGAAGAAGAAGAAGAAGAAGAAGAAAGAGAAAGAGTATTTAAAAAGGACCCTTTAAAATTAGGGAAACTTCATATAGCTCTTTGAACTTCAAGCCCTTTTGACATGCCCTACCTAATCTTTAAAAACTCTCACTTTGTTACCTTGGACTTCTAATGTTTATCACTTTCCCCCATCTGTTAGGATTTTTCGTTACATCTTAACGGAGGGGTGCCAAAATTTTCAAAATACCCTTAATTTCTTAGAGAAAAAAATGAAAAAAATTGTAAGGATTTATGCGTTGGTTATGATTTAAAGGAATTTACAAAAATAGCCACGTGTGAATCTTTGAGATTTTTTATAATTTTATTTTTAGAAAAATACAGGAGTATTTTGCGAATTTTGACAAGATTGACCAGTGAATCCTAACGGAATGAGATTAAGTGATAGACATTAGAAGTTCAGAGTACCAAAGTTAGAGTTTTTAAAGATTAGGGAAGTAAAAAAGGTTAGAAGTTCATCGGGCTATATGAAGTTTTCCCTTAAAATTATTTTGAAATTCTATGTTACTCAAAAGATTGAATTTTCCTTCGAACATTCGTGACAAAGAATGATCGAAGTTTCCATTGAATGATCAACGAGGAATGGAATGTTCGAATTTTCCAACAAATGATTGATTCTGTCGAGATAGCTTTGTTTGTTTATTCGTTTTTTGTTTTGTTTTGTTTGTTTGTTTGTTTTTTTTTTTTTTTAAAAAAAAAGAGGACACAATTTTTAACCTTAATTGCATGGGAAACTCTATAAAGAGGCCTAGGATAAACCCTAAAATTCCTTAGTCATTTTTCAAGCACCTTAGAGAGAGAGGGAGAAGAGGAGAGACATGAGACTACTCTTGAAGGTTTTGCCTCCCTAGCTTGGAAGACTCTACCCAAGGGTAATCCAATCTCTAATGTTTTGGTTTTTATAAATATTTTACTGTTTCAGTTCGCACTTGTGTATGCTTAGTTGATTTACTGTCTTAGGAAGACTTGTGTAAAACTTAAGTGATGATAAGAGTGAGTTTAGGGAGGTTTTTGCGTAAAACACCATTATGTGTTCAAAGGAACGTTCGTGCCCCGATAAAAGAATGTTCGTTCTTAATGGAACGATTGGTCCATTTAAAGGGAACGATCGTGTCTCAAGCAGTTTTGGATAGTTTAGGGTTCATAATGATTCTAGCCTAGATTTAGACTAATAATAAGATCCTTTCTTAGATTCTGAAGTTGGAGATTGTGTGGAAGACTTGGTTGATCTTTATAGCACAAGTGAGTAAAAACTCACTCGGATACTTGTTATTGTTATTTTTCGCATAACATGATTATTTTATGTACAAAACATGCATTTGTTCAACTCTAATGAAATGTCTATTTTTTATTAAACTGTGAACTCCATTTTGTGAAAAATGGTTGTGGTTAATTAACAAGATAATAAAATAATGAGTTTGTAAAATGCGTGTATATTACAAAAGACGATGAAAGATTAATGTTGCATATATCGTATGACATGGTACACCGTCTTGTGCGAAAAAACAGCCATGAGCTTATTATTATTACAGGTTAACCCTATGATTAAATGTTTTATTGATAAATGCAGGCCTTAGATCCAATGGTAGTTTTGTGACTGGCACACCATTCTTTGAGTGAGATCATTGTTATGGCTTTGCTAGTCAATATGGGCTATCCGATGTCAGACTCAGTCGTATGTTTGTGCAATGTCTAGGGAATCAAAATTCTACCAAAAGTTCTTCAAAGACGCGCAAACCCTGCTGAGAGGGGGTAATTTCTCATGTAAACCATATTGTTAATATATGACATATCCATTTTTTTCTATCATGTACTATATGTAGATTATATTACTATGACAAATTTATACCATAATTGGAATTATCATTACTTGTATTTTATAAATTGAGTTTACAAGATGATAAACTGTATAAAATGTGTATTATTAGTCATTGAGTCGTGGATTCTTTTTTCACCTATGGAACATGTGTTGTTTTATAGATAGTTTAGACGATGTTGGATTATTCGAGGAGCACTGTACAACTGGAAGGCATTCTCCGGATGATCTTTGAGGAGCTATACCCTATGTGGTTGATCAGGATGTGGAGAGCTGGAGGAGAATCTTGATGTGATATAATAGATATTGTTTATATGCTTTATCTATTGAAGGCTATGCTCTGATTATCTTGTTAGAACTTATGGTGTAACCTCTCGTAGTATTTTGATGATTGGTCTTTGACAGTACATTTGATGACCGATATTTATGATATGGTGTTTTGCTTTTACTTATTCTGGTATATTGTGATTGTGATTGTGGGTTTATTAGTTGCTGTCTTTATTTATTTAAAGTGATAAGTCTTTCTCTGTAAACTCTCTTCCCTTTTGAGAGTGTATAATCCCTGAGTTTTATCTTGGAGGGTTAAGATTTGGAGGCGAACTGCTAAATCATTTGCAAGTTAAATAATTTTGTCGGGGCGTTACAGTTGGTCACATAAACTCTATTCTACATTCTATTTGGTACCGTTAGAATGGTATCTGAGCATTGTTTGAATGATAGGTATCGTTAGAATGACACGTAAGCAATGTTGGAAAGGTCAACACTATCAGCACAATCTTGACCATTGTTTGAATGGTACGCTAATCATTCAAATGGTTACTTCACATCGTCCGAATGGTAGGATTTCCTTGAACCCATAGGCATACCATTCGAACAGTATCTCCCCACCGTTAGAACGATCATAGACAAATTTCACTAAGTGTTTTCCAGATTTATTTTCCTAAATTTCATCTTAACCGTTGTCTCAATTTATCTTTTTAATCATTGTTNTGGTATCTGAGCATTGTTTGAATGATAGGTATCGTTAGAATGACACGTAAGCAATGTTGGAAAGGTCAACACTATCAGCACAATCTTGACCATTGTTTGAATGGTACGCTAATCATTCAAATGGTTACTTCACATCGTCCGAATGGTAGGATTTCCTTGAACCCATAGGCATACCATTCGAACAGTATCTCCCCACCGTTAGAACGATCATAGACAAATTTCACTAAGTGTTTTCCAGATTTATTTTCCTAAATTTCATCTTAACCGTTGTCTCAATTTATCTTTTAATCATTGTTAAGGTCTTCTTAATCTTAATTTAGAATAGGATATTATAGATATTATTAGAATTATTTTGAGACAATCTAATTGGCTTCTCAACATTCATGATTTTGAGAATCTTCCAATTACTACTTTGATAAACTTTATCATTAATCCTTCAAAATAAAAAACTCACATTTTCAAATATTTGCCATTATTTTCGTGGATATGATCTAGTTCACTAGAAACCAGGTTGTGCACAATTCTTATCAAGTAGATCTTTATTATCTTATTAAGCAGATTAAGCTAATTGTTAAGTCTCATAATTTAGCTTGAGAGAACTCGACGTCTATAGAAAACATGTGGAAGACTCCTTGGTCTCGCTTTTTAAAAGCTAACTTTGATTTTGCAATAAAGAAGTCCTTCTTTGTTATAACTACTATCATTAGTAATGATAAAGGAGCGATATTGGCTGCTTGCATAACAAAAATGATCATTTCCATGGAAGTGAATTTGGGTGAAGCAAAAGTTGCTTTACTTGCAACAAAATTAGTGACTTCCTATGACAACTTTTGTCTTATTGTGGAAGGGGGCTCTTTGATTGTTATTATGGCTTTCAATAATTCCTCTCTTATTTTAGATTGACAAATTGCTCAGGTCATTAGGGACATTATATTAGCACTTTTTTCTTTATCAATTTGGGAAGCTTGCAAAATGAGAAAGAAAGCAAACTTAAGAGCTCATCTTGTTGTCAAGTGAGCTGCTGCTCACAATATATATATATATATATATATATATTTTTTTTCTTATTCTTTATAATTGCCATGTTCTTTCTGTTTCGTAACTTATGTTTTGTAACACCTAGGAAATAGTTAGTATATTTGTTGGTTGTTAACCTATAAAAATTGGGACAAAAAAGGATAAACAAAATATATGAAATTTTAGGTCTTAAAGTTTGAACTGGGAGTGTGGCCGTTTGAAGTAGATTAAAAAATCTAGAATATATTGATCTCTACAAGCTACCATTTGAATTGAGTAAACAACGATTTGAACAAGGCTAGAGAAATCCATAACAATTTGGCTTAGTCAAGTGTCATTTGAAATAGTATGGATAGCCGTTCGAACGTACACATGTCAAAAGAAAAAATCACGACGCCGAAATCCTAGTGATTAAGTTACCTGTTTGAATGAAGAGTAACTAGTTCGAATGGAAGAAGACACTAGACACTTCAAGAATATTTTCCACCTGCGCTTTTTATGCATTGTTGTTTGAAGGACAAAGTATTTTGTTCGAATAGAAGACCAAAATTTTGGCTATAAATAGCCGACGTCTCGATTTGATTTCTTCATAAAAAATTTTCACTATCTCTTAATCAGTAAAGTTGTAATGCCTCGACAAAATCATTTAACTTGTAAATAACTTAGCAGTACTCTTCCCAACCTTAACCCTTCTAGGGTCAAAACTTATGGATCATACACTCACATTAAGAGGAAATGAGAGTCTACAGCGAAAAACTTGTCACTTATAAATGATAGAAATAGCAACTAATACCCACATTAAAAGAATATCAAAATAGCACAAGAAAACATAACCATAATATCATAGATAATCATAAATTCTGATATCTTCAAAATAAGGTCAAAAGACCAGTCATCAAAGTAACATAAGGATTACAACTTAAAATACTAATATAACATCCATACAAAATCAATTGGGCTCCAACTTGAGATACATCTCATAAATCATATCAATCATATCACTGCAACGATCATCTCTTCCCAACCATATGAGAGCTAGCCACACCGGCTCTAGATGATTAAAGATCACCCGAAGGACAACCTCCAAACGAACCCGATGCATCCCATATACTGCCATCTTGAGTACTAACTAACAAATATATTGCATAAGAGTATAGGTGGAAAAGATACAAGAGTAAGTCCACGACTTAGTGAGTAATAATGCATATCTTATACATATTATCATTTGTGAACTCAGTTAATAATAACAAGCATTGTTATTCTCAGTTTATAGCATAAAACATGTTATGATGCAATATATTTATAATAGATGATGTAAGCAGGAACCTGTGATATGTTAACAATATAGTCTATCTGAGACATTATCCTCTCTCAATAGGGTTAGCGTGTCCAAAAGGACATTTGGTACAATTTCGGTGCTCCAGACATTGCATGAACGTACCGTCTTATACTAGCAATCTGAACGAGTCTGAACTCGGATGGCCTATATTGACTAGCTAAGCCGTAACTGATGACCCACTCAATGAATGGTGCACTGTCACAAACTAAAATATTAGATCCAAAGCCTTCTTCATAAATTAATACTATTTGACCAAAGAATCAACCTGTAATAATAGTAAGCCCATGACCATTATTTCGTTGCGAGACGGTGCAACCATGTCATACGATGGACATTACTTTTTGTGTCTTTCATATGCATGCTTTTTACAACTCATTATTTCATTATTTTTGTTAATCACAATCATTTTCATAAAAATGAAGTTCACAGTTGAGAATAAATAGGCATTTGGTGTGCTGTCGTAGGCAACCAAAAATAAAACTAAAACTCCTAAAAATACCTGTAGTAGTGCAAGTAAGGATCGTTCCCACGGAGAGTATTCAGTCTAGTTTTATGCTACGTGAACAAGAATGGGGGGTTTTGAGTATAACGAAAACAATTTTAAGAAGAACTAAAGAACAATTCAATTTAAAGTATCAAAATCAATCAAGAGAACAAACCTTGGTCGAAGTCAACATCCACCATCGGAATTTTACAACTGATCATCGATGCAAGCATATGTTAATTCATACTTTGAATATTCACTGTTGGAATTATTATCCTATCTCTCCTTAGTCGTAGTTAATTAGAAAACAAGCGATCTAATTAACCTTAACTACTAAACAACCCAAGACAAGCGCTAAAGGTTTAATTTAATAGCAAGCTTAAGAATTAGAGAGATCGATGAAGTTAAACAACACAAGCACAAGCGGTTGCATTTAATTTAATCGAACGTTCTTCCTCAGATTTAATAATTTCTGACGCAGCAAATCATTAAATCTGAGTTGCTTCACAAATTAGAGGGATCAAACAATTACGGATTTGATATCTAATCTAGCAACAGATTGCAACGAATAATAAACTAGTAGGCCTCCTAGTAATTAAACGAGACAATCATGAAAATAGGCATAGAAGAATATCCGATACTCAAAGCATAAATTGAACGCTAAAACAATTTAGATCTCACAGTTTTATTGATTCCTAGGCTTCCGTTTTCTTCAACCAATGATGAAAGTTTAGCTACGCATAGCTATAATGAAAACTCAAAGGATCCGTTAGAGAAGAGGGGAGAAAAAGAGTCTTCTTAGTTTTTCTCATTCCCCTCTCCTTTATACACGTTTATACTCCTAATTAGAAGCCTACAAGATCTCCTAAAGATATTCTAACTGTTATCCTAAATTAACAATATCCAAATCTGATTAATAAAGGAAAATATTAGAAATAAAATAGAGTCCTAATATAACTAGGAAAGTGGTGTTTCCAGCTGTAATTTTCATGCACCAAATCTGCTGGTTTCTGCATATTAGAATAGCATGCTAAGGAATGTTCTAGAACATCAATAGTGCAGGTGCCGTAACTTCCAGCCCGATTTCGACCTTGATGCAGCCATTATCTCTCAAAACGCAAAACATGAAAGTTGTAGATCTATTTCTTGGTGTTCCAAAGCATCTTGAATCATCTCAATTTGAGCTTGGATGAGAGAGTTATTCCCAGATTACGAAGTGATGTTGAAATTGTCCAAAATCGCCCAATTAGCTTTGTTTTGCATTCAATGCCTCCAATTGTATCCTAAATCAAAATAAAAGAATAATGAGTACATTTAGGCACCAAATAAATATAAAAGACTAAACATTAAGAGAGAAAAATATGACATTTTGCATTCTCATCAGCATTTCATGAGAGTTATAAATATGCAAGTTTTGTACATCAAAATGATCATGCTATGCATAAAAATATAACAATAATTAAGTATACATGTGTAGTTTTTACTCACTTATGTCGTATGGATAAACCACATATTCCTCCATGCAATCTCTAACCTCCGTATCTAAGAAACGATCTTACCATTAGTCTTATGCATTGAGTTAAACAAGTCCTAGGCTTCTAATAACTCAAAAGGACATTTTGTTCGAGTATCGAACGTTTAACCAGGAGGGTCAAACGTCCACACTTGCACATCGAAAGTTTGACGAAGTCCAGAAACTCATTCTGGGCCACATTTCATTCCCTTTTGGTTTCTAACTCCTCCTAAAGTCTCATAAACGTCTAACTAAAGAAAATAAAGGGTCTCAGACTCAAAAAATAGGATTTGAGGTAACTAACTCTTTAAATCACCTTAAAACATCCAAAACCTACATAAACCAACTAATACTCCAAAATGATCAATCTTAAACTAGGAATATAAAAACTAAGACATAACAACAACTAAACAAGATAACAACAAGCAATTATCAATAAGGAAACAAACTAGGTAAGGATGGATACCTCTTCAAGCCAAAACACCTTCCTTCCTTCAAACACTCTCTCTTACACACACACAAGTCTCTGATGTTCCAAAAACGTGAGTGAACAGTGCAGAAGGGGGGTAGGGGATGTATTTATAGAGTTCGAACATCTAGTTAAGGACTGATATTTTTGGGTGTATCGAACGTTCTATAAAAGCATCGAACGTTTGATACCATTTGACATCCATATTGATCGAAAGTTTTCACATGATCAGTGCATTGGGACATATATCGAACATTGGATTCTCAACATCGAACGTTTCATGAGCACCTGAACGTTCCATAGAATCCTTCAAATGTTCTATGTCATCCAAAGCTAAAAAATAATCCCTAAAACTTGATAGATCTTTGGGGCATTACATCCCCCCCTCCTTATAAAAATTTTGTCCTCGAAATTACAGAGACCCAAAAAAAACAAGAAGATTACCTTCTTCTTCAACAGGTCCATGCTCGGTAATCTCTTGAAAGATCTCGTCCCATCCATTAATTTGTGCTGGCGATGCTTGAACGTACTCGCTTCATATGTAGACAAACTGATCTTTAAATGGGTTGTACATGGTGTTACCAACATCGTACATATCATCATGAGGATCATAAGCAATGTTACTGACATTGTACCAATCATCATCGAGCTCCACTCCTAAGTCCAACAGCTTATCCAGTGAGTCCTTCCTTGAGCGGTCCAAATTCACTAGTGCCTCGGCCATCATCCTGAACAGGAAATAGTCAACTCTTAATCCTTGCCCGACAATCCGAAATGTAAGAAAATTTTAAGATAGTTCATACAAGAGGATTCCTCGAACAAATGAGGATAATGATTGCTTACATCCATCTCAGCTTCCCCTGAGGCTTCCTCAACTCCATGATTACGCCATAACGCCTTAACAATATGGATTGTCTTGGTGCATAGCACTTGTTCCTTATGATCTAGGATTTGTACAAGTACTTCCTTGTATGTCAATCCTTCTTGAATTTCCAAAGGCTCACAAGCAATGACCAAATATGGATTCGGGATTTACTTCCTTAACATCAAAACATGAAAGACGTCATCCATCCCTGCTAGATCTGCTGGTAGAGCAACTCAATAAGCTAATTTCACCACTCTTTGTGTGATCTCAAATGGTCAAACACATCGAGGGCTCAACTTCCCTTTCTTACCAAATCTCATGACTCCTCTCATAGGAGATATCTTTAGGAATACCTAATTTCCCACTTCAAATTTCAAAACCCTTCTTCGGTTATCAGCTGATAAATACTGAATATTACACATTCAAGCCATTTAATTCACATATGTTAATCTCTTAGTTTCATTATAGTATGATTTTTTGTGTATTTTTTTGTGTTTTTTCCCTTATTTTGTAAGTTTTGGAAGAAAAACACTTAATTCCATCAAAGTTCCAAGCTTAAAAAACTTCTTGTTGAAGAGCTGAAGAAGAAGTGGCTCAAGCTCAACAAAAGAGGCTCAAGCGTATCATTGAAGAAGTATGCTTGAGGGCACCTCATAAGTGGTTTGAGCACATTTGCACTCGAGTGCCAATCCCAAATGGCTCGAGTGCAGTCGTGCGCTGAACAGTAACATCAGCTGACCCTGTTTTTGAAGGTTTTCTAATCCAACTCCAACTCAAATTTGGAGTTGTAAGGCTGCACGAAATCGACTAGGGTTTCTCTAAAACTCTATAAATACACCCCTAAGTCATCCAAATCAAGGAGACAAGCTTGAGGAGAAGAATCAAAGGCTTCAAAGAAGGGTTTTTCTTAGTTTTTTTTTTCTTTATTTTTCAGTTTTTCTTTGTTATTTTCTTATGAAGATGATTTTCATCCGAATTATATGTAGCTAATACTTTAGTTAGGACTCAATTGAAGCCCTAATCATGTCTCTTTAAGGTTTCAATTTGTCTTGCTACAATTCATATTTTGATGCTTAACTTGATTATTTTCGGTTTTTTTGAATTTCTCATATGTTTGTGTTTGATCAAAATATGCTTGTGATATAGATTTGTTATTTAGATTAATTTAGATGGCCGAGTCTTGGGCCTAATAGAGTAACAAAAAAACCCTATCACAGGTTCTTAAATTAATCAACATGGAAAACCAGAGTAGATGCCTTGTTCTAGGCTTCATGTGTTTGTCGATCTCTATAGTTTTATGCTTTTTTTAAGAACAACTTAGTAGATGCCATGCTAAATCCTTTGAGAAAGAAAAGAATTAGAGTAGATGTCATGCTTAATTTGTTGCTTAGGAAGATCAATAGCCTAAGGAGTAAATGTCATGCTCTTAGGTTGGCAACCATTGAGTATCGTGATATAATTGTAGCATTGTGCATATTGTTTACCTTAATTGAGTATAATTAGTGGTGGATATCGAAGCCCTATCTTTTCTTCTTATTATTTCAATTCAATCTTTTATCTCGTTCCATTCACAATATCTTTTTAGGGACTTTTCTTTAAACATATTTTACCAATCTTCGTAGGAATGATCTCATATTTGCTGTCTATACTATCGTTTTGATCTTGTGTATTTACGAGTAAAACGTGCATTTATTCACCTATTTATTTAGATGGATATTTGTACAACATCAGCATAACTTTTCTGCGGACTCTAAGTTGCGGCCATCCTTTACCTCATGAGGATTACCTTGTCCTGAGTATCCTGCAACATCTCAGGTCCAAGTAGTTGCCGTTCCCCAATATTATTTCAATACAAGGGCGACTGGCATCTTCATACGCGTAAGGTGGCATTCTGATAGTTGCTTGGTAACTATTGTTGTAAGCGAATTCGATCAAAGGTAGATATTGAATCCAACTACCCTTGCAATCCAGAACACAAGCTTGAAGCATATCTTCCAAAACTTGATTAGTTCGCTCTGATTGGCCATCAGTCTGAGGGTGAAAAGTAGTACTAAACTTCAATTCTCTCCCCATCTCTTTCTATAAACTCTGCTAAAATTGCGACGTAAAATGAGTATCACAATCTAAAACAATTGTCAAAGGTACTCCGTGAAGTCAGACTATATTTTGAACATATAGTATTGCCAACTTGTACATAAGGTCCTTAACTTTCACGAGAATGAAATAAGCACTCTTTGTTAGCTAATCCACGACTACCCAAATGGCATATTCTCCAGTAGGCAGTAGGCATCCTTGGTAACCCTATTATAAAATCCATAGCTATTTCATCTCATTTCCACTTAGGTATGAGCAGGGGTTTGAGCATTCCTGCAGGCCTCTGATGTTTTGCCTTCACTTGCTGACAAGTAGGGCATTGTTCTACAAACTTAGCAATGTCTCTCTTCATATTGTTCCACCAATATAAACCTTTCACGTCCTTATACATCTTGGTACTTCCAGGATGTACATGAAGTAGAGAATGATGAGCCTCGTTCATAATCTCTTTCCTCAGCTCATTACTTGTAGGTACACAAACTCGCGTAGAATGGGTGAGCATCCCATCGTCTCTTAAACAAAACTCTTGTGCCTTACCTTCCTCTAGCTGCTTCTTGATCTTTAAGCACTCAGGTCATCAATCTAAGCGGCTTTGATCCTTTCAAGCAACTCAGGCTGCGCCATCATACTATACACAAATGCAGGTATACCTTCTCCAACGACTCCTAATCGAAATATCTCAAGTTCCATGATCAATTGCAGTTGAGAGGTTCCTAGTGCTGACAGCTCTATCGTTGACTTCCAACTCAAAGTGTCAGCTACCACATTGGCCTTCCTTGGATGGTAGTTAATCTCACAATCGTAATCTTTGATCAGCTCTAACCATCTCTATTGCCTCATATTCAACTCCTTTTGAGTGAAAAAAATACTTTAGGCTTTTGTGGTCTGTAGATCTTGGACTTCTCGCCATACAAGTAGTGCCTCCAAATCTTGAGTCCAAAGACGACTGTTGCCAACTCCAAATCATGCTTCGGATAGTTCTGCTCATAATCCTTCAGTTGTCGTGAAGCGTAAGCAATCACATTCCCGTTCTGCATAAGCACGCAACCCAATCCTTTCTTCGATGTGTCGTTCTATACTACGAAATTTTTCGAGCTTATCGATAATGTCAAAGCTGGCATTGACACTAACTGTCTCTTAAGCTCTTGAAAATTCTTCTCACATGCGTCCATCCATAAATAGTGAGGATTCTTTAGAGTAAGAGTGGTCAACGGTCCTGACAACTTAGAGAATCCTTCAATGAAACGTCGATAGTAACTAGAGAATCCCAAGAAACTTCGAACCACATGCACGCTGGTTGGTCTAGTTCAGTCAACTACTGCCTTAACCTTTTCAGGATCTACCGACACTCCTTCTTCAGAGATGACATGTCCAAGGAAAGACATGCTATCCAACCAAAACTCGCACTTCTCAAGCTTAGCGAAGAGCTGCTCTCGAGGAAGCCTCTCGAGCGCCTTCCGTAGATGAACTCTATGGTCATCTTGACTCTTAGAATAGATCAAGATGGCATCAATGAAAACCACTACGAATTGATCCAAATAGTCATGAAAGACTTTATTCATAGTGTTCATGAATACCGCGGGGGCATTCGTTAGTCTAAATAACATCACCAGAAACTCGTAATGTCCATACTGAGTTCTGAAAGCTGTCTTCGGTATATCTTTTTCCTTAACCCTAACTTGGTGGTATCTCGACTGCAAGTTTATCTTGGGGAATACACTAGCTCCTTGTAATTGGTCCAATAAATCGTCAATCATTGGCAAAGGATACTTATTCATAATAGTTACCTTGTTCAGCTCTTAATAATCAATGCACATCCTCAAAGTTCCGTTCTTCTTCTTGACAAACAACATAGGTGCTCCCTAAGGCGAAGAATTAGGGCAAATGAAACCCTTATCCAGTAGTTCCAGCAATTGGACCTTCAACTCCTTAAGCTCCGCTGGCACCATCCTATACGGTGCCTTCGATATCGGTCCCGTGCCTGGAATACACTCGATTCCAAACTCGACTTCCCTCTCAAGTGGTAAACTAGATAATTTCGTTAAAAAAACATCCGAAAATTCTTGCACCACTGAATATCTTACAGGTTCTTCTCTTCCTACTTCTCCGTAGCTTTGACAACAAATGCCAAAAATGCAGAATCTCCACTAACGTTGAACTTCCTTGCTTGAACAGCCGATAATATGGAAAATAGGGTATTAGCCCAAGATCCAATGAAAGTAACTTCCGTATCTCCCCAAGGCCTAAGCATTACCCTCTTCTTGGTTCAATCGATGTTGGCATGGTGCTTCGTGAGCCAATCCATTCCCAAGACGACGTTGTAGCTGAACATCGCAAAGACGACTAAGTTTGCGGGAAGTATCTTTCCACAGATACTCAAAGGACAACCGCAAACTACACTTTTACATGCTACCGTATTCCCTACTGGTGTTGCTACAGTTAAACCAACATCTAGGGGTCTAACCGCTAATCTAGATAACCTTGCAAGAGTACTAGATATGAATGAGTGGGTAGCCCTAGAGTCAAATAAAACTAATCCTTTGAATCCAATAGTAGGAATGGTACTTGTCACCACTTATGATCCTTTTGTGGGTCCTTCCGAACCAAATCCATACATTCAAGCGGGTACCAGCTGTTTTTGCACATTCCCTTGTAGCGGCGCTACACCCTTGGCTGTGCATTCCTTACTGAAATGCCCAAACTGCCCGCACTTAAAGCAAGTTCCCAAGCCTGTTCTACACGCTCCCCAATGCACCCTATTACATTGGCGACACAGGGCAGGTGCTTGACCCTTTTGGGTTTGCTAGCTCTACTGGTTCTTCTGCAATCAATAATGAGGGGTGACTGGTGTGTGATCCAGGGGTGGTCACTGAAATTGATGACCTCCTATAACCATTCTCTTGTTAATCCTCACACCTCTAGAAGAAGTAGCCCTAAGAATGAAGTTCATCTTCTTGTGCTTTATAGTGGCTACGAGCTCTCCTTAAGTCCTTCCTCATAAATGGATGCTCGATCCACTAATTGAGAGGAATCTCGAATATCTAAGCAAGCCATCATCGTCCTAATTTGGGGGGTTTAGGCCTCTCTCAAACTTCTTAACCTTCTTCTCCTTATTTGGAATAAGGTAAGGAGCAAATCGGGATAGTTGCACAAACTGAGAAGCATACTCAATAACCGACATGTCTCCTTGGGTCAAATCCATGACCTCCCTTAACTTAGCCTCTTGTACCACTGGGAAAGAAATGCTTGTTGTAGGCATCCAAAGTGATAGCTTGTTTTGAACCCAATTCCAAAATAAACATGACCTTCTTAACCTGCCACCACCTCTTGGCTTCCCTAGACAGCTTATAGGCAGTGTATAATACATTCTGGCTAGCATTGCATCCCGTTGCTTCTAGAAGTTCCTCCATATCATTCAGCCAATTCTTAGCACTAATATGGTCTCTAGGACCATCGAAACCATCGAAGTTTACAACCTTGTCCAGCAAAAGGTTACCTTGGTTCCCTCTCCTGAGTCATAGCAGTCACCAACTGCGTAACCGCAGTAAGCAGCTAAGTCGAATTTAGGTGGACATCTCCCTGGATTGGATATCCATAGGCTCTGGATGAATGGCATGATCTTTAGCATCTCCCATCTCCAAAGCGTTAGGGTCGGTAGTTGTGTTCCTTCGAGGAGGCATTTTCTACAACGAACAACATAATCAAAAACTGTCCCGAAAAGTCCACAGCTAAACCTAAGGTAAAGCCTAAACATCTAACTAACCTATATTTTGGTATGATCATTACCTATGCTATCTCTCTAAATCAAATAGTCTTTTAGAAGGCAAAGGCTCTGATACCAACTATAACGCCTTAACAAAATTATTTAACATGTAAATGACTTACCGATACACCTCCCAACCTTAACCCCTCCAGGGTCAAAACTCAGGAATCATATACTTTCATTAAGAGGAAATAAGACTCTACAGCGGGAAGACTTGTTACTTATAAATGATAGAGATAACAATTAATATCCATAATAAAAGAATACTAGAATAACACAAGAAAACATAACCATAATATCATAGATAATCATAAGTTCTAATGTCTTTAAAATATAGTCAAAAGACTAGTCATCAAAGTAACATAAGGATAACAACTTAAACTACTAATATAACATCCATACAAAATCAGCTGGGCTCTACCTCAAGATACATCTCATAAATCATATTAATCATATCACTACAATGATCACCTCTTCCAAACCATATGCGAGCTAGCCACACCAGCTTTAGATGATCAAAGATCACCCGAAAGACATCCTTTAGATGGACCCGATGTATCTCATATACTGTCATCTTCAGTACTAACTAACAAATTGCATAAGAGTATAGGTGAAAAAGATACAAGAGTAAGTCCACGACTTAGTGAGTATTAATGCACGTGTTATACACATTATCATTTGTGAACTTAGTTAATAAACACAAGTATTGTTATTCTTAGTTTATAGCATAAAACATGTCATTATGTAATATATTTATAATACATGATGTAAGCAGGAACTTGTGATATATTAACAATATGGTCTATCTGAGACATTACTTCCTCTTAATATGATTAGTGCGTTCAAAAGGACATTTGGTACCATTTCGATACCTTAGACATTACACAAATACAAATATACCGTCTTATACTAGTAGTCTGACTGAGTCTGATCTCGAGTGGCCCACAATTACTAGCTGAGTCGTAACTAGTGACCTACTCAATGAATGGTGCGCTGTCACAAACTAAACCATTGGATCCAAGGCCCTCTTGATAAAGTAATATTATTTGATCATATATTCAATCCGTATTAATAGTATGCCCATGACCATTGTTCCGTTGCGAGATGGTGCAACCATGTCATACGATGCACATTAATCTTTGTGTCTTTTATATGTATGCTTTTCACAACTCATCATTTCATTATCTTTATTAATCACAACCGTTTTCACAAAAATAGAGTTCACAGTTGAGAATAAATAGGCATTTCATGAGAGTTGTAAACATGCAAGTTTTGTACATCAAAATAACCATGCTATGTATAAAAGTATAACAATAATAAGTATCTATGTGAGTTTTTACTCACTTGTGTAGTATGGATCAATCAAATATTCCTCCACGCAGTCTCCAACCTCCGTATCTGAGAAACAATCTTACCATTAGTCTTATGTCTTGAGTTAAATAAGTTCTACGCTTCTAATAACCCAAAAAGACATTCTGTTTGAGTATTGAACGTTTGACTAGAGGGTCGAATGTTTCACACCGCATATCGAACGTTTGATGAAGAACATCAAACATTTGATAAGGAACATCGAACGTTTGATAAGTCCAACAATTCATTCTGGACCACATCTCGGTTCCTTTTAGTTTCTAACTCCTCCTAAAGTCTCCTAAATGTCTAACCGGAGAAAATAAAGGGTCTTAGACTCTAAAAACAGCGTTTGAGGTAACTAACTCCTTAAACCACCTCAAAACATTCAAAACTTACATAAATTAACTAATACTCCAAAATGATTAATCTTAAACTAGGCAACATAGAAACTAAGACATAACAACAACTAAACAAGATAACAATAAGCAAAAATCAACAAGGAAACGAACTAGGTAAGGATAGAGACCTCTTCAAGCCAAAACACCTTCCTTCCTTCAAACACTATCTCTCACACACATACAAATCTCTGATGTTCCAAAAACATGAGTGAAAAATGTAGAAGTGGGGTAGGGGATATATTTATAGAATTATAACGTCTGGTTAAGAACTGATGAATTTTTGGATGTATTGAACATTCTTTGTACGATATCAAACGTTTGATGCACTATTACCCAACGGTCTTAGGGTTTCCATCGAACGTCTGATAAAAGCACAACGAATGTTTCATAAAAGCATTGAATGTTTGATATCGTTTGACATGCACATTGATCGAAAGTTTTCACGTGATCAGTGCATCGGGACATGTATGGAACATTTGATCCTCAACATTGAATATTCCATGAGCACACCAAACGTTCTATGGAATCCTTCAAACGTTCTATGGCATCCAAAGCTCAAAAATAATCTCTAAAACTTGATAAATCTTTGGGATATCACAAAAGTCTCTCCATAATATTTTGGGGAGCAAAGGAAGGAGGAATATACTATACTGCTTCAGAGCATTATTAAAGTGGAAGTGCTAGGTATATTTCTTTTATCATTTGTTTATGTTGAATTTAGTTATTAAAATTTAATTTATGTCGATATAGCTAATTTCTAAATTATTTGAGAAAGTGTGATTGAATATCTCAGAGAATGATATTATATTAAATCATTATTTTTAAATAATACAAATGTGTCATTGTGCTGCTTATATATTATTATGTATTTTACAATAGCGTCGTTGTAATGCTCAATCTCTCTCTCTCTCTCTCTCTCTTTCTCTCTCTCGTCTCTATTTATCGTCTTCTCAGTGGAATCGTGCCGCTTGGCCATATTGATTCCCATTGGAGCTGACAATGGTGGTTGTGAGCATGGGTTCTGCTATTCTTTTTTTTTTTGATTTCAAGTGGAATTTTGGAGGTTTTTGAGTTGTAGAGTTTTTGGGTGTGAATTTGATCAATGGATGGTAGTGGAATATGCATTTTAGGGATTTTGTTCTTTTTTTTTTTTCTTCATTTGTTTAGTCCTCTATTCTTGATTGAGAATGAGAGAGAGAGAGAGAGGCGTGAAGGGAAGAAAGGGGTGGGGTTGCTCGAAAGGAACAAGATGAAGGGATTGGGAGAGGTGAGAGGAGAGAGAGTGTATTTTTTACGAAAGAGAATAAGCTTTATAGGCCGGGCATATGTTGAAAGTGTTTTTTATTTATTTATTTTTTAGATTTTTCCTATATTTAAGGAATGAAATAAGTTTTAAGGTATATGTTACTAGTACTCTAAAAGAATCTATTGTTAGTACTCTAAAGGGCTTCTTCAGAACTTCCTTATCTATTATTTTAACTTAAAATATAGGGAAAAATCATATTTAATACTTAAGTTTTTATCGAATTTGAATTTAGTCCTTAGGTTTTTAATTTTAAGAATAAGATCCTTAAGTTTTACTCAAGTTTTGAAATTGATTCCTCTATCACTTCAACGTCAAAGTTAATGATTTTTTTTTCTTTAATACTACAAATCTAGAAGATTAAGATGTCAAAGAATATTATCTTTAGTTTTGAAGTTGAGTATTTTGTTTTTTGTTTTTTGTTTTTTTTGGTTTTTAATGGATGAATTAGTGCTTAATAATATTACATTGATATTCAGTGTTGATATGAACGTTAGCATGTGAATTAAGACACAAATGATATATAACAAACCATTTATTTTGATGAAAAAGTGGTAGAGGGATCTATTTAAAATCTGTACAAAACTTAAAGACCATACTCTTAAAATTAGAAACTTAAAGACTACATTCAAATCATATAAAAACCTATGGACTAAATATGATTTTTTTCCTAAAATATATCTCCTTTATCTCTTATCTTTTTGCCTTTCATTAAAAAAAAAATTGAGGTAAGTAAAAAATTTGTATTTTGTAAATAAATAATATTTAATTGTATATAAAATAAATAATAAAATTATTTTGGAAAGTATTTGAATAAGTAAAAAAAAAATAGTTTTGTTGTTTAAATCTAAAAAAAAATTCAAAAGCAAGCCACCAACTTCAAAACGGAGGATTTGGGTTGAAATGACTGGTACGAGGGTACAAACACGTCATAATTTCTTTTGAGGAACGCTTATAAAAATAACCCATAAAAGTCAGTCACTTTATTAATCACAGATGCGCATTGAATTAATTTCCTTTACTTTCTGACACCAAACTTAATGTGAAAAAATTTTGCTCTTTCTGTGGCTTTTTGCCTCGTTCTGTGTGTGATGTCAACATCGCTACGAACGACGACAACCTTGAAAGAAAGAAAAAGCAGACAATAAAACAAATTAAACAATACACAAAAATTACTCACAAAAAAAAAAAAAAAAAAAAACAAGACACAAATTCTGGCCAATCCCTGTCACCACCCTTTGGAAGTTGCAAGCTCGATGACCTTGGATTGGTAGGCTTCGTTCTTCTTCTTCACCTCCACAGTGCTTGTGAAAAGTAGGGTTCGTTTCAGATTCTTTGCTAAATTTGGCAAAATGCGGCTGTTTATATATACCTTTTTTTTTTTTTTAGCAAAACCCATCTTTCTTTTTCCTTTTTGCTTTCCTCCCTCCTCTCTCTCTCTCTCTCTCTCTCTCTATCTACATTTTCCATTTAAGAAATGCTTTATGATGATCATTGGAACCAGTTGCAGGAGATATGCTGAATCTAAGTTACTAGTTTGATCTGATCCTTGGAGTGCAGATTTATGAAAGATGATTATTCTTCTCTGGTACAAAAGTATATATAGTTTTGATTTCTTCTATACCATCTGAAACCCATAAAATCTATTTCACATTTCTCTGCATATCTCAGTGTATCTCTCTCTAAGTTTTGTTGGAAAACAACCGTGGACTGATAATTTGGTTTGTTTAATGTAGAGGATCGGACTATTTTTTCCTGGAAAATGATGAGAAAGAAAAATCCTGATCAAGAAGGTCTACAGAACGACGGCAAGGCAAGTGACTTTCTCTAACCTCTCTAGGCGCTGAAATAGCTGTTAAAACCAACATAGTTGTAGTGTTATTTGACTAACAAATAACACTTTCAGACTTGTATTGTGAAATGTACGTGTAGAGAAAGTTCAAAGTGTGTGCAATCTATGAAGTAGTTGAGATTATCAATATTAGTTTTGTTTGACAAGAAAGAACAGAATTATTCCTTTTTTTTTTTTTTTGAATGAGAAACTTATATAATCACAAACAAATTCTTTTCACTTATACAGTACAACAGAAACAGACTAAAAAACAAACTTCAGAGTCTTACAAATTAAAACTATCATCTCACGAACAATCAAACGAAACTAAAATAAAATTCGACAATCAATCCCCCAATTACAACAAATACGCTGATTACCCTTAGTCCTTTTAAATTTGCATTTCCGCTTAACACAACATCTAACATTCCACTTAATTTTCTACTCTATGTGATAAACCATCAAGAACATAAGTAAATAAGCACATTGAGAATTAGTCCAATAATGCATGCAGAGAAATAGAAAGTCGATTGTTTATAAACTTACTGTCTTGTCTAGGAGTTAATTTATTTAATGAGTCTGAGTATTTTGTTGTCCGTAATGAACAAACAAACCAACAAGGAAACACACCGAACAAGGAAACAATCACCCAAGCAACGGCTAGCACCAACAAAGGAAACTCAATAACCCAAACGGCTAGCATCAACAAGGCAAGAAATCAATTACCCAATGGCTAGCACATCTCAAGAAGGAAAACAGAAATTCACCTAAATCAATTAAGTATTCTCTTTCCTTTTTGTAACCACAACCAACTTGTATAAATTGACTGTTAATCAATAAAATTAGTGTACGACAAGATCAATGGAATTCAAACAAAGCAAAATGTTGGGTTTTTTTTTTTTTTTGGTAGTGGAAATAGCTAATTCTATATGATATCAGAGTAGTGAAAAGAACGACTCATGTCATCCCCTTGCACTCGCTACCCTCTGTTGTAAACCCATGGCCTCATCATTTTCAACCTCTGCCACCTTTGTCACCACAAACCCATCCCCCACCTAGTAGATCAACCCAACGCCACCCATCTCCAATTTCCCCCAATTCGTCACCAATCCTACCTTCGAGAGCATGACCTCTTCGGTTTTGTTGACGGCACCAACACTGATGTGAACCCCGTCAAGAATAACGAGACCCAACAACGAAAGGGAACCCAAGATCGTTCTATGGACAGATTCGAATGGAAGACCTCGACCCGTTGTTTATGATAAACAAGAACCTCGGTATAATGAAGACGCCACAAACGATGATGGAAACTCCGTTTGATAAGTCGAGATGAACGCCATGGGAAATCCCAATAAGTTCTTCAAAGAACCAAAGATAATAAACCTCACAAATTTTATGAATAATTAATGTCTGCGTTTTTCATTGCTTATGCACCTATTTAAAGGGCTGAACATTACACGGAAAAAACCCTAACATAGAAAACCTAATTAAAGCCGAAAATAGTTAAGGAAATAAATCCTTACCTTGCTAAATACACAATCCTTGTCTTGCTAAACACACAAGACATATAAGGAAATCCTTACCTTGCTAAACACACAATCCTTACATTCTTAAACACATAAAACATATAAGGCAATAAAGGCTGGACGCCTAGAGTCATAAAGAAAGGAAATAAATGACAACATAAAAGGAAATAAAATGGCGCCTAGAATAGCTACGCAATCCAATCCTTCTAGAATGGACCCAAAATATTTCTTGCCAATTGAATAGCTATGCAATCCAATCATTCTAGAATAGATCCAAAATATTTCTTGCCAATTCTTAGCCTTGACCGGATCCTTCTAGAACTTGAATCAAGGTGACGATTCTTTGTTGCCCACGTGGATCATGCTCAATGGGCCTCCACAAATTTGCTTGAGCCCATAACTCTTGAATGAGTCCGTTGAGTACATCCTTGAACTTCTTTGCTCGTGCTCTCGTAACCGGCCCAATTGGTACTTGAACGAGATCCTTCGAAGCAGTGCCTTGATCTCCATCATTCCCCTCCTCTTGAAAAGGATTTGCCCTCAAATCATCACCTACATCAAAAGGACTCAAATCAGTAACATTAAAAGTGGCACTTACATTGTACTCACCAGGTAAATCTAGCTTGTAAGCGTTGTCATTGATACGCTCGAGGACTTGGAAATGACCATCTCCTCTTGGGAGCAATTTGGAACGTCTTTTTTCCGGGAATCTTTCTTTTCTCATATGCAGCCAAACCCAATCTCCAGGTTCAAAAACCAGCTTGCGACGTCCCTTGTTGGCTTGTGTTGCATATTGCTCCGTTCTTCGCTCAATGTTGAGTCTTGCTTTCTCATGAATCTGCTTCACAAAGTCGGCTTTCTTTTTGCCATCTAAATTAATGTGCTCCGTCAAAGGTAAAGGAGATAAATCCAATGGAGTTAAAGGATTAAACCCATACACAATTTCAAATGGCGAAAATTTGGTAGCAGAATGAACAGCTCTATTATATGCAAACTCAACATGTGGTAAACATTCTTCCCATGTTTTGATGTTCTTTCTAATGATTGCCCTCAATAGAGTAGACAAAGTCCTATTTACTACTTCAGTTTGACCATCAGTTTGTGGATGACAAGTAGTAGAAAACAATAGCTTAGTACCTAGCTTACACCACAAAGTCTTCCAAAAATAGCTCAAGAACTTAGCATCTCTATCCGAAACAATTGTCCTAGGCATGCCATGTAATCTCACAATCTCTCTAAAGAACAAATCAGCAACATGCGAAGCATCATCCGTTTTGTGACATGGAATAAAATGTGCCATTTTAGAAAATCTATCCACGACCACAAAAATTGAATCTCTTCCACATTTACTCCTAGGCAATCCTAACACAAAATCCATTGAAATATCAATCCAAGGCTCACTAGGAATTGGTAAAGGAGTATACAAACCGTTGGGCTGCACTTTGGATTTAGCTTGCCTACATGTGACACATCTACCACAAATTCGTTCAACATCTCATTTCATGTGAGGCCAATAGAAGTGTTCCTGCAAAATAGCCAAAGTCTTTGCAACTCCAAAATGTCCCATTAATCCCCCACCATGTGATTCCTGCACTAATAACTCCCTCATAGAACAATTAGGCACGCATAGCTTATTTTCTCGAAATAGGAATCCATCAAGCCTAAAGAACTTACCAGAGGCAATTTTCTCACAAGCTCAATATTCTTCACAAAATTCGTGGTCTTCAGCATATAATTCTTTAATGTGTTCAAAACCAAGCAATTTTGCATCAAGTGTGGAGAGTAAGGCATACCTGCGAGAAAGTGCATCTGCGACTACATTCTCCTTACCTTGCTTGTACCGAATGACGTATGGAAACGTCTCTATGAACTCCACCCATCGCGCATGCCTTTTGTTTAGCTTGTGTTGGCCCTTCAAGTGTTTCAAGGACTCATGATCGGTGTGAATCACGAACTCCTTAGGCCATAGGTAGTGCTGCCACGTCTCTAAAGCCCGAACCAATGCATACAACTCCTTGTCATAAGTTGGGTAGTTTAAGGCTGCCCCGCTGAGTTTCTCACTGAAGTAAGCAATTGGTCGTCCTTTTTGCATAAGAACGGCGCCTATACCAATACCTGAAGCATCACATTCAATTTCAAACGTTTTAGAAAAGTTAGGTAAAGATAACAAAGGTGCATTAGTTAGCTTCTCTTTGATTAATTGAAATGCCTTTTCTTGTTCTTCTCTCCATTGAAATCCAACGTTCTTCTTGATCACTTT
>FXXK01001201.1:231568-266682 GCA_900184695.1 Betula pendula | reverse complement strand
TCTCCTTGGGATTGCTCCTATAAGCTGGTCGGTTTGGAATGGTTGCACTGGGAACAAAATCAATTTGATGTTCAATCCCTCGGATTGGAGGTAACCTATGTGGTGTTTCCTCGGGGAAGACATCCTCGTACTCCTGCAAAAGAGAAACAATAGAACTAGGCAAAGCAAGGTCAAGTTCGTTAGTGTTTAAAAGTGCCTCTTTGTACAAAAGTACAATCATCGGCTGATTTGAAAACATTGCTCGCTTGATCTCACTCACTTTTGCATAAAAATTCTTTTGTTTTCTCTCTGATTTTCTCTCAAGGGCCGAACTTTGATTTTCTTTTTCTCTCTCATTTTTCTCGGCCTCTCTCTGATTTTCACTCTTTTTCTTTTGTTCACTCTCTTTCTTTTAATCACTCTCCTTTTGTAATCTCACTTGATCCTCGTATACTTGCTGCGGTGTCAATGGTACAAGAGTGATTGATCGTTGATTAAGTACAAAAGAGTACTTGTTCGTGAAGCCATCATGCTTCACTTGCCTATCGAACTGCCATGGACGCCCTAGCAATAAGTGTCCCGCTTGCATCGGTACTACATCACACAACACTTCATCTTCGTATTTACCGATTCGAAATGCAACTAACACTTGCTTGTTCACCCTTATCTCACCACTATCATTTAGCCATTGCAACTTATACGGTCTAGGGTGCTTTACCATGGGCAATCCTAATTTCTCTACCATAACTGTGCTTGCAACATTAGTACAACTACCACCATCAATAATCACACTACATACCTTGTCTTTAACGTAGCACCTAGTGTGAAAGATATTCTCCCGCTGTACTTCATCAACTCCCTTTGCTTGCAAGCTCAATGCTCTCCTTGCCACCAATGTCAATGCGTCAGGGGCTAAATACTCCTCCTCGGAAACATCCTCCAATGGCGGCATGTCGTCGGTGTCGGAATCTTCATCATCAGTCACAATTTCACCATTGGCTTGCAACACCATGACTTGCTTGTTTGGACATTTGACTTGCTATGTGGCCCCTGCCTTGACATCTAAAACATTTAATATCACGATTTCCTAGAGGTAGAAGGCCTTCGGTTTTACCTTGAGAATGTGGTTGGTGGTCGCGGACTTGGGCTCGGGTTTGGGCGTTTGTGCTTGTCCAGCGGCTTGGCAATGATCGATTTCCAAGAGGTAGAACTGAGAGGTTATGGCCTGCACGTGTCCCACTCCTCTCTGAGTTGTTGTTCCACTTTGATAGCCATAATGCACCATATCTTCCAATTCCACATAATGCTGCATCTCTACCTTATCATGGATCTCCCGGTTTAAGCCAAGTAAAAATCTAGCCATTGTAGCCTCCGTCGTCCTCCTCTACATTAGCGGCGGATCATAGCATCTCCATCTCCTTGTAGTAATCCTCTACGCTTCGACTCCCTTGTCTAAGACCTTGTAGCTTTTTTGTACAACTCTCGTAGTAATAACTTGGAACGAACCGTTTTCTCATCCTACTTTCATCTCCTCCCGATGTGTCTATTGGGCGTTCTCTATTCCGCTCCTGTTTATCACAAGCTGATCCCACCAAGTAATAGCATATTCAGAAAATTCCAATCACGGCTAATTTTACCTTCTTGTCTCGAGTAGTTTTGGCAATCAAACCACGAACTCCATCTTCTTCTCCCACTCAAAGATAATGCCTCAGGATCAGATCTAAATTGAAAGGACGGAATCTTCATCTTAATACCACCCAAGTTGTTATCTTCTCTAAATCTTCCTCCAGGTCTCCTATAGTTAAAATGGAATCCCGATCTTCTTCTTCATCAAAACCAAACCCATAACCTCTTCATCCTCCTCCCTCGGTGGAACTCTTTCCTTCTAACGCAAATTACGACTGTTTTGTGTTGCTCCTCACGTCTATTCTCCATCGATCTATCCGTTCGTGAACCTGCTCCATCTCCATCTTCATTCACACGCCTCATCTCACTCATCATGGCCTCCATAAACACTTTCGGATCAGCAATTTTGTATCATCTTTGGCAATTGCTCTTACCACTATCGTGAACATGATTTCTACAAAACAAAATTAGAAACAAAAAAAAAGGACCTCGACGATATCACTCCCTTACGTGTTTACACTCAAGAATGTGGATCACTCTTCACTCGTGTTTCCACTCAAAATAATATGGCTTTTACCCTCTGATTTTCTCACCACTCTTGCCTTTTTCCACTCGATAATTCTCTTTCAGTTCTTTTGAAACTAAACAAACTCAAAATTTCCAGCAACAATTCACCAAGAACTAATCAAGGAATCTTAGATTTGAACACAAGGAATATGAAAATTTTCAGATTAGAAGGAATATGGCAGTTTGGAATTTTGGAAGCACAGAATATTTTGACTTTTTTTTTTTTTCAGACTATTTTCTGTCTTCTTCTTTGAGTCTCTCTCTTGTTTCTTTTCTTTTTTTTTTTTCGTTTTTTTTTTTTTTTTTTTTTTTTTGTTTTGTTTTTTTGGTTTTTTTTATGATCAGCAACTAGCTTTTGAGAATAATGAAATAAGATTTCGAAATAACTAAGAAAAGATAAATGATGTGGACGGCTAAAGAAGAAACAAATGAATGAAAGATGTTAAAGGATAAGCAAACCTGAACTAGAAACCGTGCTCTGATACCAAATGATATGAACCCCGTCAAGAATAACGAGACCCAACAACGAAAGGGAACCCAAGATCGTTCTATGGACAGATTCGAATGGAAGACCTCGACCCGTTGTTTATGATAAACAAGAACCTCGGTATAATGAAGACGCCACAAACGGTGATGGAAACTCCGTTTGATAAGTCGAGATGAACGCCACGGGAAATCCCGATAAGTTCGATTAGTTCTTCAAAGAACCAAAGATAATAAACCTCACAAATTTTATGAATAATCAATGTCTGCGTTTTTCATTGCTTATGCACCTATTTAAAAGGCTGAACATTACACGGAAAAAACCCTAACATAGAAAACCTAATTAAAGCCGAAAATGGTTAAGAAAATAAATCCTTACCTTGCTAAACACACAATCCTTGTCTTGCTAAATACACAAGACATATAAGGAAATCCTTACCTTGCTAAACTCACAATCCTTACCTTGCTAAACACATAAGACATATAAGGCAATAAAGGCTGGACGCCTAGAGTCATAAAGAAAGGAAATAAATGACAACATAAAAGGAAATAAAATGGCGCCTAAAATAGCTACGCAATCCAATCCTTCTAGAATGGACCCAAAATATTTCTTGCCAATTGAATAGCTATGCAATCCAATCATTATAGAATAGATCTAAAATATTTCTTGCCAATTCTTAGCCTTGACCGGATCCTTCTAGAACTTGAATCAAGGTGACGATTCTTTGTTGCCCACGTGGATCATGCTCAATGGGCCTCCACAAATTTGCTTGAGCCCATAACTCTTGAATGAGTCCGTTGAGTACATCCTTGAACTTCTTTGCTCGTGCTCTCGTAACCGGCCCAATTGGTACTTAAACGAGATCCTTCGAAGCAGTGCCTTGATCTCCATCATTCAACACCCCATGATACCCAAACACTTGCACTGCCATCAATGGCTCCTTCACCATCACCACAAACCCAGACACTCTCTGATGGGCTCAACAGGATCACTTGATCCTCAGCATGCTCTTGGCCTCCATTTCTAACGAAATATTGTTGCAAGTCCTTGTTGCAAAACCACCCATGAGCTATGAACCACCCTTGAACACACCTTCACCTCCACTTCCCAAGCCCGCTCATGAGCCTCCACTATTAGCTTGCCACTGTGAAGAAAATAAATTCCACCATCCACTAAGCGATTATGAGTTCAAATCTTATCTCCTCGCTAGGCTTGGTCTCACATATGACCCTTTGTCACTTTGGTGACTACCTGAGTTGAACCTCTGACCATGGATGACCTCGTTAGTCACTTGCTTGCCCAAGAGATGAGGCTCGAGAAACATCATCAATCCGATTCCATGTTTCCTGCCGCTAACGTCACCACCCATGGCCAAAAATTCCATCGTGGTTGTGGTGGCCACTGCGGTTCTAATAGCACTTCATTCAACAGTAGCTTTCGCTTACAGGGGTGTGGGCAACACAATAATGCCCCTGCTATTGGACTCTTGGGTTCAAATAAAATGAACCCACCTTTAGGCTCAATGCGCACTTGTCACGTTTGTGAAAAAATGGGCCATACGACCTTAGTTTGCTACCATCGGTCTTACGAAAGTGTCGGTCCAAATCTCACTGCCTATGCCGCCACCTCAACCCAACCACAGGACCTAAACCGATATCTTGACACTGGTGCTACTCATTACATCACCTCCGATCTCAGCAATTTGAATATCCAATTAGAGGAGTATGGTGGCCCCGATTAGATTCAAGGGCAATGGTACCCACCTCGACATAAAAAAATACTAGCACCTCCGAGTTCTCTCCCTCTAATTTTATTTTATGCCATATTTTACATGTTCCCAAAATTACAAAAAATAAGTACTTTATGTTCAAAAATTTATTTTTGATAATAATTCTTTCATGGAATTTAACCCATCTTGTTTTGTTTTAGTCAATCATCGCATCTATGGGAAAATTTTGGACAATGGTCTGAGTAGAAATGGATTGTACCACTGGTTCTCTCCATCAGCTCCACCAATAAGTGTCTTCTTTAGTGAATATGCTTTTTCTCCTATGGACTGGCACATGGGTTTCGGTCATCCCGTTGAGTGAATACTTCATCTTGTCGTGTCTAGATTCCAACTTCATGCTGCGTCCAATAATAAGTTGCTTGTTTGTCTTGCATGTTGGTGAGGAAAGTGTCACCAACTTCCCTTTTTGATGTTTGAAATAAATCAAGTGTTCCTCTTGAATTAATATTTCAGAAGTTTGGGAACTTTCCCTTATTTTGTCAAATAATGGTCAGCTCTACTATGTTACTTTTGTGGATCATTTTAGCAAATTCACTTAGTTATATCCTATCGCTTGCAAATCTTTTTTTTTCCCAAGTTTTAGTTTTACGTTGAATGCCTCTTTAAGCGTAAGATTAAATCCATCCAAACATATAGCGGTGGCAAATACCAAAAGGTATGCCAACATCTTTGCGTCCCAAGAATCCACCATCAGATTACGTGTCTCCACACCCATTAACAAATGGGTTTGTGGAACGCGAACATCGCCACATTGCCAAAATGGGTCTCACACTCCTGGCTCATACCTCCACTCCCCTTACATACTGGGTTGAGGCCTTCCTAATGGCCTGCTACTTAATTGACCAATTAACCACACATGTCCTAAACAATGTTTCCCCTTTTGAAAACTTTTAACCTCCGACCCAATTATGACTTCCTACAAGTTTTTGGATGTGCTTGTTGACCCCACGTTTGACCTTATAACAAGCACAAATTGTACTTCTTCTCTAACGATGCCTCTTCATAGGATACACTCCTCATCGTGGCTATAAATGCCTTCACCTTCCCACAAGACGCATCTACATCTCTCGAAATATTATCTTCAATGAGTCTTCCTTTCCCTTCTCAAAACACTACCCTACGTACCTTTCAAGGTTTCCCACCCTCAACACACCATTCTATATCCACTCATACCTTCATGTATCTTAGACAACCATACATTCTCCTCTGCGCACCATTCATATACCCTCGCTCTCGACTTAGTCTCCTCTCCCATAGGGTGTCAAACCGCTCAAAAAACTGAGCTGCCTCCCTCTCCCCCATCCCCGACATCTACTCCTACTAACACAGTCTCTTTAACTTGTCCATAGGTTGCACCCATGCCCTTGGAGCCTACCAACTTGGATCCTCCTCCACCACGACATGCCATGCAAACCCAATCCAAGAACAATATATTCTAGCCCAACACGCTTCTAAAGGGTCTCGTCCACTCCTCAAGGCTCTCTTTGCTGCCTTTTGCTCCGATGACGTTGAACCTACCTCCTACTTTATAGCTACCAAGTATCTGCCTAGTGTGAAGCTATGAACATTGAATTTGATGCCTTACTCAGCAATGGCACTTGGACCCTTGTCTCCCCACCCCCCCCCCCTTCCACTAACTTGAACGTAGTTGGTTGCAAGTGGGTGTTTTGCCTCAAATGCAAAGCTGATGGCTCCATCGACAATGACAAATCTCATATTGTTGCCAAAGGTTTCCAACAACAACTTAAAGTTGATTTTGGCGACACATATAGTCCAGTAGTAAAGCCTACCACCATTCACCTCGTTCTCTCACTTGCCATGTCACTAGGTTGGCCCATTTGTTAGATTGATGTTTAAAATGCCTTCTTGCATAGATAACTCTTCGAAGATATGTACATGGCCCAGCCTCCTAGCTTAATCCATCCCCAGTTTTTTATCATGAATGTAAGTGACACAATGCACTATATGGTTTAAAACAAGCCCCTTGTGCTTGGTACTCCCAACTCAGTGGTCGTCTAATGGAGCTTGGATTTGTCGGCTTACGCTCCATCTCTTGCTCATTCGTCGCACAACTCAACACACTACCTTTGTTCTCATCTATGTTGACAACATTCTCATTACAAGCTCTCTTTCGCAAGGGACTACTACTCTTCTACATTCACTCCATGCTAACTTTGCCATCAAGGACTTGGGCCCTCTCCACCTATTTCTCGATATGGAAGCTATTCCTACCCCAGATGGGCTTGTTCTCCCACAACAACGCTACATCCTATCCCTTCTCCGCAAGAGTAATATATTGGAAGCCAAACTTGTAAAATCCCCCATCTCCACCGCACACGTACTTTCTCTTTCCTCTGGCGATCCACTCACCAATCCATCCTCCTACTGCAGCCTTGTTAGCACCATGTAGTATCTATCACTTACTCGCCCAAACATCTCCTTTGCCATCAACAAAGTCTCCTAATTCATGCACAAGCCCACCTCCCTCCATTTGCAAGCTATGAAGTGCATATTATTGTACCTCAAATCCACTATCTCCAAAGTCTGCTACTTTGCCGATCTCCATCCTGCACCCTTCAAGCATACTCTGATGCTAACTATGTAACACTCCGATCCTATATTAGGAAGATGATGAATAGCCCATATAGAGTGAGTGGTTTATAAAGAGAGTCATGAGTGATAAGTCCCACATTACCCAGTTGCTAGGTGAAACTGGGCTTTATAAGTGATTCTAGGAAAATTTCAAAATTGACTAGTCATTTTGGGGTGATAGCGCAGATGTGACTAGCATTTTTCCTTGGGTCGTTACAAATAGTATCAGAGCTACCTAGTAACGCCAAGCCATGTGGTACTGGAGCACTACATGGCGTGGCTCTGACGAGGACGTCAGAAGTTTAAGAGGAGGAGTTTGTAATACTTCAGTCTCATATTGGGAAAATAAAAAATAGCCCACATAGAGTGAGTGGTTTATAAAGAGAGTCATGAGTGCTGAGTCCCACGTCGCCTAGTTAGGTGAAATTGGGTTTTATAAGTAATTCTAGAGAAACTTCAAAATTGACTAGTACTTTTGAAATGATAGCACATATGTGGCTTGCGCTTTTCCATAGGTCGTTACAAACTAGGCTAACTACCTAGAACCGAAAATCAATTGATGGCATCTGCTTCTTTCTTGGCCCCAATCTCATATCTTGGTCTTCCCACAAACAACGGATAATAGCTCACTCCAACACTGGATCTGAATATTGCACCCTTGCTATTACTGTTGCTAAACTCATCTGGCTTCAATCCATGCTTCGAGATCTCGACATTTTTCTCTCCACTCCTCTCACCTTATGGTGTGACAATATTGGTGCCACGTATTTGACAGAAATCCAGCCTTCCATAGACTTACCAAGCACATAAAAATAGACTTTCATTTTGTTTGTGACAAGGTTGCCTCTAAAACCTTGGCTGTACACTTCATTTCCAACAAAGATAATCTGGCTGACATCTTCACTAACCCGACTGTGTCATTGCATTTCTCTCTCATGGGTACTAAGCTCAACGTCGTGTGCCACTTGTCTCGCTTGCGGGGGCATATTGAACAAACGAATCCACAAGGAAACACACCCCAACAGTAAACAATGGAAACAATCACTCAAGCAATGGCTAGCACCAACAAAGGAAACCCAAATCACCTAAACGGCTTGCATCAACAAGGCAAGAAATCAATTACCCAACTGCTAAATCAATTTGTGTTTCTCTTTACATTTTGTAACCACAACCAACTAATGTATAAATTAACTGTAAATCAATAAGATTAGTGTGCAACAAATTAATTGAAATACCTGATTCTATAGTCCGGATAGTATATACAGTCTCCTAGAGCAGAAAAAAACTGATCTCCCTCACAATCTGTGTTAGTCTGCATGTGTAGTGCTTCTAGTTCTTTTTTTCAATATCTGCTGCATCATCAGTGTCGGAAAGATCCTAATCTAATTGAAAGAAAAAGAAAAATATCCTTCTGCTCTAATTTATCTCCAGCACACTCAGATTACACTGGAATCCAAGCTGCATTCGTCACCCACATTAAAGGAAGATTCTTAACGCACTGCGCATTGGTCAAAACAATTACTAACACTTTGTTTCGTAGAATTAAGGTGCACGTGTTTCCGTTAAAAAAGTGGCGGGAGCTGAAGTAACAATATTGTAAGTTCTAGTTGGCTAAAGAATCATATAGAGCACAATTTACAACTAAAGTCTGGTTCTAACATTGGCTTTGACACAATTGGAGGAAGAGGATGGAGTACTTGAACAATTTCTACCTTTCTTATTTAGTCAATGCAAATGACCCACGAGAGAGAATGCAGTATCATCAATTATTGAGGCTTTCACGGGCTCTTGTGGAAAAGACTCTGTCTAACTTACAATTGTGGTGAATTTTTCCACTAATTCCTAAGTTTATTATGTTTAATCAATAATGTAAATTGTTTTGTCTATGCCCCTCTAGTTGCATGCATATTCGCTGACTAGTCATGCATATAGCTTTGAGAATGTAAATTGTTTCCTCTTTTCGAATTGCAGGTTTGTTGGTAGTGATCATTGGTTGCAAAGATAATGCACATGAAATATACATACTGAGTTACACCAATATTTATCACACAAGCCCTTGAACCTAGATCAAACTCCTCAAAGATGTATTAGAAAGTACCCGATATGTTAGTCAGATTCCAGCATTTATTTCCTTGTGCATGGTACGTGTCTTAGAATATGTGAAATTTTTTTCTTGCAAATATTGGATTGTTTGGCTAATGTAACTTTCTTTGGTGTGAGTATAACGGAGGAGAAGAAAGATCAATCAAATAATATGGAAAGTCATTCATGCATCCTCAATATGGATATGATGTATGCACTATATTCCATGCAACACTATTTTTACAATTCATGTTAGAATATAAATTAAATGATTAAATTTATTCGCTTTTATTAGTTTAAGCTTTTAGGATAAGTGGTGATTTAACATGATATTAGAATAAAGGTCATTAGTTAAAACATTGTCTCTGTTGCCATGGTCAAAGAGTTGTTTGTTTACATGTGGAGTTGCAGGCCTGCTATGAATCAAATGTAGGTATTTTGGGGTACTAGATAAGAAGGTAAACTTGAGAGAGATATTTAGGGGTTCCTCTTATTTCATCCGGATTGAAGAAGGCTGATTGTACAATGTTGGCTTATCATGTCTTTGGTTGCAGCTATAATGGTAAAATTTGGAGACATATCATGTCTTTGTGTGGTGTTGAGGATCCCTTAATTTGCTGAGAGGATGTTGTTAATTTGGGGCTTTTGCAATGGAGAAGGAAAGTCTTAAAAGCTTACTCTTGAGGCTATGGTCTATCATCTTTGGCGGAATAGAAATGCTTTGAAGCATGATAATCATCCCTTGTCTAAGGACCAACTTATTCAGAAAATCAAATGGGAGATTCAAGTTTGGCTTCTAAGTAAAGGTAAATTCAAGAAGACTATAGGTAATGTTGGTAGATGTTACAGATGGGGTATTGAACCCAATATACTAGTTTAGTCACAGTGGATGTATAGGCTGGTTCTTTGTGTTTTGATTTTGAAGCTTATTTCAAAATCTTGTCTATCTGTTATTTCTGTAGAAATGTAAAGAGGTATGGTTGTTGATATAAAATGATCCTGATTCATCTAAAAAAAAAATGTTGGCTTAGAGGATTGCAACCAAGGCTAAGAGCTGGGCAAGCAAAGCCCTCTCTTATGTTGGAAGACTTCAGTTTATTAATTTTATTCTTTTTGCCGTGCAAGTGTTCTGCTCTTCCCTTTTTATTCTTACTAAAGGAGTTATTAGTCAAGTTGAGTAGATCCTCAGGTCATTCTTATGGAAATGAGGTAAGATTAATTGTTCAGAGGCTACAGTAGGTTGGACCTCTGTTTGCAATTCCCAAGAAAAAGGGTGGTCTGGGTGCTAAAAACTTAAAGAGTTAATGTAGAACAAAGTGGCAATGTTGAAGCATGTGTGGCTTTGCTGCAATAGTGGTTGCTCTATTCGATCCAGTTGGGTGAATTCAAATCTTCTCAAAAATAGGAGTTTCCAGGTTTTTTTTTTGGACCTTTTGAATATTCTCTGGAAATTTTTCTTCTAGTTTGAGGCAAATCCCTTCATCATCTCTTTTATTTTCGCTTTTTTTTTTGAATCCCCTAAGAATTTCTTTCTATATGTGAATATATCCAATCTTGCATAAAACTTTACAGGTTCATTTGTTCAGTATGATCTGCCTTAAAAGTAAGAGATTCAAGTATCCCCCATTCTCATCCCTTCCCTGTGTATTGATTAGAAAAAAAGAAAAGAAAAAAAGTAAGAGATTCAAGCTGCATGGCAATAGCCAAAAAAAAAAAAAAAATGCAAGGGATTTGGTACACTGAATTTGATCTTTTTTTTTTTTTTTTTAATGCTTCTTGTAGTACCTACGTGTGGACAAAATGTTTAATTAAGCTATAATTGCAATTGTGCACCAAATTCCATGTTTTCCGCTTTCTGCAGAGGATCTCTATATGTATCAACCAGGCACAAAATCACACGATAAGAGGTACTTTTCTCCCATTACCTTTCTCAACTGCCATTACAATATGGTCTATTGAAAAATGTTAAATTGCCTAATCCCTGTAACACAATATCCTACGATGTTTTAACATATTTGGGGAAGGTACATCATTTCCTGCATGGTTGATGATTGAAGTGAACAGTGCCTCGAATGATAACTCATGGATCAATCTTCCATATTACGATCTTCACATCACATTATGCACCATTCGCCTTTTCACATATTCAACTACAATTAAGATAGTTAATATTTTTCTCCTGACTTTTGTCTACATTTTTGTGGAATCACATGGCCGGTCTCTCATAATTAGGTTATAGAAGGCAATAATTCTTGAGTACTATATTTTTTTTTTTTTTGGTCATTTTCATTGAATCTGCTAGGACCTAAAGCACACAACAAAACTGGAAGACAGGAAGAGGTAGAAAAAGAGAGAAAGTTAAAAAATCCTTTTTCTATGTGAACCATCAGGCCTTATTGTATTTGAGGAATAAAGCAAGGCACCTACAGGAGAGATTTTGGTGCTCAAGAAAACTCAATACTATGAAAAACAATTGCTTTTCTCATATATTCTTTATTAGTCTTTCATCTGCTTCAACAATGTCTCAGTACCTCTTCCCTTCCAGCTCTATCACTCCACACCATGCTGTTGATAAGCTGCAGCTTCCTTGTCCTGGTAGGGTTTCGACATAGGTTATGGACGGAACTACATATAGACCAAGGCGAGCCACTGCCCCTTTTTTGGTTTTCAGATCTTCTTCTAATTTTTTTTTATTTAGTTAAATATATATGTATTGTTAGGCTTAAAAAAATCAAGCTTGTCTCCTATCACAAAAAAATTTGACCCCTCAAAATGAAAAATTTTGATTCCATCCTAGGGACTCATAACCTTGCCTGAGATACCGAGCTTCCAGATTTACCAAAGCCTGAGCTGCCAACCATGCCAACCTTTCCAAGGACATTCCAATCTGCCCCCCTCCCAACTCGATCTCCAAACCCTAAACTATTATCCTGATCTGCTTCAATCTTTTGTTCAATGTCATAATGTACCAGCGTAACTTGAATTTTAGGTTGGGGGGCAAAACTAACCAAAAAAAAATAAAAATGGGTTCTCAAAAATTAATTTTTAATGGTATATTTTAAAAAAATAAAAAAATTTTGGGAGAATTTTAAAATCCCAAGTGGCTCCGCCCTAGCTACCCCAATTTAGGTCTTTGCATTCTACTATTTAATGCATGTACGGATGTACGGTACTCGGAAATGTTGTGTAATAGACTATGATAAATAATTAAAATAATTACACACGAAAGCACAGAAAAAAAAAATTATTAACAGAAGATGAAGTACATAAAACTCAAAACCTTTTTTTTTTTTTCAAAGCTAAAACACAAAACTTAATAAATCCAATCTCACGCCCGCGCACAAAACAAAATAATTACTCTAAAGAGTTCATTTTCAAAAGAAATTAGAAAAAAAAAAAAGATTTGGTTTTCAATTACAAAATAAAAAAGAGTTCAATTTCTTCTCTGCGGCACCCTTTTCAAACCTACAGTTACTGAGCCTAAACCATAATGAGATTTATTGCACTGTGGTCCTTCCTCTTTTTTTCTCTAGTAGGGTAGTTGTAAGAGGAATAGGAAAAAAACAAAGGGTAGTTGTAAGATTTTTTCATGCTACGAAAACAAGAATAAATATCTATGTACGTGCAATAGTTGTTTAAGTCTTCTCGACAATTCGATTAGAAAAAAAAATAAAATAAAAAAGTCTTCTAGACAATTTCAAAGTAGATTAGGACTGCATTTAATGCTTTTACACCAATGCATGAGAAGAAAACCTTTCACGTAGTACTGTACTTCATACGTTTTTATTTGGCTATGTTTGCTAACTTTTTTTCTTTTTTCCTCTCATCAGAATCGACCCTATTTTTAATATTCTATCATCACTTTTCAATAATTTTTTTTTTATTTTTTATATTACATCACTCACTTTTTTAACAACTTTTACTAACTTTTTTTTTTCCTATCAAAATCAATTCTACTTTTAATATTTCATCAATAACTTTTTAACAATTTTTTTACTTTTTATATCACATCACTTACTTTTTATTATTATTCAAATAAAAAACTCACTAAAAAAACAAAATTTTTTTATTTTTACATACAAAAAATTCACAACATTCTTTCTACTTTATATCATATCAATTACTATTCTAAAACAAAAACATCATTAAATACTTAACAAACACACCCATTATGTTTATTTGAGTTTAATTGCTTTACTTTTTGTTGATTATGTACGTGTTGGCAAGAAAACAAAAATCTCAAATTCCCTCTTGCAGGCCGAAAGAAGATCCAATCTATTTCTCTCGAAGCTTGAATGATGACCATTTATAGCATATCGGAGCTCAAAATTGACTATGGCGATAGGCCCATGTAGTTCCAATTATATATGTGCAAATCACAAAAAGTGCCCCCATCTAGTGGTATAATAACATTGTTTGAAAGTTTCAAAAAAAAAAAAAAAACATTGTTTGACAGCAGTAAATGTTCTCTAGCTTGTCTCACTCCATGATTCAGACCCTCTCCATTTTTATGCTTCAAGAGGTATTAAAAATTTCATGATATGTTGTATCTTATTAGGGCAACTGAAATGCTAGTGTTCCACAGGTAGCTAGGTTTCAATGGTGGATTCCCCATTACTGAGGAATTCAATTAGTAAGAACATCAGTGGCATGCATAATGAAATCTCTGTGGTATCCTCTTTCTAGATTAGGACAGACATGTTTTGGAGAAAACTTAATGCAATTACACCCTGCATGAGTCTTGATACTCACTACATAAGATTCAACAATTCAGAGCTATCAGTTTATGTAATTTAAACTACAACTTAAACCCTTTCTTCACAAAATTTTGGGACGAACTGATCAATCTGCTTTTTATCAAAGGCAGATCCATTAATGACAATACAATAATGGCACATGAGATTTATCATACCATGAACTACAAAAAAAGGAAAGAGAGTCTCATGGCAATCAAATTGGATATGAAAAAGGCCTTTGACCTTATGGAGTGGCCATTTCTTATAAAAATTCTTTCACTGCTTGGTCTTCATTCCAAATGGATTAATTGGATTCAGTAAATATCATAACCACGTCCTTCTCAATCTTCTTAAATGGATCACCCTTTGGCAAGTTCAGACCAAGTAAATTGCTAAGGCAGGGACCATTCCTCTTCATTATTGGATCTGAATTTTTGTCTAGATTGATTTTTAAGGAGAATCCCTAAATAACTTGCATGGTATTAGCCTATTAGGATTAGTAGACAAGGGCCATTTATTTCTCATCTACATTTTGCAGATGATATTATGAGTTTTAGTCGTGCTAATCCTAGAGGGACCAAACCAATTCTCTCTTGCTTGAACAATTATACTGTTCGTTATGGTAAAAAAGTGCATTTGAAAAATTTGCAATTTTGTTCGTTAGGAACAACTGTCAAGAAATACAACGTAGAGTTGATAATATGCTGCAGCTCAAAATGATGAATCCTAGAGCAAATATTTGGGGCTTCCATTGTTAATTTATCAACCAAAACAATTAGAAGAAGACTTTTTGAAGCAATTAACGCCAAGACCCTTTCACGAGCAGCTAGAATTAAACTTCATTGATAATATTAGTAGCATCTGAATCCCTAGCTCTGCCATGTCAATATTTTTCCTACCTAAATCATTTTGTCATCAAATTGACTCCATTCTAAGGAGGTTTTGGTGGGGTTTAAAGAAGGAAAAAAAAGAAAACAATGTCATTCAACTGGCTTAGAGTAGAATCTGTACTCCAAAATCTATAGGAGCCTTAGGAATGAGATCTATGGCCAGCCAAGATAAAGCATTACTTGCAAAACTTGGATGGAAACTATTGGAGGGAGAATATCTTCATTGGATCAATGCTCTCAAGAAGAAATATTTGAAGAATTCCAATATATTGGTTGCCAAACCTTCCCCATGAGCTTCTTGGTTATGGAAAGGTATCATCAAGGATAATCAACTAGTAAAAAAAGGTGCTTGCAATGCGATTGGGGGTGAGAAAAATTTAGGGTCTGGTCTGACCCTTTGGATCCCTTCTGTTCCAGGTTTCAAACTAGCTGTCAACCCTTCTTTAAATTGTCTTCCTCAAATTAAGGTTTTTGATCTTATAATTCCTAAAACTTGAAGTTGGGATGTTAATAGATCATATCAACTTTTTGATGTTGATTCAGCAAGTCAAATTCAGAATCTTCATCTAAGTCATTCTCCCACACAAGACATTTGGATATGGACTCCTACACCTTCAGGTCAAATTTCTATCAAGTTGGAGTTAGACCTAAATAAAAATAAATTTCAAGATGGGCCTCTTCTACCTGAAGAATGGATAAAGTTGTAGAGTCTCAAAATCCAACACAAATTAAAGAATATGCATTGGAAAGTAGCTTGGAATATTCTCTCAGTGAGAGCAAATTTGGCCAAGTTCATTCCATTCAATGACAATAAGGTTTTGTTTTTCCACTTTGTAATAAAAAATTAGAAACTACTTAGCTCTTCTTTTTTTTTTTTGAAGGTGTGATATTGTTGTGCCCCCAACTTTAATTAAATGATAATTAGGTTTGGATACTACTAATAACCCTCTTAAGTGAGTTTTGCAGCGGAAAAACTTGAGTAACTTTTTTTTTTTGTTTAATAAAACAACCAATATGCACATTACAATTTGAAATCAGAGCATCTAATGGATCACCAAAGCATAGGTTCACCACAATAATATCACGATAATATAACTATATAAGTATCACCACGGTCGATCATAGTACATGCCATTTGTCAAAGTTTAGCTAAGTCATCACCAAAATGCATGAATATCTAAAGATAACATATGTCTTAACATATATAAGATGGAGCAACAAGGTGTCTATACAAGGAGCTTGTAACATAGCACTAGGAATATCAAAATAGGGTCATCTATCTCCATGATGTGCTCGTCGAGGATCGCTATCTTAGGGTGCAACATCTCAAAGAGGTTCATGAATTTCAACCTCAAATTTGGGTCCCTCTGCGCCAATATTGTGCTCGCATAATTAACGAGGCTATTATTTAATAATGATAATAAAAATATAGATTATCCAAAATGCAAGGATTTTTGTACCTTCTTTTTTAAAATGTAGATTTTCTTTCCTTACAAACATTTTATTAAAGAAGAAAAAGAAGAAGAAGAAAAGAGAAAGAGTATTTAAAAAAGGACCCTTTAAAATTAGAGGAAACTTCAGGTAGCCCTTTAACTTTAAGTCCTTTCGACATGCCCCACCTAATTTTTAAAAAATCTCACTTTGGTACCTTAAAGACTTCTAATGTTTATCATTTACCCACATCCGTTAGGATTTTTCATTAAATCTTAACGGAGGGGTGCCAAAATTCTCAAAATGCCCATCATTTCTTAGAAAAAAAATGAAAAAATTATAAGAATATATTCGTTAGTTAGGATTTAAAAGAATTTGCAAAAATACTCACCCCTAAATCTTTGAGATTTTTTATAATTTTATTTTTAGAAAAATACAGGGGTATTTTACGAATTTTGACAGGATTTACCAGTGAATCCTAACATAATGGGATTAAGTGATAAATATTAGAAGTTCAGGGTACCAAAGTGAAAGTTTTTAGAGATTAAGGGGCAAACAGAGCAAAAAGTTCAATGGGTTATATGAAGTTTTCCCTTAAATTATTTTAAAATTGTGCGTTACTCGAATGATCGAAGTTTCCTTCAAACATTCGTGACAAAGAATGATCGAAGTTTCCATTGAATGATCAACGTGGAATGGAAATGTTCGAATTTTCCAACGAATGATCGATTATGTCAAGATAGCTTGCTTTGTTTATTTGTTTGTTTTGTTTTGTTTTTTGTTTTTTGTTTTTTTTTTTGGGAAAATGCATTTTACCCCCCTAAAGTATACTCACTTTTGTAATTTCGCCTCCAAAGTTTAACAAGTGACAATGTACCCTATCAAAGTTTCAATAATTTTCAATGTCGTCACTCCGTCACTCTCAACCGTCTTTCACTGACGAAATTAAGGGCATTTTGGTCTTTCCCCAATATATATATATTATATATTTTTAAAAAAATAAATTAGAATAAAAAATAATAAACAAAAAAAAACAAAAAAATTTGGTGGCCGTAGCCACCCCATTGGTTATTTTGGGGTGGCCGAACCACCCCCATGGGCCAGAATGGTGGGCGAGCCCACCCCCATCGGCCGTGGGGTGTTCGACCACCCCAATAGGCCCAAAATGGGGTGCCGAAACCACCCCCAATGGGTTTGGGGGTGGTCCGGGCCACCCCGATTTGGCCACGGGGGTGCCGACACCACCCTCATATTGGCCGGAGGGGTGCGAGCCACCCCCATTGGCCCGTGGGCGGAGGTTCGACACTCCCAAAGCCTCAAATGGGGCTGGCCAGAAGCCACCCCCTAATGGGTTTGGGTGGCTCCGGCCACCCCGATTGGCCACGGGGCGTTCGGGCGGGTCGTGCCGAACACACCATATGGCCCGAATGGGTGGCGAGCACCCCCATGGCCCATGGGTGTTTCAGTTTTTTTTGTATGATTTTACACAGATATAGTATCGACTTTTGTAATTGATCGCCTCAAAGTTTAAAAGATGACAATGAAGCCATCTTAAAAGTTCCAAAAATTCTCATGTTGAACTCACCGTCAAGATTAATTCCGTCATAACTTTGACGGATTTAGAGATACGTGTGCGGCGGTCACGGTAGGGGGTTTTTGGGGTGAAAATGACTAAATCCCTGATCAATTAATTTTTTTTTTTTTTAAAAAAATTCAGGACACCCCCAAGGGCCCAAATGGGGGTGGCCGAACCACCCCAATGGTTGGTGGTGGCTCGGGCCACCCGATTTGGCCACAGGTTGCCGAAACCACCCATCTGGCATATGTCGGAATTGGGTGCGAGCCACCCCCTGCCCGATGGGGGTGTTCGGCCACCCCAAGGGCCCAAATGGGGTGGCCGGCCACCCTAATGGTTCCAATGGGGTGGCTACGCCACCAGTTTTTTTTTTTTTAAAAAAAAAAATTTTTAATTGATCGGGCATTTTAGTCATTTTCACCCCCAAAACCCCCTACGTGCCGCGCACGTGATCTAATCCGTCAAAGATGACGGAAAAACTTGACGGAGTGGCAACATTGAGAATTTTTGGAATTTGAGAGGGTACATTGTCAACTTTTTAAACTTTGGAGGCGAAATTACAAAAGTGAGTAACTTTTGGGGGGTAAAATGCATTTTCCCCTTTTTTAAAAAAAAGAAGGCACTATTTTTAACTTACTGGCAATGGGAAACTCTATAAGATGAATAATCCTAAATCCCTTATCATTTTTCAAACACCCTAGGAGAGAGAGAGGAGACTACTCTTGAAGGTTTTGCCTCCCTAGCTTGGAAGACTTCTACCCAAGGGTAATCCAATCTCTAATGTTTTGGTGTTTATAAATATTTTACTGTTTCAATTCGCACTTATGCATGCTTAGTTGATTTACTGTCTTGGTAGGACTTGTATAAATCTTAGGTGATGATAAGAGTGAGTTTAGGGAGATTTTTTACCTAGAAAATCATTCTGTGTTCAAATGAATGTTTGTGTCCCGATAAAAGGAATGTTCGTTTTGAAAGAAATGATCGGTCCATTTAAAGGGAACGATTGTTTCTCGGGCAGTTTTGGATAGTTTAGGGTTTGTAATGATTTTAGCTTAGATTTAGATTAATGATAAGACTATTTGGTTGATCCTTACAGCACAAGTGAATAAAAACTCACACAAATACTTGTTATTGTTATTTTTCGCATAACATGATTATTTTATGCACAAAACATGCATTTTTACAACTCTGATAAAATGCCTATTTTTGATGAAACTGTGAACTTTATTTTGTAAAAAATGGTTGTGGTTAATTAACAAGATAATCAAATAATGAGTTTGTAAAATGCATGCATATAAAAGACGATGAAAGATTAATGTTGCCTATATCGTATGACATGATATACCGTCTTGTGCGGAAAAACAGTTATGAGCTTACTATTATTACAAGTTAACCCTATGGTCAAATGTTTTATTGATAAATGTAGGCCTTGGATCTGATGATAGTTTTGTGACCGGTGCACTATTCTTCGAGTGAGGTTATTGTTACGACTTTGCTAGTCAATATGGGCCATCCAAAGTCGGACTCAATCGAACTGCTAGTATAAGACAGTATGTTTGTACAATGTCCGGGGTACCAAAATTCTACCATAAGTTCTTCAAGGACACGTAAACCCTATTGAAAGGAGGTAATTTTTCATGTAAACCATATTGTTAACATATGACATTCACTTTCTCTATCATGTACTATATGTAGATTGTATTACTATGACATGTTTATACCATAATTGAAATTATCATTGCTTGTGTTTTATAAATTGAGTTCATAAGATGATAATATGTATAACATGTGTATTATTACTTATTAAGTCGTAAACTTAAGCTTGTCTCTTTTTCCACCTATGGAACATGTGTTGCTTTATAGGTAGTTTAGACGATGTCGGATTATTTGAGGAGCAATGTCCAACTGGAGGGCATTCTTTAGGTGATTTTTAAGGTGCTAAACCCTGTGTGGTTGATCAAGATATGATAGACATTGTCTATATGCATCCTTTTTCTATTGAAGGCTATGCTCTGATTATGCTGTTAGAACTTATGGTGTAACCTCTCGTATTATTTTGATGATTGGTCTTTAACCGTACATTTGATGACCTATGATACTTTTGATATGGTGTTTGCTTTTGGTTAATCTGGATATTGTGATTATGGGTTTATTAGTTGATGTCTCTATTTATTTAAAGTGATAAGTCTTTCGCTGTAAACTCTCTTCGATTTTGAGAGTGTATAATCCCTGAATTTTATCTTGGAGGGTTAAGATTGGAGGCGAACTGCTAAGTCATTTACAAGTAAAATGATTTTGCCGGAATGTTACAGTTGGTCACATAAACTCTATTCTGCATTCTATTTGGTACCATTAGAATGATATCTGAGCACCATTTGAATGGTAGGTATTGTTAGAATGATACGTAAGCAATATTGGAAAGGTCAACACTATCACCACGATTTTGACCATTGTCTGAATGGTACCCTAATCATTCAAATGGTTACTTCACATCGTCCAAATGGTAGGATTTCCTTGAACCCCCAAGGCATACTATTCGAACAGTATCTCCCCTCCGTTAGAACGATCCTAGACAAATTTCACTAAGTGTTTTCCAGACTCATTTTCCTAAATTTCATCTTAATCGTTGTCTTAATTTATCTTTTAATCCTTGTTAAGGTCTTCTTAATCCTAATTTAGAACAGGATATTACAGGTACTATTAGAATCATTTTGAGACAATCTAATTGGCTTCTCAACATTTATGATTTTGAGAATCTTCCAATTAGTACTTGGATAAACTTTATCATTAATCCTTGAAAATATTTTTCCATCCCCCCCCCCCTTCCCCAAAAAACTAAGATTTTCAAATATTTGCCATTATTTTCATGGACATGATCTAGTTCACTAGAAACTAGGTTATGCGTAATTCTTATCAAGTAGATCTCTATTCTCTTATTAAGCAGATTAAGCTAACTGTTAAGTCTCATAAGTTAACTTGAGAGAACTCGGCCTCTATGGAAAACATGTGGAAGACTCCCTCGTCTGTCTTTTTAAAAGCTAACTTTGATGTTGCAATAAGGAAGTCCTTCGTTGTTATAACTGCTATCATTAGTAATGATAAAGGAGAGATATTGGCTGCTTGCATAACAAAAATGATCACTTCCATGGAAGTAAATTTGGGTGAAGCAAAAGTTGCTTTACTTGCAACAAAATTAGTGACTTCTTATGGCAACTTTTATCTTCTTGTGGAAGGGGGCTCTTTGATTGTTATTATGGCTTTCAACAATTCCTCTCTTATTTTAGATTAGCAAATTGCTCAAGTCATTAGGGATATTATGTAATACTCCGACAAAATCATTTAACTTGTAAATGACTTGGCGACAACTAATACCCATAATAAAGAATACTATAATATCAAAAGAAATATAACCATAATATCATAAATAACATACATTCTGATGCCTAAAAAATAAGGTCAAAAGACCAATCATCAAATAACATAAAGATTACAACTTAAATATAACATCAACACAAAATCATCTGGCCTCTAACTCAAGATACATCTTGTAAATCATATCTATCATGTCATTATAAGGGTTGCCACCTACAAACCATATCCTCGCCAACCAAACTGGCTCTAGCTTGTTAACTATCACTTGGAGGACATCCTCCAGTCTGACTAAATGGCTCCAAAAAACAGCCATGTTCTAGATGATCTATCAAGTTATATAAGATCATAGGTGAAAAAGATACAAGAGTAAGTCCACAACTTAGTGAGTAATAATGCATATGTTATGCACGTTATCATTTGTGAACTCAGTTTATAAAACACAAGCATTGTTATTTTCAGTTTATAGCATAAACATGTTATGATGCAATATATTTATAATACATGATATAATTAAGAATAAATGATATGTTAACAATATAGTCTACCCGAGATATTACCCTTTCTCAGCAAGGTTTGTGCATCCCAAATGACTTATGGTACAACTCTGATGTCTCAGACATTGCATAAATATACTGTCTTATACTAGTGACATATTCAAAGAATGGTGCACTGTCACGAAACTTAACCATTGGATCTAAGGCTTTCTTCATAAAAAAAAAAAAAAACTCTTTGACTATAAAATCAATCCGTAATAATAGTAAGCCTATGACCATTATTTCATTCAAGACGATGCAACCATGTTATACGATGCACATTAATCTTTGTATCTTTTATATGCATGCTCTTCACAACTCATCATTTCATTATCTTTGTTAATCACAACCATTTTCACAAATGGAGTTCATAGTTGAGAATAAATAGACATTTCATGAGAGTTGTAAACATGCATGTTTTGTACATCAAAATAATCATGTTATACGTAAAAGTATAACAATAACAAGTATCTATGTGAGTTTTTATTCACTTGTGTCGTACGGGTCAATCAAATACTCTTCCACGTAGTCCATGTCTTCCAAATCTAAGGAATGATTTTATCGTTAGTCTTATGCCTTGAGTTAAACAAGTCTTAGGCCTCTAATAACCCAAAAGGATATTTTGTTCGAGCATCGAACATTTGACCAGGAGGGTCGAATGTTCCAAGCTCGTATATCGAACATTTGATGAGGAACATCAAACGTTTGATGAGGTCCAAAAACTCATTCTAGTCCACATCTTGGTCATTTCTGGTTTCTAACTCTTCCTAAGATCTCCTAAAGGTCTAACCAGAGAAAGAAAGGGGTTCCATACTCTAAAAATAGGGTTTGAGGTATCAAACTCCTAAAAATCATCACAAACCAATCTAAACCTACAAAAATCAATTAAAACTCCAAATGATCAAGCTTAAGCTAAACAACTCAAAAATTAGACATGACAACAACCAAACAATATAACAATAAGCAAATAACAGCAAAGAAAACGAACTAGGCAAGGATAAGTATCTCTTAAGCCAAAAAGCCTTTTCATTCTCCAAACACTCTTCCTCACACACTCACAAAGCTCTCTGGTCTCCCAAGCATGAATGAACAGTGCAAAGAGGGGTCTTATTTATAGAGCTAGAATGTCTGGTTAAGGACTGCAGAATTTTTAAATTCATCGAACGTTCTATATACGACATCGAACGTTTNAAGCAAATAACAGCAAAGAAAACGAACTAGGCAAGGATAAGTATCTCTTAAGCCAAAAAGCCTTTTCATTCTCCAAACACTCTTCCTCACACACTCACAAAGCTCTCTGGTCTCCCAAGCATGAATGAACAGTGCAAAGAGGGGTCTTATTTATAGAGCTAGAATGTCTGGTTAAGGACTGCAGAATTTTTAAATTCATCGAACGTTCTATATACGACATCGAACGTTTGATGTATTGTTACCCAACGGTCTTAGGGTATCCACTGAACGTTTGATAAAAACATCAAATGTTTGATGTTGTCTGACACGCACATCGATCAAAAGTTTTCATGTGAATCAGTGCATTGGGACATGTATTGAACGTTTGATCCTCACCATCGAATGTTCTATAGAATCCTCAAACGTTCTTTGGGCATCCAAAATTCAAAATAAATCCTAAAACTTGTTAAATATTTGGGACATTACACATTATATTAGCACTTTCTTCTTTATTAGTTTGGGAAGCTTGCAAAATGAGAAAGAAAGCAAACTTTAGAACTCATCTTGTTGTCAAGTGAGCTGCTGCTCACAATATATATATATATTTTTTTTTGTCTTATTCCTTATAATTGCCATGTTCTTTCTATTTCGTAACTTATGTTTTGTAACACCCAAGAAATAGTTAGGATATTTGTTGGTTGCTAACCTATAAAAATTGGGACAAAAGAGGATATAAAAAAGAAAGAAAGTAATTTTAGGTCTTAAAGTTGGAACCGGGGGTGTGGCTGTTCAAAGTAGATTAAAAAATCTATAATATATTGATTTCTGCAAGGTACCATTCGAACCAAGAAAACAACGATTTGAACAATACTAGAGAAATCCATAACAATTTCGCTTAATTGAGTGTCGTGTAAACTAGTAAGGATAGTCGTTTGAATGTACACATGTTAGAAGAAAAAATCACGGCGCCGAAATCTTAGTGATTAAGTTACTTGTTCGATCGAAGAGTAACTAGTTTGAACGGAAGAAGACACTAGGTACTTCAAGAAAATTTTTCACCTATGCTTTTTCTGCATGGCCGTTCGAACGGCAAAGTATTCTGTTTGAATAAAAGACCAAAATTTTGGCTATAAATAGCCAACGTCTAGATTTGATTTCTTCACAAAAATTTTCACTCTCTCTCAATCAATAAAGTCTCTTGATAATATTTTGGGGAGCAAAGGAAGGAGGCATACACTATATAGCTTTGGAATATTATTAAAGTGAAAGTATTAGGTATATTTCTTTTATTATTTGCTTATGTCGAATTTAGTTATTAAAATTTAATTTATGTCGATATAGCTAGTGTCTAAATTGTTTGAAAAAATGTGATTGAATATCTCATGAAAGGATATTATATTCAATCATTATTTTTAAATAATAAAAATGCGTCATTGTTCTGCTTATATATTATTATGTATTTTATAATAGCGTCGTTGTAATATTCAAGTAGTATTATAACATTGTAACATATCGTTGTAATGCTCAAATAATATTATAACATTGTAAGCACGCCATTGTAATGCCCCAATAATATTATAACTTTATAAATATGTTGTAATACTCAAATCATATCATAACATTTTAAACACGCCGTTATAATTTCCAATTAATATTATGATGTTATTAGTACCGCGTTATGTTGCCCAAAATAGAAAATATGAAATATTAGAAATTTGGATAACTTACACGTAAAAAGTTAGAAATTCTATTTCTCTCTGTTGTTCCTCTTCCTCCTTCCTATGTATTGGGCAAAAAGAAAAAAAAAACTCGTTAATGGAGGGAATAAAAGCAAAAAAAAAAAATACTGAATGGAGGGTTGTGGGGGACAAGTGGGGTACGAGGGTACAAACATGTCATAATTTCTGTCCAGTGATGCAGCCTGGCACGTACGGAAAGCAAACCTTCACCATGTAAAATAACCAATAAAATCATGCACTTTATTATCTAAGCCACTGATCCACAAATGCCCCATTAAGTTTCGTTCTCAATTAATTAATTTATCACCAAACTTTTATATTCAAAGTTCTAATGATATTGCAGGTAGCCCCTCGGGTTGACAAAAAAAGGGAACCTGAAAATTTTCTTTATTTAGGATGTTCTCCTAAGAAAGAGAAATATATATATAGTATATATATATATATATAAAAGTAGAAAGAGAAAAAAGTTTTATTCTGTCTCTCATTCATTAGCTTTTCTCTCTCCCTATCTTAAAACTTTTGGTGGCAGAAAGCCATTGGTGGCCTTTGTATCTGGTTCTGTGTGAGATGTCAACAGCCCCAACAAACGACAAGAAAGAAAAGTAGACCAGAACCGAAGCTAGCAATTCAGGCCAACCACTAGGGTTCATTATTCTTCTTCTTCACCCCCACAGCGCCACAGTGCTTCTGCAAACTAGGGCTGGTTTAGAGATTCTTGGCTAAATTTGGAAAAGTGCCGCTCGTAATTTATATATATATATATCCTGTTTTAGGCAAAACCCATATTTCTTTTTTAGCTTTATTCTTACTCTACATTCCAGTTTCCCTCTCCCTCTCTCTCTCTCACCACATTTTCCATTTATAGAATACTTAATCACTAGAAGACTGGGGGAATATCTGCTAAATTAATTGATTGTTGTCCGAAGGGTAGGTTAAATTTTATATTATTTTTCCTTCTTTCTTTGTTTTTTTTTCTTTTCTTTTTGTAGAGAGCAAGTGCAGTTTGATTCTTCATTTTTACAACATCTTTCTTCTATCTATTATCCTCTCTATAATGATTTATACTCTTTCTCTTTGTGAAAAAAAAAACTGGATTTCTCTCACACTTTAATTTTATCTACTAACCTGTCTATAATTATTTATACTCTTCCTCTTTGTGAAAAAACTGGATTTCTCTCACACTTTAATTTTGTGGAAAGGCTAATTCTAGTTTTTTTTTTTTGATGTTTTGATTTTCTACATGATTCACATCAAATTAGCTTCTCCTTTTCTATATTTTTCATGCATAGGAGTTCGAATTTGCTCTCTCTGATATACTTGTTTGATCTGATACTTTAATTGAAACTTTTGTGGATAATTTAGTTGGTATGATGTAAAGGGTCGGATAATTTTTTGGAGCAAAAATGACTCGGAGGAAAATCCAGATAAAAAAGATCGACAACACGACTGCAAGGCAGGTGACTTTCTCTAAGAGGAGGAGGGGGCTGTTTAAGAAGGCTATGGAGCTCTCAACCCTCTGCGATGCTGAAATTGCTCTCATTGTCTTTTCTTCTACCGGAAAGCTCTTTGACTACGCCAGCTCAAGGTTTCTTCTCTCTCTCACACGCATCTTTCTACTTATAGTAATGTATGCCATTGTCTATATATGTACCTTTAGATCGCTTATTCATGCATTCTCCAATAATTTTATCATTTCTTGAGAGCGAGATAGAGAGAATATGAGAAAGTTGCCAACATCTCAAAAAGGATACGGCTGTTTTTCAAGGGTTGAGATTGGTTTCAACCCTTGAAAAATCAATCTTAACCCTTAAAAAATTACAACTTGAGTGCTGTTACAGCACCAGCCAAATCAAACAACAAAACTGAAGAGTGACTGAAAAAATGTACTAGGATACATCAAATAAAGAAAAAATGTACTATCGAATCTTATGGTTTCTGCAAAGCACAAATTTCAACTTTCACGCCAGATAGATAAAAAGAGAAGATAATATGATCACCTTGAAGGGTTTAATGAGTCGCTGCTACTTCTTTGCCTATTCACTGTACGTAATGATCAATATTTTACTTATTGTTAGGCTTCAAGGTGTTTCAACGTTTCCTTTCATTCCTAACGATCTTTGTGTTTTTGCACTTCCTCCTAATTAATTGAATCCGCTTTTATTAATATGTTGATAGCATTTCTATAGGGATATATGTCTTCATAAAATATAGCGTATACCCAAATGAATGATACGGTGCACTAATTTATTAGGGATGTCTTCAAAAAATATTTCGGGACTAAAACAGTTGATATAGAATTGAAGGGCAAAGCACATGAATGATAGGATGCATTGATTTAGGAACATACTTTAGAAGCCACAAAATTGTGTTGTCTTGTTGATATCCTCAGTTTACACATGTCCCATTACATTGTAATTAGCTTCTTCTTTAGGTTTGATATATTTTATAGTCATATCTACATGTAAATTATATCAACTTGGTATAATAGTAATGTTATTATACTAACAAAATAACACCTTTAGACTTGCATTATGAATTTATGGAGAAAGTTCAAAGTGTCTGCAATGAATGAACTAGTTGAGATTATTAATTAATTCTTGATTGAGAAGAAAAACACACATTATTCCATTTTATTATGAATCATGATGAACCACCAATAACATAAGTAAAATGTACAACATCTGAAAATAATAGAGCATAACATTAAGAATTGTGTGATTCTCTTCAAGTGAACTATTAAATAGAGCATAACATTATCTATTCATGTAGACTGCCTCATGAGTCCCATACATATGAGTTCAAACACCACAACAATCACAGTTTTAAGCAACATCTGAAAATGCTTCTAAAAAATGAAAAACTACATTTATATCTTTAGTAGTTTGCTAAAAACCGTTCCCACACATGTAGAATATCACTTACAAGAATCATTCAATTTTTTACTAAATTAATAATCCAAGAAATGGTTTAAAGAAATGATTCAGAAAAGGCACATAAAAGTACCAGAACTATAAAAGAATTTGAATTAATGGTATAATCATCCACTCCTAAACCCCATCTCCAGTCTTGAAAGTGGTATTCTACTCATCCTTTGGTCTCATTCGAATTTGATGATACCCACTTCGAAGATCAATCTTGGAAAGAAAGTAAATAATATTATCATGTAATTGGTAAAGAAGATCACCAAGTTGTAGAATAGGAAACCGCAACTTGATATAAATTTTATTCACTGCTCTACTATGATCAACACACATATGCCAAGAACCATCCTATTTCGGCACAAGAAGGGCTGGAACAACAACCCCTAAGCAATAAACTCACTTTAGTCCTCAACAACCCCTTAGCAATAAACTCATGTCCTTGCCTTTGCAACTCTTTTTGCTCCTAAGGATTCATTCTTTGAGGTGCCTTGTTAAGAAGACTAGCCCCAGGTATGAAATCAATACAATGTTATATATCTCTCATAGGTGGTTGTCCGAGTGGTATTTGATCCTGTAAAGCATCTAAAAATTCATGGAGTAAAGGATCCATGATAAGAGGAAACTCACTTTTGTCCTCATTTTCCTCTAGAGAAATAAGGGCATAGGATAAGTATACTCTACGAAGGCCTTTTCAATTTTGCCCTTTGACAAGAAATTATTTGCCTCCCTTTTAGGAGGCTTGGGACAGCTCTCCATTTTATTAGGCCCTAAAACTACCTTCACTCTATCTTTCCCAAAAGAATAGCAATTTTAAACCCATCATGAATAACGTTTCCATCATATTGTTGTGGAGAACCAAGTAACAAATGCCATGCGTTCATAGGAATAACATCACACAACACTTTATTCGCATATTTCTTTCAATAGAAAACTGATCCAAGCAATGCTTATGTACTTACCTCTTCCCCCTTGCAAAGTCAAGAAAGCGTGTATAGTTGAGGATTCCTCATGCCGAGGAGAGCTGGAATTGTTTTGATAGCATATGATAGCAGCAAAAAGTAAGAATTGAAGATTGAAAAGTGAAATCATGAAGAGAGAAAATAACGATTAGCTAGGGAAGCGAAAAACCTAGTTGCCCCAAAGAAGCAAATAGAGAATAAGTTTGAAAGACTATAATTTTATTAATACTTTAAAACTAAATTGAAAAATAACACAGACTAGATGCTTTTATGTATATATGCTAGGTTATGAGTGTTCTTCAAGCAAACTACTTGGAGAAAAATAAAATACAAAAATACAAAAATATCCTTAAACTTTGAGACAAAGCAAAATTCTTGTAGACAAAGATCTTAAAATATTATACCAGATTATTTCCATTATTGTTATGATCTTATTCCCAAAATATATTCCAATTTAGTTGCTCATTCTCCTACATTAGTATAACACCATACATAATTAGGATTGTTCTGACAGTGTATGATAGTAGCATAAATTAAGAATTGAAGACCGAAAAGGGAACTCAAGAAGAGAGAAAATAATAATTAGGGAAGAAAAATACCTAGTTGACCCAAAGAAGCAAACAAAAAATAACTCTTAAAGACAGAAATGATTTGATACTTTAAAACTAAATTGAAAAATAACACATATTAGATGCCTTATATAGGTTGGGTTATGATTTTTCTCCAAGCAAATTACTTGGAGAAAAATTAAATATAAAAATACAAAAATATCCTTAAATTTGGAGACAATAAAATTCTTGTAGACAAAGAAATAATATTCAAATATTATATCTGATTATTTTCATTATTATTCTGATCTTATTCCCAAAATATATTTCAATTTAGTTGTTGATTTTCCTGTATCAGTCTCCTCGGGTTGGAAAGAATTCATCCTCGAATTCAAATCATATTTGTGTCAATCTTTCGGATGTCAAATCAATCCCCTCCATCCAATACTTCTCAACACCAAAACAACTTAATATCGGAAGAGAAACAATTTGGAACCCATCACAACTTGACTCTGAATAGTAGATTTGAAGTTAATTTATCGCACCAACTTGGGATAAAATAATCTTCACAAGCTTTTGATTAATGGTCAAAAATTTACTATCTTTAAAATTTTTCCAAAACTGATCAATTGTTTCTTAACCATGAAAATCAAACTATCCTCCAACATGCCAAAACCAATGTTAAGATTTTGTTTAGGAAAATCTGACAGAACATTTCCAATCTTAAGAAAATCAACATAATTAATTTTCTTAAGACCACATTGAGATATTTCACTTTTTGGACTTTCATTAAACACATGGTAGACATCATTCTCTTCAACAATTTTTATGGTAAAATTCCTCCTCCAATATATCATCTTCATCAGGATAGATGTCGTAGATCAGTGGAGATATCCAATCTATAGAAAAATCTTCCACAATAAATTCATGTTCCTCCAAATGAGATGGATTTGATAGATGGGCTTGAGACTTGCTAACAACCGTAAAGGCGGTGAGAGTCACAAAAAATTTTGGAAGCTCAACTTTGGAGCTTAAGTCTCCATGCCACTCATCTCGACCACGTTATTCTCGACTAAAAAAAAGATTGTGATATGAGTTCTTAAAGCTGGAATTTGAATCGCGATCTTCCATTTCGCGATTCCTCTCCAAGTTTTGTGCTGCTAGACACTGGGTTAACTACGCAACTTGCCTCTACAAGATTTCAATCATAACGTCTTGTACATTGCGTTCATCGTAGGGACCTTCTTCATTCGGAACCTATCCACACCGATCATGACTACTAGCCAAGAAAACTAATGAAAAAAAAAATCAATCTTAGAAGATGCTAAGCTCTGACACCAATTGATGGCGGACAGAACTAGGATTATTTTGACAGCGTATGATAGCATCGAAAATTAAGAACTGAAGACTGAAAAAAGAACTCAAGAAGAGAGAAAATAAAAATTAGGGAAGAAAATGACCAAGTCACCCTAAAGAAGTAAACGTAAAATAACTTTGAAAGACTGAAAATTTATTAATACTTTAAAACTGAATTGAAAAATAACACAGACTAAATTCCTTTATATAGGCTAGGTTATGAGTGTTCTCCAAGCAAACTACTTGAACAAAAATAAATATAAAAATACAAAAATATCCCTAAACTTCGAGACGAAGTAAGATTCTTGTAGACAAATAAATAATCTTCAAATATCATGCCTGATTTTTATCCATTATTATTCTGATCTGATTACCAAAATATACTACATTTTAGTTTTTGATTCTCTGCAGCAATTCCTCATTCCTCATTCCCCTTCAACATGTAACCTACTAATTAAGATAACATGCTATGGTTTGCTCTTGAGGTTCCACAATTTAACTACAACATCAGGTACTCAAACTTAATAGTATATTCATCAACAAACAATTCTTTTTATTTAAAATTGTGAAATTTAAGAAAAGCATCTTGCTTGTAATTATTCGAAAGGAATTTATTTTTAAAACACCTTTCGTAGCTTTTCCCACGTCACAATACGAATAGTCCCTTCACGAGCTCTTTTTTTCTTAAGACATTCCCATTAAATTGAGATGTGTTTCTTCAACTTGATTTCCGTAGTTTTTACCTTACAATGATCTAGTTCATCCTTGTATTCGAAAACCCTTTCCATGATATGCAGCCAATGAATGAATACATTTGGATGCGTTCTTCCTTCAAACTTCCGAATATCAACTTTGGTGTTGAAATCTCACTGGAATTCATCATTCCTACAAAAATGGTTTGACGCCGGACTATGATCACGATGAAAAGGATTGATTTCATTTTTGCTTCAGCAAGTGGAGGTTTGGTTTCAGGCTTCTTTGGGGGGACAAGGGCTAAAATCTCTCACCTTCTATTTGCTAATGATATTTTGATTTTTGTGGGGCTGACCCTAATCATCTACGTAATCTACAAGCCTTATTCTTATATTTTGAAGTTGTGTTAGGTTTGAAGACCAACTTAGCCAAGTCGAAGTTGGTTCATATTGGAAATGTTGATAATGTGATTGTGTTGGCTAGGATTATGAGCTGTAGAGTTGCGTTTTTGCCCTTTAAGTATCTTGGTCATTCGTTGCGGGCTTCCCATAAGGCTAAGCATACATGGGACAATGTTATTGAGAAGATAGAACATTGTTTGGCTAGCTGAAAAATGCTGTATTTGTCTAACTATGGTATACTTTCCCTTATCAACAGCACCATTTTCAATTTACATGCGTACTTCAAGTCCCTCTTTCTTCTCCTTACGGGTGTTGCAAACCGTATAGAGAAGTTTCAACATGATTTCCTTTGGGGTGGGCTAGGCGAAGAGTTCAAATATCACTTGGTGAATAGGTCCAAGGTTTGTATGTCGATCTCTGAGTGAGGGTTGGAGATTAAAAACTTGTTGAGGTTTAATCATGATCTTTTAGGTAAATGGCTTGGTGCTATGGGCTTGAGAGAGAGAGAGGGGCTTGGTGGAGAGTGGTGGTGGATTCTAAATATGAAAGTTAATGGGGAAGGTGGTGCTCTAAGGAGCCTGTTGGGGTGTATGGGGGTGGGGTTGTAGAAGAATATTATGAGGGGTTGGGGAAAGTTTTCAAGTTATACTTGATTTGAGGTGGGATATAGCTTCAAGATTAAATTCTGGCATGATCTATGGTGTGAGAATATGGCCCTTAAGAAAGTCTTTCCAGGTTTATTTGGTATTGCATGCACAAAGGAAGCCTTTGTTGCGGATCACAAGGAAATTCTTGGAGGCTCCATTCAGTAGAATGTGAGCTTTGCTAGAGCGGCTCATGTTTGAGAGGTATATGCATTTGTCTTGTTTTTTGGGGTGTTGTATTTGGGGAGAGTGAAACGGGAAGGTGAGGACAAACTATGGTGGGTCCTTTCCAAAAGAGGGTTGTTTGGTGTTAAATCTTTCTATGGTGTCATGAGTTGTAATGATGGTTTCCGCTACCCTTGGAAGAGTGTTTGGCGGATTAAGGCTCTATTGAGGGTGACCTTTTTTCCTTGGTTGATGGCCTTAGGAAAGATCCTTATCATGGACAATCTTTGGAAGCGGCTCGTCATTATGGTCAATTGGTGGTGTATGTGCAAAATAAATGAAGAGTCTGTAGATCATCTTCTTCTTCATTGTGAGCTTGCTTGTGCTATGTGGAATGTTTTTTTTTTTTTCAATTGGTTTGGGTTGTCTTGGATTATGCCTAGACGAGTAGTCGACTTGTATACTTGTTGGAAGACTGACGATAGTATTCAGCGTTCTGCGGTATAGAAGATGGTACCTTCATGCCTTTAGTGGTATTTTTGGAGGAAAATGAATGATAGGAGTTTTGAGGATTGTGAAAGGACTTTGGAGGATATTAGTTCTTTATTTTTCAACACCCAATATTTTTGGACAGCTAGTTTTGTTTTTTATTTGGAAATTAATTATCATGATTTTCTTGTTCTTTTTTCTCATACTAGTTAGGTGGCTTCTCTTATATATTTCTTGTGTACCTAGAGGTGCCTTACGTTTTTTATGATATTTCCATTACTTAAAAAAAAGAAAAGAGAAAAAGAACCTTCATTCTCTGATCCATATGTGATGCATTATGTTTTAAAGGCTAAAAACACATTAAATGTTGCTGAAGTTGTTGCCCTTGTCTTCTTAATTCCTCTGTCTCAACATGCAAGAAGATCACGCTCATGGTTTGGACTCTCAACATCTAGTCCACAACAACCACAGCCTCGATTGGCCATTAAAACCTTTGCTATGATACCAAACTAATGCCGTAAAAATTAGATAAAAGAAAAAATGAGTAAATGAGTAAGAACAATGCCATCAAAAATCAAAATTCACCATCCAAAGGAAATCCACCCAAGGAATATAGAGTTTATATGATCACCATTGAAGGAAATAACCACGAGATAAAAGACTTAGACATAGACCCTAGTATTTGGATGAAGCACGTAGCTATGAGGAGAGCAAATAACTAAACACTCTGGAATGAGATTACTGAAGAGATGGACAAGATGAAATATCCTAGAGAAATTGATCATCGAGCATTGTATGTCTGTTAGAAAGCTCAATAATGTCAGGTAGTTGTGAATGTTCGAAACATGACCTTGCTAGCACATATGATTGGGGAAAGACATGGTGTTGTTTAGCCTTTTGAGGATAAGATACTCAAAATGAACAAAATTTCCAGCAAAAGTGATACATAATACCACAAACTAGCAGATGGGAGATGGTACCTCATGGTAATTGGTTTAGGTCGAGAAATTGTATATTTTTCAGATGATCATAAAAAGGGTCATGCTGCGTATCGTAGTGTATAAGATCCCTAAAATTAATTAAGTGGTAATTAAATCAAAGTGTTACTGTAACATTCCCGAGCTTATTTAATGAGTAAATAACTCAAAGCGTTACATAGACCCCTTGAACAGAGAGTAATGCACCAGAAGATACATCTCTTTTTCTCTACAACAAGTATCCACACAACTACGTCACATAAAATAATAACAACCACAGCAAAATACTAAAACATAATAACATAACTTAACAATAAAAGATAACATCAAGTATCTCAATTGTAGACTGTTCGCAAAAACTAGAGCTCCAAAATAATACATATTAAGTCTGATAGTCAGGATAAAACATCAAATACAAATAACTTAGGGTCCATCAAAAGAAATCCTCAAGGGTGAAAATACAATAGGTACCACATATATAAAAACCATAAGGGCGTCTTGCCATCTCCCGCCCCTCAGTCTTCACAATAGCCACCAACTTAGGGGTGGTCTCAAAAACCCACCTAGCAAAGTCATCCAAGGTCGACCTCCTAGGCAGGTTTGACTTCACCATCATTTATGAACTGACTGACTATAAAAGAAAGATGTTTTATAGGTGGAAAAGATAAAGCGTCAATCCATGACTTAATAAGTTTGTATATGGGAAACATGCCATTTATGTAGTGAACCTAATCGTTTATAAAAATATTATAAATCACACGTAGCATCATGCAATAGGGTTCTTGTCACATAAACAAGGCAGAAAATCATGTTGATGCATTATAATACTCATATATATTACCACATGTGTTTAAGTCATAACTATCCTCCATATGGTCTATACATACCCATAACCCTTTTACGATGAGGTTTGCGAGTCCTATGAGACATGTGGCACAACACTGGTGCCTTAGTGAGATACAAATGGCCAAGCACCACTAGTTGTCCGATAGAGTCTAACTTCGGGTGATCTACACAACTAGTAGTGACACAAGGCATGACCACCATCCATACACGGTTGTACTGGGCACTTCCAACCATTGGATATGTTGAGAGGTTTATGTGAAATCAATAGTGAGAAAGAGGAGGCATGTTCTTGTTACATAGCCTACCTTACACATATTATTATATAAGCTTTAAGAAGTATGACAATGACCAAAATATTCTCAAACCCTAATACATTATTATAACACTCCCCCTCAAGATGGATCATATATATCATATAAACTCAGCTTGGAACAAACAAACTCTAAATATATCTCCATCGAGTATTTTGTCTCGGACGAAATGGTAATTGACCTCAACATGCTTAGTCCTTTCATGAAAAACTGGGTTAGATGTAATATGTGAAGCAAC
>FXXK01001201.1:44068-226568 GCA_900184695.1 Betula pendula | reverse complement strand
ATAGATACATGAGGATCCATTGTGAGGCTCAACACTGTTCCACATGAGAGAGATAATTTGATTGTCTTCTTGGTCCCAAAGGTTGGCAGAGCTAGGTTATGAAGGTTTTCCCGATTGCAAATGATTATACATGCCCTTCTCTCTCCATAATATATCGACAGATCATACCCAATAAACATAGTTTTTGCCATTTAGTTTCACATATGTCATAAGGCTACTACCCATAGAAGCTGAAGTGGTTAAATCTGAATTAGGAGTCATACTGTGTCTAATCTACCACAAAGGGTATCAACAATAACAGTTAAGCTCATAAACACAACAAAACAACCAATAAAGTGTGTAAAAGGGCCAAAAAGGGGCTGAAATAAATCTGTATCAACTAAAAAATACCCAAACCTTGTTGGAACTAGATGCAATGGAGAACAACTTGCCTGAATCGGCTTAAAAGGAAGTGAACCTAGCCTTAAACAAGATGAACCAGAGTGAACCGCTTAAACAAATTGGCGAAGATGAAATTGGCAGTGCTACTTGAATCAAGGCGAGCCAGGATAACGAGCCGGGTTAACTCGAAATACGGACTGGTCTGACCTGGTAAAGGGTTGGGCTTAACTGGCCTAACCTGTTAGAGGTTTGGATTGATCTGGCCCAAATTTAAATCTTGATATCCTATTCCAAGATTATGAATAGCTTGAGGATATCCTTATCCTAGATAGGGGACTGATAGCACCCATAACCAAACACTTCTTCTTCTCCGAAAGTCAATAGGATTTCGTTGGTGACACTAAGACTGTGCCAACGACCATAGAGAACACGGGTGATCAAACCCATGCAATATCCACTGCAACCCACTCACCGAAAGAACCACACTACCACTAAACTTGTCTCTGGCCACTGCAGACAGCACTAACCACCACAGATATTGCCGACAACACCAACCAATTCCCCTGAAGCATTCTTTTAAATTAGGGAAGACATGTAAAATTGAGAGCCACGATCGTGGTTCTGCCTTTTATACCAAACCCGCCAATGACGGAGCCAACCATAGCGATGACAACTAATCACACCACTGATTACGGTGATCTTAACACCATTGCTCTCCTAACGTGGGTATTAAGCCTAGGGCCTTAGTCTCCTTTGATATGCAACAAAATTAGGTTTTGTTTGTTCGTTTGTGGAAGACGACAAAACAAGGAAATTAAAAAAAAAAAAGAAAGAAAGCAGGAAGGATGTACAGTATCAAGAAGAGGATTAAACTGTAGGCTCTGATATCATGTTGAGATGTTTATGTGAAATCAATAGTGAGAAAGAGGAGGCACGTTCTTGTTACGTAGCCTACCTCACGCATATTATAATATAAGCTTTGAGGATTATAATAATGAGCAAAATACCCCAAAACCTTAATACATTATTCTAACAAGATCCAAGACAATTAACATTAAAATAAACAGAAGACAATAAGGTCAAGCCCATATCCTAATATGCACATGCTTCTGATTCTTTACTCGAATTTTCAATGGAGCCATGTCATATGATGGTATTAATCGCTTCTTATCATTGCATGAATTTACAAACCACACAATTAATCATCATTCTCTTAAATAGTCCATTAACACAACAAAACATAGAGTTTACTAAATTTATACGAAACATTTCATGTGGTGACTTGATATAAAGATTATATATATATATGAATCAAGACGTCACAATAACAAACTTATACATAAATATAAACTAGAACTCATGTTATGAGAATATCATATCAGAGTTTATACATTGCATTAAAAACTAAAACATAATCAATAAATAAGGAGCATCACATTGCAAATAGAGTTGACATACATTTATATAGGATAGCAGCACTTGCTGAGTTGAGAGAACTGAAGGGTCAGCTGCAGGAACTGTTGGACCAATGGTTCATTCGTCCTAGCACATCTCCATGGGGAGCATTGATCCTATTCATTAAGAAGAATGACGGATTGATGAAGATGTTCATTAACTAGAGGGAGTTGAACAAGGTAACAATGAAGAATAGATACCCGCCACCAAAGATTGATGATTTACTTGACTAGTTGTAGGGTGCACAAGCCTTCTTGAAGATAGACTTGCGATCAAGATATCACCAACTAAGAGTCAAGCACGAGGACATCCCAAAAATGACATTCAGGACTCAGTATGGCCATTATGAGTTATGGGCTATGTCTTTTGGATTGATTAATGCCCCTCTTGTGTTCATGGATATGATGATCATGATTATCGACGACTACTTGGATCAATTTAGGGTAGTATTCATCTATGGCATCTTGATCTACTTTAAGAGTCGAGAGTATGATGAGGCACACCAACAAAAAGCATTGGAAAGGCTTAGGTAAGAGAAATTTTATGTTAAGTTTGAGAAGTACGAATTTTGGTTAGATAAAGTGTCAATCCTCGGACACGTGATTTCGGGCAAGGGAGTTTTGGTAGACCTTGGGAAGGTCATGGTAGTGATTGAATGCAAAAGGTTGACCAACATGAGTGAGATCATAAGCTTATTAGGGCTTGCAGGTTCTTACAAGCATTTCATTGAGGGTTTCTCTAAGTTGGTAGGTCCTTTGAATGCCATCATAAGGAAGAATGTCGTCACAAGGAAGAATGCTCGTTTCGAGTGAAGCAATGCCTGCAAAGAAAGTTTTTTAGGAATTGAAGAAGCGGCTAGTGACTACACCCATGCTGACTCTTCAACATAGTTAGGAGGTTTCGTGGTGTACAGCGACACATCAAAGAAAGGCTTAGGGTGTGTACTTATGCATAACAACAAGGTAGTGGCTTATGCCTCGTGTTTGCTAAAGAGGTATGAGCAAAATTATCTAGCGTGTGTCCTAGAGCTAGTAGTTGTTGTTTTCGCTCTCAAGATCAGAAGACACTACTTGTTTGGCAGAGGTGTGAGATTTATGTAGATCATAAGAGCCACAAGTACTTTTTCACTAAGAAGGCATTGAACATAAGATAGAGGAGATGGCTAGAATTGTCAAGGACTACAACTACGAGATCAATTATCACCTGGAAAATGCTAACGTGGTAGCAGATGCTTTGAGTAGAAGTTTATAAGAGGAGCAGCTTCTTTAGGGATTACCTAGCTGCAGCTAATCATGGAATTCGAGAAGTTGAGGTTGGAGATTGTAAAAAAGGGAAGACCTGCATTTTTGGCAAGCTTAGCACTTCAGCCGAAACTACTAAAAAGGATCAAGGTTGCCCAATTGGACGACTTGGAGTGTTAGAAAGTCAATGAACAAGTAGAGGTAGGAGGTAGATGATGGTTTGCTTGAGTACCATAATTAGATATACGTCCTAGAAGGAGGAGGGCCAAGGAAGGCAATCATAGACGAAGCCCACCGATCCTTTTACACCGTACATCTAAGGAGCCCTAAGATGTACAAGGATCTTAAGAGGACGTACTAGTGGAACAATATGAAGAAAGACATTGCAAAGTACATCCTGTAGTGCCCCATTTGTCAACAAGTGAAATCAAACATTAGAGATAGACAGGAACGCTTTAGTTGTTATTCGTGCCCGAATGGAAATGGATGAGATAGCCTTGGATTTTGTGGTAGGGTTACACAAGGCGCCATAGGAGAAGATGCTATTTGGGTAGTGGTTGACAGGCTGCTGAAGACCATCCATATTGTCCCAATGACCTGAGAAGATTGTACGTTTAGAACATTTCAAGACTGCATGGAGTGCCAACTACCATTATATCAAATTGTGACCCTCGATTTAATTCGAGATTCTGGTAGAGTTTGCAGAAGAAAATGGGGACACAGTTAAAGTTTAGTACTACATTCTACTCGCAGACTGACGGCTAGTCAGAGAGGAAGATGACTACTCAGATACTCGAGGACATGCTAAGGGGCATATGCTTTGGACTTCAAGGGGAGTTGGATATAGTACTTCTCATTGATTTAGTTTGCTGATGTGGGTTTTAAGATCAATAATAAATAAAACCACTTGCAATAGAACGAGTCCTTGTAGGATAAGGCTATATAGAGGGTGTTGAACCTCAAGGACTGTTTTTGTTGGATGTTTATCAAGTATTCCATATATAATCTAGTCTAACTCAGAAAAGATATTTGGTTGGTTTTGATTTGAAAACTAAAAGTAAGCATAAGAAAATAACAAAATAAATGGAGAGATATAGGGAATTGAATTCACCACAAACCTCATACCAATGGTAGATCGTATTTAATAGGGATTCTCATTATATGCATGATATGATGTGCACAATGGTTGTCAATCATATGACGACATCGACAAGAAAACACTTTTGTTAAAAGGTGATGATAGCCCATCTTTGGTTGGCACGGATCGTCCACCTAACCATTAATCGGGGTATGATCCATCTTCCCTACGTATGGCCAACCTCTTAATATGCATACATATTGCTAAAGAATGAGCATAACCCATCTTCGGTTGGCATGGACTGTCTCTCTACATTACACTAAACTAAGGTGTAGTATGGCCCATCTTTCCTAGGAATGGTCTATTTAATCCTCTTGATTTTATGTCAAACAATACCATTGCATAGTTGTCATTCCTATAATCACAGAAAATAGAAACGTTGAATTCATTCAAGACTATAAAGCTTTCTAATAGACAAGATAGAGTTTCATCAAGAATGAGTATAACCATAAAAATATATTACAAAATTTTGTAATTCTCTAAGCTAAACAATCATCATACATAATTAGAAAATCCCAAATGAAATACAATCAGACCATTGTACTTGGAAAGGGCTTCATCAATACCATATGAAGAATTTAGTTACTCATGGAAGAGCTGGAAATCTCTATTGATTTAGAGAAAACCATCTTCGAAAGTTTTGTTGAGCTACTGGTTGAGCATCTGGACAAACTTAGAACCCTAATTTCCTTTGCATTGCACAAAATTCGATCCCTTGGAACAATCATTGAGTTCTTTTCTTGAATCACTCCCAATCACAATCAAACCCCTTAGTTTAAGGGATTGAGTCTCCTCAAATCCCTCACTGCAGGGATAATCAAGTCAAAACCTTCATTTGAGGAAGTCCAAAGTTGATCTCGTGCTTGACAGATTCTTTGGATGACTTTTCTCTTTCTATATCTAGTGCAGATTGCAAATTAGATTCTGGTGTGATTGATTATGCTCGAGCCTAATGTGCTCGAGCCCCTTTTGTGGTGCACTCAAGCTACCTGGTGCCAGGATGCGCTCGAGCCCTTCCAGATGGGCTCGAGCCACTTTGTCTTCATCAGCACACTTTGAAGTGTTTAAGCCCGAAATTAATGGTTTTACTTGCACTTTCACCTTAGGACCTGAAAATACTAAAAAGCACAAAAACACGACAAAACATTATATTTTAACAAATGCGAGTTAAGGGGCTTGAATATATTATATTCAAGGCTTATCATACCTCCAAACTTACATATTGCTAGTCCCTTAGCAATACAAAACTGAAATAAAATGAAACAAAATTAAACAACTACACTATCTCTTCTGACGTGAACAGTAAAAGCACTACCAAAACCATCCACCTCGACCGACACATCCTCCACAAGAACTACCAAAACCACTACGGGCAACAGTAAAAGCAGTGTGATCACCATTACCTTATGTGGCGACCCGATTTCATAACACACACATATGTATGTATATATATATATGAAACTACATCATCACAGTGGCGTACTACGTACAAGCCATCATTAACTCACAACATGAGCATATCACATTAGAGTAATCATAACTTTGCAGCGGAAACTAAATAAATAACATTGTGAGAGTAACATAACATAAGGAGCTGACATAAACTATATATAACAGTTTTACAACATAAGTGCTATACATCAAAATAAAGGCTATCAAAAATGCCACATATAGTATAGCCAAAATACATCAATATGTTTATATATATACAACAACTTGATGTACATCAAAAGCTATACCAATACTAGTCTAGACAAAACACCAACAAACGTATATTGCCTGAAACATTGTATCCCATATAAGCAATCACTGGATCATCATCTTGATCCCCAACACCTGCAACATCTACATCATTTATGCAACCATAGAGATTATCCATGATAACATAGGTGGAGAAAAGAGAAAAGAGTGAGTCAACAATTCATAATGAATGAAGACTCCCTCGAGGTTTTCGCAATGAGCCAAACTTTTGTTTATGGAATCATTTACAATAACAGCTACTCATTTAATAAAAATATTATTTTGTTTATTGAAACTTGGTGGAGCTGATGAGGTAAACAACACATTCATAAAGCATTTTGAATTATACTATAAAGATGTGAATGTATGCATATGTTCCAAAATACGCTTGGATACATATACATATAAACCCATCTAATGTATAACTTGTACATAACAAGAATCCACAAAACATCGTATACAATTCAGCTGTAAACGTATACATAAGTTTTTTTCTATTGAAAATCTTATGCATACCAATACATCTAGCATGAAATACCTCATAAACTAATACACATAAATCATCAATAACAATGCAATGCATGCTCTAATATTCTACTTTCATCTTTACTTTCTTAATGTGTACAGCTTACGGAACGGGGTCAGTCCTAGCACATTTCATAACTTTCATCTTATCATAATAGGCCCAGCCCTTTTCTTTAACTTTCATTCTTATGGGTCCAGCCCTCTTTTTTATCTTCTTATTCTTAGCCCATGATCATGCTCACAGAAATGCACATGCTCATGTCATAACAATTAAAATCAAGTCATTTCTCAATTATCATAAACCAACATCTCAAAATATCAAAGTAATCAACAATCTAGTATCTCTTTCATATCTCAACACTTTCAAAACCACAATACAATATCAATCATATCTCATCGAATATCTCTTAAAACATTGAAAGTATCAAGTAATAATAAATCATTCTTAAAACAATATATGATTGGCTCGACCTTGTCATAGACTTAAATATGCTTTGAAAATAATACTTCTTATAATCATTAATAAAACTCTTTTACAAACATAAAAATATATTTTGTCCTCAGTGAGTAAGAAATTACTCACCTCAATTCCTTGATGCTATCTTTGGACACCAACCCAACCACTTAGCAACAATAAGCTGCAATGTCACATTGCATGCATTCTTAGACAATATATAACTCACAACACAATTTCTAAGAGTACATAAGTGCTTAACAACTTATAAGCACTTAACTCATTTTACCCATAACTTAATGGAACTCATAGCATGAATTTATAAGCTACAAAAGTTAATCTATGGTAACTTACTAGGGATTAACATGCTACTTTACAAAACTAACCTAAATTACAAAGTTAAAATTAACACTCACCACAAAGGTTCGAAGCCCGGTCTATAGAACTTCGATCCAACGCTTAAATTCCACAAATATGATAATTTCCTATTAAACAATCAAGGTGAAGCAACATGTAAGTGGTGTATAGCTCAATCTTAAGAAAGTAGTTATTGGTTTGAGAATTTACCTTAAAAGATCAGTGAAAATGACAATCGAACACCAAGGAATCCGTTGCGGGTATTAGAAAATGCAACCCAAGCTTTAAAATATTGTTCTCTTAAAGTTTAGAGTAAACCCTAGGAGACAGGAGAGAGCTCTAGGTCGTTCCATGTTAGAAAATGTGAGAAATGAGCTGAAAAATTGTATTTCAGCTATTTATACATTGTTCGGACCTAAAATTACCGTTCGGACCACCACCGTCTGGACCCAGTTGCGGATGACTTGCGAACGAGACGTACTGAGTGAACAGTAACAAACTTCGTTCGGACGCTGCTGCCGACGACAAGCAGACGGTGCCGATTTGACCCCCAAAATGATGGAATTGAAATTTTCAAAAGCCACAAAGTTGTAGTATTTTGAGTTAGCTTTCTAATGCCACAAATTTTGTCCCAATTGGAGTTTGGAGTCAAAATTTATGATCATTTTACTCCAGCACGGTCAGTCTGAAATTATTGATTCGACTGGAATAATTTCTTGAAACTTTTCTGCGGACGATGCATATTTGACCACCAAAAAGATGGAATTGGAAATTTTCATAAACTACAAAGTTGTAGAATTTTGAGTTAGCTTTCTAATGCCCCAAAGTTTGTTTCAATTGAAGTTTGGAGTCAAAAGTTATGATCATTTTAATCCGTAAAGGTCAATTTGAAATTACTAATTCAAAGGGAAAGTCATTAAAATAACTTTCTACTCTTGGTTATCATTTTCACTTAGTTATTTATATAATTAAGTTTATAAAATCTTCTAATCATATCTCGGGTATCACACGTTCAGAATTCAACGCAAGGCCATGATTAGAGAAAGTAGCGCTGAATCCGAGAAAAAACCCCAGGAAGAGATGGGAGATTTGAACCACCCTAGATCTGTGCACGAACTGACTCATACTCGGGTTTCAAGCCGAGAAGGAACCGAACCACATTCACATCTTGATGTTGCTAGCCCATTCTGTTTGGGTCAGTTGAGAGCGGTTGATACATGTCCTACTCCTTACTGATGGCCATAACCTAATTGTAATACTCGTCCACAATCTTAGCACCTTGCTCAAGTCCAAAGTATTGTTAGCAGACTTCATAAATGCGAGTAATATTCACAGAGCCAGAGTACATATGACTTAGATGATCCTAAATATCCTTGGCAGTAGGAAGATAAATACATGAGAATTCAATGTGAGGCTCAACATTGTTTAGCATAAGAGAAATAATTTGGTTGTCTTCTTGGTCCCAAAGGCCAGTGGTTGTAGGATCAGATAATTTGCATGATTGCAAATGAGTATACAAACCCTTCTCTCTCAAGAATACCTTGACAAATCCGGCCCAATATACATAGTTTTTGCCATTTAATTTGACAGATGTTATAGGTGCATGGCCCATAGAAACCGAAGTGGATAAATTCGATTTAGTAGTAGTCATACTGTGTCCAATCTACCACAAGTGGATCAACAATAACATCAAAGCCCAAAAACACAACAACACAACCAATTATATGTGTAAAAGGGACAAAAACTGGCACAAATAAACCTGGATTAAGTGGAAAGGAACTGGACCAGGCCTGAAACAAGCTGAACCGAGCCAAAATGTGCCTAAACCAAGCTGAACCGGCCTGAAATAAATTGAATCGGGGAGGAAGCGGTATGAATCGGGCATGAACTCACTTGAACCGGATTTGAAACGAGCTAAACTGGTCTGAAATGAGCTAAACCAGGTCTGAAACTGGATGAACCGATAAATTGAACCAACGTTGGGCAAATTGGGCTGAGATGATGCGGGTTGGGTTAACTAAGATGAAGCGGGTCGAGTTGACCCGAAACACTGAACAAGTTGGGCCGAGTCCAACCAGCTTGACCCATGCGGGTTTTAGTGATTCGGCCTGACAGAGTACTAGGCTGTAGAGGATCTGGCCCAAAGACTAATTAGGATATCCTATTCTAGGTTAGGGTATCCTTATTCCGAATAGGGGATAGTGAGCACCAGGACCCAAACAGTGGTCTTCTTCTCCAAAAGTCACCTGAATCTCGCCGGCGAGATTCAGACAGGGCCGGCGACCACGACGGCAGCAACGATAGGGAGTTTCGGTGACCACTTCAACAAAATCGCCACTGAAACCCACTCACCAATGGTCATCAAGAGAGCAACACCTCCACCAACAAAGAAACGGCCACCTCAGACGGCACAAATCACCACAGACCTTACTGATGACACCAACCACGGCGACACCAACCTACGACCCCGAAACATTGTTTAACCCAGGGAAAACGGCACCAAACCACCATTGTTAGGATGATGACGGCGATATCACACCACTAATTACGGTGATCTTCGACGCCATTGCTCTCCTAACACAGGCATAAAGCCCAGAGCCTTAGTCTCCTATGCAGCAAAATCAGGTCTTAGGGGGTTGTGTGTCCAGCGGTCTATCGTGAATGACAACAAAACAGGAGGAAAAAAAAAAAAAAAAAGAGGAGGGAAAAACGTATAGTATGAAGAACAGGATTAAACCCTACGCTTTGATACCATGTTAATTGGATTACGTGAAAGAAAAATGAGGCATGTTATATTGTCTTACGTAGCCTACCTCACACATATTATTATATAGGCTTTGAAAAGTAATACAATGACCACAATACCCTCAAACCCTAATACATTATTCTAACAATGACCTTTCCCTAACTCATCATTCCTAATTTTGATTGAAATTCTAATCATATTAGGAATCCTAGTTCGGGTAGGAATCCTAGTCAAACTAGGAAAACTAAATCCCGTCAAAGTCCTACTCAAAGTAGGAATCCTGTTTGAAATAGGAGTCCAAGTCCCAATAATACTAGGTATTCTAGTCCAGGTGGAATCCTAGTCATACTAGGAAATCCTAGTTGGACTTGGTCTTTTGAATCCTAATCATATTAGGAATGCTTATCTGACTAGGGTTTAGGTCTTCTAATCATATTAGAATGCCTAAATCATTTAATCCGTTTTAGGAATGGGTTTCCTAAATGAGAACCTTATCAAACAAGATGTGGAAATCCTAGTCATATTAGGTTTCCTATTCTAATCAAATTGGAATTTTGTCTTATCTTAGGTTTAGGAGTCAAACTCCTACTTCCACAAGATAATTATCAAATCAGTAATCCTAAACCATCTAAGAGACAATAAGGTCAAGCATGATAGGTGTTGGTGCGTTTTTGGGGTCATTCTCCTCATGTTGACCAACTGCCCAAAAGCGCACAGGGCAGCCCAAGTGGAGCTAGGCCGGCTTGTCTTCTAGTACAACCAACTCCTACAAGACGAGCAAGTCATTAGAGAATCCTCGCCCGTAGCCAAGGATACTCCGATGGTTAAGTCAACAGGGTGCTGTTATGAGAAAGGGAACCTCGAGGGTTCCATAGGTTGCAACCCGAAGGCCGAAGAAGGAAAGAAAGAGAGTAAACAATAGTGGGAATAAGTCGAAAATGGCCTTCGCTCAGAAAGGATTATTAGACCTTTATTCCAGCCGATGTTGGCCTTTTTATGCTCATATTCCTTTATTCAACTAAGGATTGTTTGACTATTTTTGGCTGTTTTGCCCCCTTTCGGTTTAGGGTTACCTTTATGATGACCCGGTTCATAATTATACTTGGCAAATTTTTTTTTTTTTTAAAAAAACATAATATAATCATGAACCAAACCAATCATCATAGGGTGATAGAAATATCTTTGCCATACACACATCTCATAACGTATCATGAGATTACACCTATTGCATTAGAGTTACATCACACATATAATATAAACTCAGCGGAAGCATATACCATGTGAGTAAATAAACATAATTAGAGCTGACAATGAAAATACTAGGAAAAACTTCACAAAGACCCTTCAAACTTTCACGCGATTTGAAATACCCCCCCGAATATTTGATTTCTCTCACTTTGTCATCTTATACTTCCAATTTGGATCATTTAACCCACCTCCATTAGGATTTTTTGTTAAATCCTAACAGAGGGGTGCAAAAATTATCAAAATACCCCTCATTTTATATTTTTTTAATAATTTTTTAAAAAACAAATAGAGAGGTATTTTTAGAATTTTAATAGGGTTTGACAGTGAAAACAGATGGAGAGGGGGTTAAATGATATAAATTGGAAGTACGAGAGGCCAAAGTGAGAAATTAAAGATTCGGGGGTATTTCAAATCGCGTGAAAGTTTGGGAGGTCTTTGTGAAGTTTTTCCAAAATACTAATGCTTAAAGTTTTATATTGTGACATACACAAAAGAATGGCTATACGAAACTCGTTTCATGCGACATGAGCCAATATATATCAATACAATATGATCAACATCATGATGTACAAAAGAATAGACTAATATATGCTAATCTATACAAAATATGGAGTATCCCACGGCGTTAGTCATAATAATCAAAGTAGTAGGCCACGGGATCCTCATCAACACCTATTAAACATGCATCAACAGAATCTATGCAACTATAGAGATCATCCATGATTACATAGGCGGATAAAAGTGAGTCAACAATTCTCAGTGAAATAAAACTCACTGACTTTTTGCAATGAACCAAATAGTCATTTTACAATAATAGCTACTAATGGCTTAACATTTATTTTGAAAATAATACGCAGTTGATGAAGTAAACACTATAATCATAAAAGCATTTGAAACATAATACTTGGTTAAATACGTATAAGCATATTCCAGTCTCCCATTTGAAAGTTTACCCATACATGCTCATCTAAAACATAAGTATATCATATAACTTAGCTACACATATATATAGGCATTCTGTTCCCTTGTTCTGTTTCATGCAAACTTATATGCATACTGATACGTATATAATAAAGTCCATATAAATCATGTCACAAATCATCACATAAGTCATCATATAAATCATCATGTTATACATACTCTTCAAATCCAATACACGGTTTAATCCCGTGATCAAGGTCTATGACACACGGTATCACCCTTGTGATCAAGGTTCATAAATTCCTTTAACACATGCTATTTCCATGCTTTTCTTATATATGCTCATAAATATCATGTAAACATTTTAGCTATACTTCATTTTTCAAATGCAAATAGCAAATAAAACATCATAAAACTCAACATGTCAACATATCTGTTATAATTGTAAATCCACAATAAATCACTCATCAGATATTCATAAACCTCATGAAATTATCGAAAGAATATAAACACGTATTATTACAAAATATCATCAGTTCATTCTGTAAACAATCATATCATTTCTTCAAATTCATTTAAAATCATTTCTTTTGTTTAGTAAATAAAAACATCTACTAAACATTTAAAACACTAAAACATTTACAAAAGTGTATCATTCTCAGTAAGTATAAATACTTACATATCCGCTTAATAATACCAAGTACTTCCTAGACCGAATGCTTTGCAATGCCTGCTGAATAATCACATTGCCAAATATTAACAACTATAATCCCCACAGTCACTCTACACTAAATAATCTATGACACATGACTAGTACATGTATCACAAACTCATAGGCAACCCATAGCATTATAGGGTTCTCAAACAAATTCTAGCTACTACATTGTCAACCCATAGAAATATTCTAAGGTTAAATATCACAAAATTCCAAAATACATGACTAGAGAAAACTAGGGTAAGAACCATTACCTCAAAACCCTCGAAGAATCTGGAGTCCGTGAACCACGAAACTTTAACTCAATGATCACAATATACAACCCAACAAGAATCCTAAGAGAATAACCATTATTAAGCCATACATTCAAGAATATAGCTCAAATATTGAGAAACTAGGGCTTTGAGAACTTTACCTCAAAACGATTGATAGAAATGACTCTCCAACATCGAAGATCTTGATTCCAGTGTTAGAAATGACAATAGAAGTTCCAAATAATCAATACACTAGGGTTTGAACCAAACCCTAGGAGAGAGAAAGGAGAAGATTTCGTGCAAGGAGGAGAAAAGAGAGAAATGAGCTGAGAGATTCGTGACTTAGCTATTTATAGTGTTTTTTTGACACTGCCGTTCGAACGAGTAAATTGCACCGCTCGGACGCCCCCTAACAGAAAGGCTCGAGAATTTCAAAAATGTCATGATGTTCGAACCAATACTAACCCATTCGAACTACAAATGGAACGAGGACTAGAATGAGCGTCTCGGGTTCAATGGCGACCCGATTTCATAATTTTTTTTTTTTTGAAATGAAACCGCAGCATCACAGTGGCGTACATGCGTACAAGTCATCTTTATCTCATATTATGAGCATATTACATCAGAGTAATTATAACATTGCAGTGAAAACTAAATAAATAACACTGTGAGAGTAACATAACATAAGGAGCTGACATAATTATATACAACAATTTTTACAACGTAAGTGCTATACATCAAAAGAACGGCTATCAAAAGAGCCACATACAGCTAAGGCAAAATACATCAACCTGTTTATATATACGACATATTGATGTACAAAAAACTAGACTATACATGAGTCTAAACAAAATACTAACAGGCGTACATCGCCCTCAATTATAATAACTCAAATATGCAGCCACTGAGGCGATCATGGAGTTAACCACATTCGCCAAGGCGGATATATGAGTCCACGGTTTCGGCGGTATAATAAATTACTAAGTTTTCACAATGAGCCAATTTTTTTTTCTTTCTACTTAGTTTACAATAATAGCTACCATTAATTTACAAACATCTTCCATTTAAAACAATGATGTAGCTAATGAAGTAAACACCGTAGTTATGAAACCATTTGAAACATACTACTTAGCTGTGAATATATACATGTGCTCCAAATTACGTTTGGTCACACATGCATATAAACACTAGTTGTAGACGTATACATTAGTTCTTTTTCATTGAGAATCTTATGCATATCAATATATCTAGCATGAAATTTCATAAAACATAATACATATACATTCTCATATCATAAACGTGTTATGCATACTTTTACATTCATATATTTCATAACATAACTTTAAACTTTCATTAGGGCTAATCACCCCTTTCATTGTTATTTGGGCTAATCACCCTTTCATTATCATTTAGGCTAATCACCCAGGCTAATGACCCTTTCATTGTCATCTGGGCTAGTTACCCTTTTATTGTCATTTAGGCTAATCACCCGTTCATTGTCATCTGGGACCTTCCATGCAAATGTTACATTCATGCTCATGCTTATAAAACAGTTCATTTTCCTTTCTTTCATGATCATACATCATTTTACATCATTTCATATATCATATCTCATCAAGCATTTCTCAATATAGTTAAGGGTATCAAGATATCGTCATAAAACATCAACACAATATACAATTGGCTTGAACATAATATAATCTTTGAAAGCATAAAAATAGTATGTTTTCTCAGTGAGTAATTATACTCACAATGTTCCGCTCGATGCTTAACAATTAACATCAATGATAAGTCTTAATCACACAAATCTGCAATACATCATTGCATGTGATCAGCAGACATAATTCATAGCTCAAAACATATTTCTATACACTAATGAGTGTTTATAATCTTATAAACACATAACCCAATTGAGACTTATAACATACATGGAACTCAAAACATAATTTAAATGCTAACAAAGTTAAGCCATAGAGAATCTCCAGGATTAACTTATAAAACTCTAAACAAAACTCAACTAACTTAACTAACTTGAACACTTACCTCAAAGGTATGAAGCCCGGCCATCGGAACTTCGATCCAATGCTCAAATTCCACAAATATAACAAATTTCTAGACAAATAATCAAGATTAAGCAACGTGCATAAGATGTATAACTCAATCTTGAGAAAGTAGACATTGGTTTGAGAATTTACCTCAAATGATCGATAGAAACGATGAAAATTGCCAGTGTTAAGAATCACTTCCCAAGCCTCAAAAGATTATTCTCTTAAGGTTTAGAGTAAACCCTAGGAGAGAAGGGAGAGCTCCAGGTCGTTCTAAGTAAAAAAAAGAGTGAGAAAGGAGCTAAAAAATCGCACTTCAGTTATTTATTTTCGCTACACTGTTTACCATTGTCCGGACCTAAAATTACAATTTAGACCTTACTGCGGACGACTTGTGGACGAGATGTACTGAGTGAACAATAATAGACTCCGTTCGGATGCTGCTGCGGATGACCTATAGACGGTGCAGATTTGACCTCCAAAACGATGGAATTGAAAATTTTCATAAACTACAAAGTTGTAGAATTTTGAGTTAGCTTTTCAATGCCATAAATTTTGCCTTAATCGGAGTTTATTGTCAAAAGTTATAATCATTTTAATTCAGTAAGGTCAGTTTGAAATTACTGATTCAAGTGGAATAACCTCTTGAAGCTTTTTCTGCGGACGATGCAGATTTGGCCAGCAAAACGATGGAATTAGAAATTTTCATAAACTACAAAGTTGTATCATTTTGAGTGAACTTTCCCATTCTACAAAAGTTTCCTCAATTGGAGTTTGGAGTCAGAAGTTATGATCATTTTAATCCAGCAAGGTCAATTTGAAATTACTGATTCCAATGGAAAGTCACTAAAATAACTTTCTACTCTTGGTTATCATTTTCACTTAGTCATTTACATAATTAAGTTTATAAAATCATCTAATCATATCTCGGGTATAACAAGTTCCACTAATCCCATATTCGTTAGAACCAACATTAAGACGAAAATTGGAAATGAGCATTCCGTTCGAACAAGAAATAGAACGGAAAATAGGACAAACATCTCTATACCTCAATTTCTGATTTCCGAAGTGACCCGTCCGCACTAGACTTAGAACGGACATTAGATCGGAAGCCCCCAAAGGTCACCCGTTCAAATGAAAATACCACCGTTCAGACAGAATGTCACAAAATCAACTTTCGAGAATTTTCATAAGTGTTCATTTAATCCTTACTTTTAATCACGTAATTACCCTTCTAACCTAACGTTAATCTTTATTTGAATATCTTGGACGTTACTTCTCTCCCTTCTTATAACAATTTTGTCTTCGAAATTACAGTCAACATATAAACACATGATGTTATAATTCATAACTCATTTAAGCAAAAAGTGAAGCATATATTGTAACATCCTGAAAATTTAATAATAAATTAAGACAAAAATATTGACTTCTTTAAAATTTTCAAGCGCCTCCAAAGACTTATTTACTTTCATAAATAAGTTCCAAGGGATCTAAACATCTACTTGAGTGAAATGAATGCGAAACTTAAAATAAATACAGTGATTTGATTTCTATACTTAAACCTTATACATCTCTAAGCATAACTACTACAAAATCTCACAAATAAAACAACCTTACAAAATAATAACAAAAGCTAGTCTAACAAACTCCACAGACTCCTCACTCATCTTGAAGCCTAAAGAACGAATCTAACTTGCCAACTCTGCTGAAAACTTGCTATATCTGAAGGACAAATAAATGTCTAGCAGGTGGAAAGTAAAAAACAATAACTGGGTAAGTCCACAGCTTAGTAAGTAAGATAGCTCGGAACTGAGCTCATGCGGTGAGCCTAACTTTTAGTGCAATAAAAAAAGTATTCAAACAAAGCTCTCTACAGTTCTCATTACTTTTTAAAAAATATGTTGTCTCTGCCATTATGCTAATAAAAGAATGGTCTTAGTATAAGAGAGAATGATAAAGCATAATCTTAACGACAACAGTTTTCAATAATATAAATCATATAACGTGGAATCTCAACAGATATACATATAATATATTCTTTTACATATTTCATAATCTCATTCCATAATATTATCATATCCGTATATTAACCCTCATACGGTGGAGGTTATCTTACCATACCAGAACCCTGTTTCACAAGTGATCCGTAACATACCAATACATAAGTACCGTAACATACCAGGCATGTCATCATACCTAAAACCCAATTCACAAGTGTTCCGTAACATACCGGTACACAAGTTCCAAAACATACCAGTATACCAAGTACCATATCATACTGGCTATGCCGTCGTATCTGTACATTAATTTTCGTACAGTGGACGTTAGCAACATAACATATTGGATTCCTCTCTTAGGAAATCTCTAACATACTAGCATCCTTGCCACGAGGCCTATCAAATGCCAGCTATGCTGTCGTACAAGGTAACTGTAACCCATATCGAAGACCCGTGATCATTAAGCCACCATAGCGCTTACCAACACCCCATTACAAGGTAGTCGTACACATATCAAAAAACCGGCCACTAAGTAATCCGTAATGCATACCGGCTATGCCATCATATCGACACCCCATTGCAAGGTGGTCGTAATCATACCGACATCGTCATTGGGGAATCGTCAATCTCTTATCATACCGACTCCCCAAGTTAGGGTGATCATAAGTCTCATTACATATCTTTATCAATTACACGAATTCATCATCTTTTATTGTTAAAACATGCTTAGTAAATAAAACATAATTCAAGTTTAGAAGTATAATCATGTAATGAAAATCTATAGGCTCACAATATAATAAAAATATGAATAAAAGTTCTTAGTAGTTTATATCATAATAGCATGCTCTAAAATGGTTTTTTTTTTTTTTCCAGTTTCGTAAGTATTCACTTACCTCGACCACTCGGATGAATCCTCAGACATTCTAACTTCCTGCACTGAAAACCAACTCATCATCAGACTAGACGCCACCACAAACCTAAACTCACTTAAGAACCTAAACATACAATAGAAACCTTAAAACAGGTTTCCAAGACAGTTGGAATCAACCCAAAAAAGATCAGGGATCCATTCGAACTAGCTAGGATTATTACTGGACAATCAAGAACCAAAACAGAAGGCTGGGATCGATCATAAGGGATTTAGGATCAATCCTATAGGTGTAGGATCGATCCCCCCTACTGGGATTGATCCTGCTCAATCTTGCCAGTGCCAAGATCGATCCAAGTGCTTTTCCAACACCGGTCTTGAGCCTTTTTGAGCCCTTAACACACATCCAAACAATCCCGAACGTCCCTAGGGTTTGTACAACATCCGAAAACGTCTCAAAATATTTTTAGGATCTCAAAGTTACGCTCTTGATATGAGATTATCAAGAGTTCACTTCGTTTTCCTATACAAACATAAATGATCAATTGTGTGTTTGTGTTGGTTTAAAATGTCATTTGAATGGATAAAATCATTACAACGTCAACAAAATATAAAACCTTTGTTTTAAAATCATGAAATAATAAACAACACAAAATATTGTATTACTACTTTTGAAAATAACCGTTTAAAAATCATTCTTTCTTCAAAACAATTAATCTAACAATAGAACATAATCAAAACGTTTATTCATAATAAGAAAACACAATCAAAACATGATTAAACACAAAATATAATAAGGACTCATAAGATTACATACTAAGAAAAGAATTTTGGATAGAAACAATGAGAATAAAAGATTACCGTGAAGAAAGTGACAAAAATGATTCAACAAAGGCTTGAGAATTGACAAAGAACGTCAATTTTGAGCTTCTTCCAAGTTACAGCTTCGTTTTAGGGCTTTAGGGACAAGAGAATTCGTGCAAATGGGTTGTAAGAAGGTTAAGAATGAATAAATATGATTTATGGTCGAGTTTTAGGGTTTTGGGCGCACAAAGTAGGGTTTCTAACTAGTTATGATTGATCTTGCAATAATCGGATCGATCCTAAAGGATCTGAGGTGGCAGGATTGATCCTGCCCTTGGGAGGATTGATCCTCCCCCTATATATATATATATATATATATATATAGAAAGGCTTAAAACATTAAACAAAACATCTTTTCTTCACAAACCATTTTTAGTTTTAAAAGAATTTATATTTTAAAAAAGAATTTAAATTTCGAGATATTACATATACGTCTGCAAATACAAAGTGTAACATACCTCATTCACTCAAACAGATGTGGATATCAACTTTGCATATCCGATTCAAGTTCCGATGAAGCTTTTTTTACGTTATGATTCTACTGTAAGACCTTCACTAGCTGAATGACCTTGGTCCTCAATTGTTGCTCTTTGCGACCTAAGATTTGCACCAGGAGCTCCACATATGTAAGATTTGGTTGAATATCATGAGGCTTGTAACTTATGATGTCCAAAGGATCATGAACGCATTTACACAATTGTGAGATATGGAATACGTCATCTACTCCTGCCAAGCTAGGTGGCAAGTCAACTTTGTAAGTTACGGGACCAACACGTGCTTTTACCTCAAATGGCCCAACATATCTCGGACTAAGCTTACCTTTCCTACCAAAGCAGATCTCATCCGCGACACCTTGAGATACACAAGGTCGGCCACATTAAACTCGAGTTTGCGATGATGCTTATCCGCATAATTCTTTTGTTAGCTTTGTGCGGTTAGCATTCGCTTACGAATAAGCACAACTTTGTCCTTTGTGTCTTGAATCATTTCCGGTCCCAACATTTGTCTTTCATCGACTTCATCCCAATATAAGAGTGATCTACACTTGCACCATACAAGGCTTTAAATGGTGCCATGCCAATAGTTGCTTGAAAACTATTATTATAAGCAAATTCAACTAAAGGCAAATAGCGAATCTAGCTACCCTTGAAGTCAGGCACACATAGTGTAAGCATATTTTCAAGCGTTTGAATAGTTCTCTTGGATTGACCGTCGGTCTGCGGATGATATACCGAGCTGAAGTTCAACTTGGTTCCCACAGCCTCATGTAATCTCTCCCAAAACTTAGATGTGAACTATGGATCACGGTCCGAAACTATAGAAACAGGCACTCCATGCAATCGGACTACCTCCGGTACATACAACTCTGCCATCTTCTCCATTGAATCTGTGATCTTGAAAAGAAGAAAATGAGCACTCTTTGAGTTTGTCAACAGTCACACATATAGCACCCTGACCACTCGGTGCTTTTGGCAATCCCATACAAAATCCATGGCAATTTGATCCCATTTCCACATAGGAATCTCAAGTGGCTGGACTTGACCTATAGGCCGCTGATGTTCGACTTTCACAAGTTGGCACGATGGACACTGTGCAACATACTCAACGATAATACGCCTCATGCCATTCCACCAAAACTTATTCTTCAAGTCTTGATACATCTTAGTATTGCCATGATAAATAATGTATCATTTTTTATGTGCTTCTTCAATGATTTTCCTCCTCAATTCAGAGTCGTTGGGTACAACTGTTCTCTCATCCTTAGTCTTCAGAACACCATCATTGGTAATATTGAAGCTAGACGGCTTCCCCACGTTTAGCTTCATCCATGAGTTCCTGAAACTCAAGATCATCTTCTTGTTCTTGCTTAATTTTTGTTGTGGTCAATGGCTAAACCACTAAGGCTGCCAGAATTGGCGACTCACCGGTCAACATTTCATCAATTTGCACTATTGCAAACTACTGAGCCAGTTGATACACTGATGTGGAATCGGTCTCCACTTCACTTGACTTTCGACTTAATGCATCAGCTACCATATTAGCTTTACTAGGATGGTAAAATACTTTAGTAGCTCCTTTGTCTCATATTCAAATCCTTTTACGTGAATATATATTTAAGATCTGATGATCGATTTGAATTTCACACCACTCACAATAGAGATAATGCCTCCAAATCTTTGAGACATACACCTAACGCCAAGTCATGAGTAGGGTAGTTCTTCTCATGATCTTTCAACTGCCTTGAGGCATAGGCCACTATTGTGCAAATATCTACCTAAATAATTAGGCAAATAAATGTACGTTTTACTCGCAAGTGTATAAAATCAAAATGATAGTATAGAGAGCAAATACAAGATCGTTCCTACAAGGACAGGTAAATTATGTTTAAAGAAAATTTCCTAAAAAGACATTTTGGTTGAAACGGAATAAAATAACAATGGAATCAAAACAAATAATAGAGTGAAATAATAAGTAAATAGTGTAGGGCTCCGATATCCACCAGTAATCATACTGTTTTCATAAATCGATATGCACAATGCTACAAACCATATTGCGATGCTCACTGTTTGCCAACCACAAGGGCGTGGTATCTACTTCTAAAGTTATTGATTTTCCTAAGCAACAAGGTAGGCATGACATCTACTCTAACTATTTTCTTTCTCGAAGGATTTAGTTAGGGGTTTCACTGGCCCTCACTAAGTTCTTCAAGAAAACATAAATCTATAGAAATCGACAAACACACTCAAGCTAGAACATGGTATCTATTCTAGTTGTCTTCATGTTGATTAATCCAAGAACATGTGATGGGGTTTTTTCGTCACTCTAATATGCCCAGGACTCGGTCATCCAAATTGACATATATAACAAATTTATACCACATGCATATGATGATCAAGCACAAACATGTGAGGAATGAATTTAAATCGAAATAATCAATTAAGAATCACAAATAGTTGTAGAAAGGCAAATTAAACCTAAAAAAAACATGATTAGGGCTTCAATCGAGCCCCAACAAAAAACTTGATTTGGATGACTTAAGGGTGAATGTATAGAGTTTTTAGAGCAACGCTAGTTGATTTCGTGTAGCCTACAACTCCAAATCCACGTTGGAGTTGGATTAAAACCTTTCCAAAACAAGTTTGCCGACTTCATTGTGTTCCAGCGCACGAGAGCGCTCGATCCCTCTGGATGGGTACTCGAGCTCAAGGGTGCTCGACCCACTTGGCATGGCGCTCGAGCGCCTTGCTTTAGTGGTGTGCTCGAGCTCTTTTTGCTAGGCTCTAGTGCTTCTTCTTCAGCTTCTCTCCAAAATATCTTCTAAGCTCGGAACTTGACGGATTTGATTTCTTTTCTTCCAAAACCTAAAAAATACAAGAAAACAAGAAAACAACACAAAACATCATATTATAATCAAACTAAGGGCTTAACATATGTGAATTAAGGGGCTTGAATGTGTAACAGTCAGCACTTATCAGCCACAACCTTGCCTTGTTGTATAAGTACATATCCCAATTCTTTTCGGGATGCATCCGTATACACAACATACCTAACAGATTTCATGGGTAATGTGTGGACAGGTGTGGACACCAAACATTGCTTCAACTCCTGAACGCTTACTTCGGATTCATTGCTCCATGCATAAGGAGCATTCTTCTTCATTAGAGCTGTGAGAGGCCTTGACAATGTGGAGAATCCCTTGATGAACCTCCGATAGTAACTTGCCAAGCCCAAGAAACTGAGTATCTCTCGAATGCTTGTAGGCCGATCTCATTCAACTATTGCCACAATATTTTTTGGATCCATCGCAATACCATTCTTGGAAACAACATGACCCTAGAATGATACCTCTTCCAACCAAAAGTCACTCTTCTTAAGTTTGGCGAAGAGCTTCTTCTCCCTTTACACTTCCAATACACTCTTCAAATGCGCCTCATACTCATAATGATTAGTCAAGTAGACTAAGATGTCATCAATAAACACTACCACGAACGAATCTAGATAATTATGAAATACTCGATTCATTAAGTCCATGAATACCGATGGTGCATTGGTTAACCCAAATGGCATGACCAAGAATTCATAATGATCATAGCGCATACGAATAGCCTTTTTGGTAGATCTTCATCTCACACTCTGAGTTGATGATATCCCGATAGAAGATCAATCTTCAAGAATATCGAAACTCCCTGAAAATAGTCGAACAAATCATTGATCCTTGGTAAAGGATACTTTTTCTTGATTGTTACTTTGTTCAACTCCTGATAGTCTATACACAATCGCATAGAATCATCCTTCTTCTTTACAAACAATACCGGTGCTCCCCACAGAGACACTTAGCCGAATAATCCTCTGTCCAATAGCTCTTGGAGCTGCTCTTTTAACTCCTTCAACTCAATCGGAGCCATGTTCCTTGTGAATAGGCTAAATCCCTAGAATTAGCTCAATAATGAACTCAATCTCGTGGTTTTGAGGTAAACTTGTAACCTCCACGAAAACATCTGAGTAGTGGCGTGCTACTGGAATCTCTTATAGCTTCGCTTCTACATTAGGCTTAGCAACCACATAAGCCAGATAGGCGTAAGCGCCATCCTTGATATTCTTTCTTGCCTGAATTGCGAAGAGGAGAGGTGGAGTAGCTCATACACAAGATCCACAAAAATTGAACTCCTCATCATCCTGAAGTCGGAATACAACATCCTTTTTGCGACAATCAATACTCGCTCCATACTTCAATAATCAATATATTCCTAGGATGATATCAAAGCCAAGCATACTGAAATTGCTAGTTTCGCACGTAAAGTCCTCCATCCTAGACAACTCTCAACATATTTTCTACAAGTCACCGCGTCACCAACGGGAGTGGCCATTTGAATATCTTGTTCTAGTGGTTTTGTACTCAAATTACATAACTTCACATATGTAGTGGAGATAAAGGAATGCGTAGCACCCGAATCAGACAAGATGCATGCAAGGCTACCAAATAAAGCAATGGTACCTGTAACAACGTCGGTGTCGGTCTCCTCATTCCTATTGTTGGTCGGTGTAAGTGAGTAGACTCTTGCTTGTGCCGGCTGTCTTGGCTAATAACTGCTTCCTTGAGGCCCCTGATTACTCGCAATATACGCTGGATAGTCTTTTTAGATATGGCCCAGTTTGCCATAATGAAAGCAAACGCTAGACCCAAGATTGCAATCCCCAAAGTGAGGCTTCCCACACTTTGACCATGGTGGCCTTGAGCTTCCAAATGTCACTGGAGCACTCTTCTTCACAATTGCACCGGAGCTACATTCTACGGCTTGCCTCTTTGACGAGTGTGCAGGTGGAGGCATGAACCGTATCCTCTGTGCATTAGTTGAGTCCACATGGTCTTGGTGGAGGAACTGACTGTTGTTCTTGAGCTGGCGAGCATAAAGCCTGAGGTAACTGGAGAGGTAGACCAATTTGGGACGGTAGGTGAAACGCCCTTGGAAATAATGCTTGAGGAGGGTGTCGATGGAATCCCGACCGCACAAGTGGACCCGACTGATGATCAGCCTGTGGTAGGGGTGACCATTCTCGAAGGGTTGGAAGCCAGCGACCCCTACTAGTGGGTGGAGGGGCTTCTAAGACAGGGCCATCTGACCCTGACCTCTGGTGGAGGAACGCCGATCTGTTGAGGGACCCATGGGAACTTCTCCGAGGAACAATCCCTGATAGGTTCGCTGGAGGATTGGGGCGAGTATCGCACTAGGGGACTACCAGCTATTGGTGAGAGCCGCTATTCTTGAGTTGATACGCGTGTACCTTTGACTTAATTTTGTTGTAACTGAACCATTTTATCATTACTTCTTGCAGCACTCGATTGAGGTGGCATGCATGGTCTCAGAGGTTCTTGATTCCTCTTGGGACCCCGAAGTTGAGGGGCTTCGTGCTAGGTTGAAGATTGATGAAAAGGAGATTCTTGTTCTGAGGAACAAGGTAGGGGAGCAGGACCAACAGCTCTTGATAGCTGACCAAATGTGGTCAATCATGGAGGCAAAGGCCTCCAAATATGAGCATTTGTGTCATTCTCTCGAAGAGGCCAACAGGAAGATTGAGTTGTTGGAGGCTCAAGCCTCGATGTCCGAAGTATTGCATGCCGATCTCCTAGTGGAGATCGAGAAGGCTAAGGAGGTCACTTCGATTGCCACTTCCCAATTGAGAACCTTGGAGACCAGGTTGGATCAGCTAAGGCTTGGGCGCACCATTGCGATGTGCGACCTCAAGTTAGTCGAGGCTTACTTGAAAACTGCCGAGTCGAAAATCATGGTGCTTGAGGTGGAGGTGGCAATATCCAAGAGCCTTGCAGATTCCATCAAGGAGAAGTGGGAGAGGAGCTAGGAGAGAGTCTAGAACTTGTGGGGCTCGTGTAAGTCTTACAAAGAGAGCCTCACAAGGTTCCTCTAGTAGCTTTCCCGGGCGGCCCTGGTCCGGAATTAGGCATGGACTTGTGGCTTCTTCTGAGGTTTCGAGACCTTGCGTAGCGCTACCCAAGACACCGAGTTGAAGGATAAGGTCCCCCACTAACAATGCATAAGCTACCTAGATGCCATTGATGAAATCTTAGCGATCAATAAGGAGTTGCCCGACGCTAAAGGCTTGGACGTATACGAAAAGGCGACTGACGGCAAGGTGGAGCAAGGCGAGGCGGTTGAGAGCATGGATGAAGAGATGTCGGGATCCCTGCCTCTTTTGTAAATAGTTTAGTTCGTAAATGGTCATCTTTAACACTAATATTTTTGTAAACATTCGTGATATAGAAATAAACTTAATAGTTTTTTTTTTTTTTGGGCAATGTTCCCACGCTGAGTCTAGGTTGTTGTGTGAATTATGCCGATTGCTCAAGCTTATTCCTGCAATACCTACAAGGTAGCTGGTATAGTTCGAATCAAATAAGTTGAGTTAACAGGAGTTGACATCGCGCATGCCCGAGAGTGGGACTCTTCGGATCTGTGATGGGATCGTTGGTGACGAGGATCGGACGAGCTCTTTTTTCCATGCTTGATCCAAAAAGGCCCCATCTGTCTAGTGGGTGGGGCTCGAGAGTTTCGTGCTTTTAATCCTCACAAGCTGAGGGCAGTTTGGAGCTCGGGGGCTTAGCTTTTAGGAATTGTTAGGCCTCGGTTTGTAGAGCAGTCTGCTCTAGCCTTTTGGAAGCTGATGTTGTCCATGCTAAGGGTCGTTGTGGTCCATACTAGGTCCTACCTCTTGGCAAGGGTATGTCGTTGCGACAGTCTTATGCTGAAGAGGGTTTGGCCCCGAGAGAGCTACCCGAAGCCTAGCAAGGGTATGCTGGAGGGGTGTATGATGCTCTGGTCGAGGCTGCAAGGGTGAGAGCTCAGCACCAATAGGCCCCACCCCTTGGCAAGGGTATGTCATTGCGATAGTCTTATTCTGTTAATAGGATTACATGAAAGAAAGATGAGGCACGTTATATTGTCTTACGTAGCCTACCTCACATATTATTATATAGGCTTTGAAAAAGTATTACAATGACCACAATACCCTCAAATCCTAATACATTATTCTGACACTCTCCCTTAAGCTGAAGCATATATATCATATAAACCCAGCTTGTTACAAATAAACTCTAACTGGTTCCGACATAAAGCTTTTGTAAACACATCAGCTAACTGGTCTCCATTGAGTATCTTGTCTCTAACGAAATGACAATCAACCTCAATATGCTTAGTCATTTCATGAAAAACTGGATTAGATGCAATATGTAAAGCAGTCTGATTATCACAAAATAACGGAATAGGAGTAGGAGCTGAGAACCCAATCTCTTGAAGGAAATGTTGTAACGAGGTCAACTCAGTAGCAGTATAAGCCATTGCCCTGTATTCTGCTTCAGCACTAGATTGTGCCACTACTATTTGTTTCTTATGTTAGGAAATATATCTTATTTCCCCCAAGACCCGTGAGATGCGAAAAATAAGAAGATAGCAAAAAACAATCACACACGACACCAAGATTTAAGTGGTTCGGCTTAACAAGCCTACATCCACTATTGGAGACGACCCGGAGAAATTCACTATCAAAAGATGGAGTACAAAAGTAACAGGGAGAAAAATCACTCAAAACCCAAAGCCTCAATACACCCGTGTCTCACCCTCACACAACAGAGAAAAAAATAACAATTGGAACTCTGCAATTTTTTCTTCTCCCTACGCACTACACCATGCGTTCTCCACCTCTCTTTTTCTCTCTCTCCCTTTCTTTTTCCTTTCCCTTTTTTTCTACACTCACCGCTGTGAATCTTCTTTTCTTTTTGGCTTGATCTTCCAAAGGGCTGAACAGCCCTTTATATAGTACTCCAAGTCGGTTAAAAACAATTCCATATAAGGCTTGGAGTTGGAAAAGAAAAACCAAGAGTTCAAGGAATACAAATCCACCTAGGAGAAGGAATAAACCATGGACCCACTTGATAATTCAAGCCACACATGTTAACAATCTCCCACTTGACTTGAATTCCATCAAGTCCCAAAAGCAAATCTCCTCAGGTCGTCTCCCCTACCTGTCCTCAAGCTTGAAGACCAACTGAAGCTGCGCACAGCTTCAGTTTCTCAACAGTCACACCTTTTGTAAACATGTCTGCTGGATTCTCTGTACCACGAATCTTCTCAAGTATCAACTGTTCGCTTTCCAGTAGTGAACGTATGAAGTGATACCTCAGCTGAATGTGCTTCGTCCTTGAATGATACGCCGGGTTCTTCGCAAGAAAAATAGCACTCTGACTGTCACTGTGTAGAACGCTCTTCTCATTCTTATTACCCAACTCATCCAAGAAACCCTTTAGCCAGACCATCTCCTTTCCAGCTTCTGTCACAGCCACGTATTCAGCTTCTGTGGTAGAAAGGGCCACAATTTTCTGTAACTTTAAGGCCCAGCACACTGCTGTACCACCTAGGGTATATACAAACCCTGTTGTACTCTTCCTGCTATCAACATCACCAGCCAGATCAGCATCCACGTAGCCTTGCAGCTTCAAATCTGCTCCTGTGAAGCAAAGGGACATATCTGAAGTTCCTCTCAGATATCGCAAAATCCACTTGACTGCCTCCCAATGCTGTTTCCCTGGGTTGTCCATATATCTGCTCACAACTCCCACTGCATGTGCAATATCCGGTCTAGTGTAGACCATTGCGTACATCAGACTTCCGATAGCTGAGGCGTAGGGCACCTTGCTCATGTATGCCTTCTCCTGATCCGTCTTTGGTGACTGATCCTTGCTTAGTCTGAATTGACTTCCCAAGGGTGTGCTTACCGGCTTAGCTCCATCCATACTAAACCTACCGAGAATCTTCTTCACATACTCTGTTTGTGAAAGCTTCAGTGTACCATTAGCTCTGTCTCTAATGATTCTCATACCCAGGATTTGTTTTGCAGCTCCCAAATCCTTCATTGCAAACTGTGATGATAACTGTTTTTTCAAATTCTTGATCTCTTCCATACTGGATCCTGCAACGAGCATATCATCTACATACAGCAGTAGGATGATATAAGAGTTCTTAAAACTCTTAACATAACAGCAGTGATCTGCATTGAACCTCGTAAACCCAGCAAAGTCCATGAAGCTGTCAAACTTCTTGTACCATTGTCTTGGAGCTTGTTTTAGGCCATACAACTCTTCCTCAGTTTGCATACCTGACTTTCTTTCCCCTGCACTGTGAATCCCTGTGGCTGCCTCATGTAGATATTTTCCTCCAAATCACCATGAAGGAATGCTGTCTTCACATCTAATTGCTCAAGATGTAGATTCTCTGCCGCCACAATTCCAGTACCAATCTGATGGTTGTCATCTTCACCACTGGTGAAAATATGTCAGTATAGTCAATACCTTCCTTTTGCTGAAAGCCCTTGACAACCAATCTCGCCTTGTAGCGTTTGCTACCATCATGCTCACCCTTTATTCTATACACCCACTTGTTATGTAAAGCCTTCTTACCTGCTGGCAACTCAGTTAGCTCCCATGTCTGGTTAGTCATCAATGAGTCCATCTCATCTTTCATGGCTAACTCCCACTTTCACCGCCATCTGTCAATAGAATATAGAACAAGAAGGGTGAATAACGCTGTGGAGGTCTAATGGTTCTGGTTGACCTTCGGACAGCCATTGTAGGTGTTCCCTACTCAATCTGTTGTTCTTCAGTTTCTTCAACTTCAGGATCTTGTTCAGCTTCTGGATCCTCATCAACTTCTGAATTCCTTCTTTGAGCTGCACCATTAGAAATCTCATCCAAGCTGATAAAATCAGGCTTCTCAGCTTCTGACTCTGCATTGACTGATTCTGCATTCAAACCGTTCTTGTACACAGTCATTTCATTAAAAGTAACATTCCTACTTCTAATGATCTTTCGGTTTTGATCATCCAAAAACCTATACCCGAATGCTTCATCCTCATAGCCAATGAAATAACATTTCTTAAACTTAGCATCTAACTTGCTACGAGCATCAGATTCAATGTAAACATATGAGACACAACCAAAAACTTTCAAGTGAGAAAGATTTACCTCCTTTCCACTCCAGACTTCTTCAGGTAGTCTGTGGCCTAGAGGAACAGAGGGTCCTCTATTTATCAAGTAAGCAACAGTACTCACTGCATCCGCCCAGAAGGTTTTTGGTAACCCAGCATGCAACCTCATACTCCTTGCACGCTCATTGAGGGTTCTGTTCATGCACTCCGCGACGCCATTCTGTTGTGGTGTCCCTGGGATAGTTTTCTGCATCTTAATCCCATTTACCGCGCAGAACTGTTTAAATCCCCCGTCTTCATATTCTCCTCCATTGTCTGATCTTAGACACTTCAATTTCAAACCAGTTTCTGTCTCTACCATGGTCTTCCACTTTTTAAAAACTTCAAATACATCAGATTTTTGCTTTAAGAAGTAAATCCATATCTTTCTGCTAGAATCATCTATGAATGTGATGTAGTACCGCGAGCCTCCAAGAGATGCCACTGTAGAGGGACCCCACAAATCCGTGTGTACCAACTCCAATTTCTCAGGCTTCGGAGTTCTGCCAACATTCATGAAACTCACCTTCTTTTACTTCCCTAGGATGCAGTCTTCACACAAATCAGATTCAACTGACTTCAGTTCTGGTAGTTTTCCCTTTGACAGCAACACCTTCATCCCTTTCTCGCTCATATGCCCAAGCCTTAGGTGCCATAGTTTAGAGTCACCCTTTGCAACAACAACCGCTACTGTATCTCTCGGATTAGTAGTCAAATAGAGAGTACCTATTTTATATCCCCGAGCCAAGAGTCTGGCTCCCATGCATACTTTCCACTGACCACCGTGAAATTTTATGGCATGCCCTTCTTCGTCAAGTTGTCCCACTGAAATCAGGTTCTTCTTCAGCTGTGGGACGTGTCTGACCTTTTGTAGCTTCCATACCGAATCACTGTGGACTCTGATGCGAACATCACCCATGCCCACGATATCTAGAGGCGTTCCGTCAACCAAGTACACTTTCCCGAAATCTCTAGCAACGTAGTTTTCGAGTACTTCACGGATCGCAGTGGTATGAAAAGAGGCTCCCGAGTCCATGACCCAAGAGTCAAGAGGACTGTCAACAGAGAGTATTAATGCATCATGTATTTCTTCTGTTGCCACGACATTTGCGGAGTCGTTACCAGTCTTCTTCCTTGGTTCTTTGCAATTTTTCTTGAAGTGGCCAGTCTTGCCACAATTCCAACACTCCAGCTGTCGTCCAGATCTGGATTTGCTTCTACCCTTTCTGGATTTTGATCTGCCCCTGCCAGAGTTCTTGTCTTGTACTCTACCTCTTGTCTCGAGGTTTAGGGCTGCACCAGAAGTCGAGGTTTCACCGGCATCTTTTCTTCGAAATTCCTTGCTTAGAATCAAATCCCGTATGTCTTCATAACTGAGCTTGCTCTTCCCTGCAGAATTGCTTACAGCCATCCGCACAGCTTCTCACCTATTTGGCAACGACGCCAACACAATCAAAGCACAAATCTCATCATCAAAATCAATATCTACTGAGGATAATTGATTTGTGATGGTGTTGAACTCATTGAGATGTTGCGCTACCGAGGCTCCTTCAGCCATCTTTAAATTGAACAACTTCTTCATCAGGTGCACATTGTTGTTTGCCGACGGTTTCTCATACATACTTGACAAAGCCGCCATTAGACCTGCAGTGGTCTTTTCCTTCACAACATTGTGTGCCATTGATCTTGACAACGATAACCTGATAACTGCCAGGGCCTTCCGATCAAGTAGAGCCCAATCGCTATCGTACATATCGTCTGGTTGTTCCCCCAAAAGAGGCAAATGTAATTCCTTCCCATAAAGTACATCTTCAATCTGCATCTTCCAATATGCAAAATCTGTGCCATCAAATTTTTCGATTCTTTCTGCTTTTCCATCTTCTCCTACCATCGCTCCCGCTCGAACCAAAAGCTCTGATACCAGTTGTTGGGAAATATATTTTATTTCCCCCAAGACCCGTGAAATGCGAAAAATAAGAAGATAGCAAAAAACAATTACACACGACACCAAGATTTAAGTGGTTCGGCTTAACAAGCCTACATCCATTGTTGGAGACGACCCGGAGAAATTCACTATCAAAAGATGAAGTACAAAAGTAATAGGGAGAAAAATCACTCAAAACCCAAAGCCCCAATACACCCGTATCTCACCCTCACACAACAGAGGAAAAAATAACAATTGGAATTCTGCAATTTTTTCTTTTACGCACTACACCATGCGTTCTCCACCTCTTTTTTTTTCTCTCTCCCTTTCTTTTTCCTTTCCCTTTTTTTCTACACTCATTGCCGTGAATCTTCTTTTCTTTTTGGCTTGATCTTCCAAAGGGCTGAACAACCCTTTATATAGTACTCCAAGTCGATTAAAAACAATTCCATATAAGACTTGGAGTGGGAAAAGAAAAACCAAGAGTTCAAGGAATACAAATCCACCTAGGAGAAGGAATAAACCATGGACCCACTTGATAATTCAAGCCACACACGTTAACATCTTACTCTTCCAAGTGACAAGATTACCGCCGAAGAATGTGCAATAACCTGTAGTAGACCGTCTAACTGAAGGAGAACCTGCCCAATCTGGATCAGCAAAACCTTCGACTCTAAGATGTCCATTTGGTCTATATAGTATTCCTAGACCAAGGGCTCTCTTCAAATACCGAAGAATGCGAGTAATAGCTTTCCAATGTGAAACTCGAGGAGTCTCCAAGAACTGACTAACAACACTAACTGCATATGAGATATCTGGCCTAGTGACAGTAAGATAGTTCAACTTCCCAACTAGACGGCGGTACCTGCCAGGATCTTCAAATAATTCACCTTCATCCTTTAATAATTTCTTAATTGGATCCATCGGAACATCAAATTGTCAAGAACCCAAGAGACCTGTCTTTTCTAATAAATTAAGTGCGTACTTTCTCTGAGATAAGTTAATACCTGTTCGAGATCTAGCAACTTCAATACCTAGAAAATATTTAAGTTTACTCAAATCCTTTGTATGAAATTACTGTTGTAGAAACTGTTTTAAACGGGCAATGCCTCCTAAATCATCTCCAGTAATAATGATATCATCTACATATACCACAAGAAAGATATAGTCTGCACTAGTGTGTTAGTGAAATACTGAATGATCCATCTGACATCTCTGAAGACCAAACTTCAATATTGCTTCAGAGAATTTTCCAAACCATGCCCTCGATGATTGCTTGAGACGATACAATGCCTTTTTCAACTTACAGACACAGCCTTGAAACTCCCCCTGAGCAACAAACCCAGGTGGTTGCTCCATATAAACCTCCTCATGCAAATCCCCATGTAAAAAGGCATTTTTGACATCCAATTGAAATAAGGGCCAGTCTAGATTAGCAGCCAAAGAAATAAGAACACGAACAGAAGAAATTTTGGCAACTGGTGAGAAAGATTCATCATAATCAATTCGATACGTTTGTGTATAGCCCTTAGCAACCAACCGAGCTTTCAATCGTTCAAGGGAACCATCATGATTAAACTTAACTGTGAAGACCCATTTGCAACCAACAGTCTTCTTATGAGGTGGTAAGGGAACAAGCTCCCAAGTCCCATTTTGATGCAAGGCCCTCATTTTCAATTCCATAGCTTGCCTCCAACCAGAGTGAGATAAGCATCATGCACTGTCTTTGGAAGGGAAATACTAGAAAGGTGGGAAATAAAACAAGATAGTGAAAGAGATAAAGAACTAACGAATACAAACTGACTAATAGGATGTTGAGTAGTGCAAGAACATGTACCTTTTCGTAGGGCAATGGGCAAGGAGTCTGATAGGTGGAAAGTCTGGATTTGGAGATGTTGGGGATGATGATGGAGGAGCAGGAGCTGACGGGCGTGGTCAACGCGTATAAACCTGGAGTGGGGCAGGTGAGCTTTGTGGCGACAAGACTGGAGGAGCAGAGGCAGGCTCAGAGAGAAATGGAACAGGCAGTGGAATAGACGTGACATCAGGTGTGAGAAAAGAGTCACCTAAAGAAGTAGTAACAAGAAAATAGGGGAGAGACTCAACAAATGTGACATCGGCGCTAGTGAAGTAGCGTCGAAGAACAGGACTATAGCAACGATATCCCTTCTAAGTGGTGGAATATCCAAGAAATAAACATTTAGTAGCACGAGGGTCAAGTTTGTCAAAACTGGGACCTAAATTATGGACATAGGAAACACACCCAAAGACCTTTAGTGGCAAGGAGAACGGGGAGGAAGAAGGATATAAAAGAGAATGAGGAGAGACACCATCTAAGACCGAGGAGGGCATCCTATTAATGAGATAACAAGCAGTGAGAGCAGCATCACTCCATAATTGTTTGGGGACATGCATATGAGATAAGAGATAACGTGTAACATCCAATAAATGACGATTCTTGCGTTCAGCCACACCATTTTGTTGTGGAGTGTGAGCACATGAGGTTTGATGGATAATGCCTTTATCATACAAATAAGAGGCAAAAGAACCAGATGTATATTCTTTGGCATTATCTAAACGCAAGAGACGAATTTTGTGAGCAAATTGAGTCTTAATCATATCGCAAAAAAGTTGGAAAATAGAAAATTACTTTGTACGATTTTTCATTAAAAATAACCATGTCATACGAGAAAAATCATCCACAAAGGTCACAAAATAATGAAATTTATTGAATGCTATATTAATGAGACCCCATATATCATAATGAACCAACTCAAAAGGACTCAAAACCCTAGGAACAACTCTGGATGGAAAAGAGACACGATGGTGCTTACTAAGCTGACAAGCTTCGCAAGACACCGACAACTCAGGGTGAAGACTTGGGACTTGACGCTTCAATGTAGGAAGAGAAGGATGACCAAGATGACAATGTAATTAAAGAGCGGAGATCAACGACTGCAAAGCGCGAGAGGCAGGTGTAGGTGTGAGGTCCAGATGATATAATCCATCAACTTCATGCCCCATACGAATCATCCTCCTCGTCTTGAGATCCTAAAAAATGCACAAAGATGGATAAAAACTAATTGAACAATTAAGGGCTTTGGTAATTTTACTAATGGATGACAAATTAAACGGAAAACCAGAAGCATGGAGAACAGACAACAACTCAATATCAGGACTCAAATGGGTAGTGCTCGAGCCGGCCACTTGGGAGAGGGAACGATTGGCAAGGGTGACATTCCGAGGTGTATCAATAGAATGATAATCAGAAAGTGAAGTAGACAAACCAGTCATATGTTCATTTGCGCCAGAATCGATAACCCATGGGTCGCTAGTGGAGGATAAAAGACAGTGAGATGCAGTACCTAACTATGCAAGAGTAGCAGTGGAAGAGGAAGGAGCTCGCTTATGGGCTAAGAATTGAGCATACTCATCTTTCGGAATGGAGATCAAATTAGACTCCAAATTGAGGTTTGACTGAGCAGGTGGTCTAGAGGTGGCTGGAGAATTTGCTTGAGAAGCAACCTGATTGGCAAACCAAATGGTGTGCCATGTAAATCCCAATAATACTCCACAGAATGATTGTTTCGGCCACAATGAGTGCATTTGCGAGACCCACGACTGCCAGTGCGACCACCGCCTCAAGAATCACGTCCACCGCGAAACCCACAACCACCTCGACCAACACGGCCTCCACGGGAACTACTAGAACCACCATGTGCAGCAATAAAAGCAGCGCGACACCATCACGTTCAGAATTCAATGCAGGGCCATGATTAGAGAGAGTAGTGCGCTGAATCCGAGAAAAAACCTCAGGATGAGATGGGAGATCTAAACCACCCAAGATCTGTGCACGAACTGACTTGTACTCGGGTTTCAAGCCGAGAAGGAACCGAACTACATCCACATCTTGACGTTACTGCGCCATTTTCCTTAGATCAGCTGAGAGCGGTTTATTCATGTCCCGCTCCTTACAGATGACCACATCCTGATTGTAGTACTCGTCCACAGTTTGAGCACCTTGCTCAAGCCCAAAGTATTGTTTGCACACCTAAAAAATGCGAGTAATATTCCCAGCACTAGAGTCTATATGACTGAGATGATTCCAAATATCCTTGGCAATAGAAAGATAGATACACGAGGATCCAATGTGAGGCTCAACATTGTTCAATATAAGAGAGATAATGTGATTATCTTCTTGGTCCCAAAGGTTGGCAGTAGTAGGATATGACGGTTTGCTTGATTGCAAATGAGTATATAGGCCTTTCCCTTTCAAGAATTCCTCGACAGATCGGGCCCAATAAACATAGTTCTTTCCATTTAGTTTCACAGATGTCATAGGTACATTGCTCAGAGTAGACGAAGTGGGTAAATCCGATTTAGTAGTAGTCATGCTATGACGAATCTACCACTAAGTGTATCAACAAGAACAACAAAGCCCAAAAACACAATAACACAATCAAGAAAGTGTGTAAAAGAGGCAAAAACCGGCACAAATAAACCTGGAGAAAGTGAAACCAGGACTGAACTGGCCTGAAATGACTTGAACCGGGACTGAACTAGCCTGAAATAACTTGAACCGACACTGAACCGGCTTAAAATGATCTGAACCGATACTGAACCAGCCTAAAACGGACTGCAACGAACTGAACCGGTCCTGATTTCACCTCAACCAGACCTAAAATGAGCAGAACCGCACTGCAACGTGCTGAACCGGTGGAGAACAAATCGGGTGGGGTGGACCCGAAATACTGAACGAACCGGACCTGAAGAGGTTGGGCTGAACTGGCCTAACCTGTGTGGGCTTGGGTTGACTTGGCCCAAGTAAAACCTGGATATGCTATTCCAGGATCAAATTGAGGATATCTGTATCGCTAGATAGGGGACTGGCTAGACCGGGAACCAAATAGACTTCTTCGAAAGTCACCAGAATCGTGCCGGTGACACTTAGACCGGGCTGGCGACCACGACGGTAGCAGCACCTCAGAACGCCAACGATCACGACTACACTATCTCCACCAAGACCGACCACTGACAGAGCACTGGAAGCCTCACACCACCACTAGATTCGTTGCCAGCCACCTCAGACGATACCAACCACCACAGAAAGCACCGACGACACCAATCACGGTGACACCAACCATGACAACACCAACCAATGTCCTGGAAACATGCTTTTAGCTCAGGGAAGATGTGAGACAGCACCAAACCCACCATTGTCAGAGTGCTCCATGACGGCGATTTCACAATCTCGACGCCAGTGCTTGCCTAACACGGGCGTTAAGCCCAAAACCTTAATCTCAGCAAAACAGGTTGTGTGCGTTCATTTGTGAACGACGACAAAACCAGGGAAAGAGAAAAGAAAAAATAAAACGAAGAGGAAAGGAAGGAAAATTCTCTGAAGAGGAACGTATAGTATCAAATAACAGGATTAAACCCTAGGCTTTGATACCATGTTAATAGGATTACGTGAAAGAAAGAGGAGGCACGTTATATTGTGTTACGTAGCCTACCTCACACATATTATTATATAGGCTTTGAAAAAGTATTACAATGACCACAATACCCTCAAACCCTAATACATTATTCTAACATATTCCATGAGGGTTTTTGGATCTCGGTGGAGGTGCCCCTGTTGATTGGCAAGGGTATGTTGTTACAACAGTCCTATGCCAATGGGATTGGTTGATCTCGAGATCAATGACATGCACCTAGAAGCTAACATGCCCCACCTCCTCGACAAGGGTTTGTTGTTACGACAGTCTGATGCCAAAAAGGGTTTTGGGTCTCAGTGGAGGTTGCCATGTAGATTGGTAAGGGTACGTCGTTATGACAATCTTATGCCAACAGGGTTGCTTGATCTCAAGAGAGGGTTTTAGGCCTCGACCGAAAGTTGTAACTTTTATAGGGAAAGGACCCTATAGAGATGATAACGGTCTTCTGAGTCTTCGACCCCCCCAAGAATGGGGTCTGGGACGGCCTTAGGTGGGCTGTAGAGCTTGCCCTACAAACTGGGAGTGAGCTCGGCGAGTTGGTTTCGAAAGGAAGTGATGAAGCCCACATGTCGGCTTCACCGATGCCTCGACACAGTTCCATCTTCTCCTCTGCATACAAGAGGGAGAGTGGTGGAGCAGCTTGATGTGTGGGCTAAATCCCCTCTCCAATTGCACGGCTGCTACTAGGGTTTTTGAGACCTCAAAGTCTTCTTCTCAATTCTAATTATAAGATGAAAGAGTGTGTACTCTTATACATACAAGAACCCTTTATATAGGCATGTAAATCTTAGTTGAGGTCTATGAATCCTAGTTGAACTAGGACTAAGAAAACCTAGGACCTTATCCACCATATACACGGCCACTCGGGGATTTTCCTTGTGCAATTAGGTCATGCCCTTGAAGGATAATAATTAACTTGAGAAGGAACCTAAAGGGAAAATAAAACTAGCTCCAATTGGCCTAGCATACTTGTCATCTAATGACTTGTTCTAGGTTAACATTAATTACAATTTATTTCACTAAAAATTTGTAATTGCACTTTAGTATTTAGTTTGATTAATCAAAACTCCCTTAACTTCTTATAGTTGCATTTGATCCCTCCATGAAATATCAATAGTGACATTAAAGTTATGAAAAATAATGTTAGTTTAATTCACTAGTTCTTAATCCTTGAGTTACCGATTTAATCTCTTGATTATTCTTGTACTCTTGAAATCATATTTTGTTGAGTACATTTAATTTTAGTAACTCTTTACTAAAATACTTCGACCAGAGATTTAGCATAATCGATTCTCATTAAATTTATCTCAAAAGGATATTTCATATTTCTTTGATTAAAATCGAAGTCATTCTGAAGTCCATATTAAGGAGTATTGTTCCCACAATGATATATGTGACTACCAACACACCAATATTTTGACCATAAAAGATCTCACTATTAAATGTATCAAAGTAACATCCACTTCACATTTGAGTTCACATTCTTCTCAAGATTAAGAGTCAATGCAATAAGCAATCGTAGGTTCAAGTTATTTAGTTGATAGTAATTTGTAGAATAACAACTCACATAGTCCGTTTAGTGCATTGTAACCGCACCAATATATTAATTAGAAGTCTCCAATTTCACAATCAAGATATATTATCATCATGATTGATATGTTATATTCTTATCAAATGGGATGCATAGTTCCATTATTAGCTATGAATTAAAGTTTATTAGTCACAAGGAATTATGACTTAAATCTTTTGTGTGATAATCTCATTGACACACCTAAACCATGTTTAATATAACTTAAGGACTATATATGCATAAATGTCATGGAAATGTATATAATGATATGTCAAATGTTCTAATAAATTTCAAAAAATAGACAAATTTATTAATAAACCAAAAATGTCATACAAAAAGAAATTGGCTTTTAAGGCATTATCCCTAACAAGAGTTGGCCTGGAGATGACAGCAGATATGTCAATACAAGATATACATCTTCAGTCACCAGCCCGAAGTTTCTTTCCTTGAATCTTTTTGAAAAAAATTAAAAAATTAAAAAAAAAAAAAAAATCTCTCATGTGAAAAACATTAACTATCTTTAATTTTAAGAAAAGTAGTATATTTTACAAGTTTTTAACTTCATCTCTACTTTCATTTTATTCCAAGGAAAACGAAAGGAGGAAGGAATTGAATCACTATTCATTTGTTTTTTGAAGTGTGCCGCAGGTAATTGAAAGGCAAAATCTGCAATCAAACGAACTCGACAAAATGGACCAACCATCTTTGGAGCTGCAGGTTAGATATATATTTTTTAAGCGGGTGAATAATGTTTCTTTTGATTTAATAAGCTACAATAGAATGACCATTTCATCATGTTTCGTAAGATAAATGAATAAATAGTTTGAAGGTGCAAAGATTTCAATTTTTTTTTCTAGATCAATAAAGATTGAGTTAGTAGGTAAAAAACTCAAAGAATAAAAGTCAATGGGGCAAAGTTCAGGAAGCCCCAACCAACCTTTACTAACAAGATGCTAGCAGCCTCCTAAACGATGCAAACACCCCTGAATTAATTAACTGATAATTAACTCAGTGCGCTTCCCCAAACCTATTTACCAAGTAAATAAGCTCCAAGGGATCTGGGACCCTCATTAGAGAGCAAACATCGGAAGACTGAATCACTTATATAATAGGATAGCCATCACCATACCACGTCAGAATAATAATAATAGAGCAATAACTAAAACATCATAACATAACATAAATAACATGAAGCGTCTCTGTTTAAGACTGGTCTTCAAGTCAGATATTAAAAATATTATAAATCCAAATCTTAAAGTCACCAAGTCATCATGCAAGATAGATAGATAAACACTACATCACCAGTCTAAGAGTCATGAGTCATCATATATAAAAGATAACTACATCCATAAATGTGTATCATCGCGGTGTTCACTCGAAACGTTCATCGAGACCTACACATAAACATTCCTTCATGGTAGTGTGACATTGGATATCGTGCACCGTTAACAAAAACCATATGAACTTATCAAGAGTTCCCTTATGCTCATTCCACAGATAATGCCACAAATTAGGGTCTAACTCCTCAAACACCATCCTGGCGAAATCCTCCAAGCCTTCGAAAAAATAAGGCACATCATCTAATGGATGGCCAACTGTAAAACAAACATATTTTACAGGTGGAAATAAATCAAAGCTTAAGTCCGCAACTTAGTGAATAAGCACACAGGGAACATGTCATCATGTAGTGAATTTAGCAGTTTATAAAAAGGTTAATAAATACAACAGGGTTCTTATCAAATGAGAAGGCAGAAAGTCATGTTGATGCATTATAAATGTTGTACTTTGCATGAAAGAATTAGGGAAAAGGTGGAGGCTCATTTATGTTTAATAGCTTACCTCACACATCTTATTATATAGATTTTGAATTGGCTTAAAAACTATCCGAACTAGTCAAGAAAGAGTAAGCCCGACCAAAATTGCACTAACCTAAATTGAACCAACATGTGCCGGCCTAGAACCTCACTAAACCGGCCAAAATTTGCTCTGAATTGGCAGGAAAATGCACTGAACCAAACAAAACAGTACTGAACCAGCCTAGAAACAGAGCGACTAGGATAAAACACTACTGAATCAGCCATAAAACTCACTAAACCGGTCAAAGACACTGAACCGGAATGAATCGGCCAGTAAGGAAGGAGAATCGGTCCGAACAAGACTGTCCTAGTCAAAAACATTGAGGATTAATCTGAACCGGAAACATAACACCAAACACCGGATTGAACCGACTCCAAAAAGAAACTGTGTCTAAAGACACTTAATCGTAAAGAGGATATCCTTATCCCTTATTGAAACAACCAGCAACCAAACAAAGACCCTCGTTTCCAACCACACCAACAACCACATGCTGAAAATTACCAGAACTTACCGGTGACGATCAAACCTTGCCGGAAACGACAAGAACTCACCAGCGACACCAATTACGACCTCCATACACCATTGCTGGAGAGCACAAAAAACCGTTGGCAAACACAACAAAAAGATGCCAAAAACCACGGATAATCGGCAGACTTCTCCGGAGTAGCCACTAAGCACCACTGAGAATGATGTTGACCACCAAAGCTACTGAGAGACATCACAAAAGCACCATGATTTGACTGAGAATTGCTAAAGAAACTGTTGAGTAACCAAAACCAACATCTTAAGTATACGTGTTGGGGTTGGACTGAGCTGAAAAGAATAGATTTTTTTCTTTTCTTTCATCAAAGACTTTCCAATACCCATGAATCGCTCTTTTAGAACTTTATCAAGGCACTGCCTATGTAGGCTTAGCCCACACAGGCGGTGCTACCACTAGGACTATGAAAAACCAGGTACAACATGGGTTGTAACAATTTACTCAATAAGGACCCCAACATGTAATTGAATAAACAACAACCAACAATAGTTTAAAGTATAAGCATAAAACCTGCAGGGTTAGTTCATCAAGCCAACAATAACTCAGTCATCAACAAATTGTAATACAATATTTTGTTGACGAAAGGGAAACCATTGCACCAAGAGAAAAACCTGTCCAGGGCAGCCAAACCCAAGATTCCAATTGTAATGAAGAACTAACTACAGCACATATGTAAACTTACCATCCCAGTAACTTTGCCATACACAGTCTCTACTCCAACAAGTCCCTTGTTGGCCAATCTTCACGGAGCCGAATCCTTACTGATGCCCACCAGTAGACTATGGTTATGCAGTCCTAACACGATACCCCGATGTTCAATCACAGCACGTTGTTGGCTTAAGTCGACATAAAAGAGTTACACACATGAATAAACTCTTGCTCCACATAAACTTAAGAACTTGTACCAAGTTCTTGGGACTTCAATATCTATACTCTTTGTGGAGTCTCTAAATTTCATGTGCAAAGAGAAGTAAGACTCTAAACAGAAAGCATTCCTTTAAATAGAAAATTGCTATCTGCGGCGGTGGCATCTAAACACGATAAGTGAGCGTCCGAACGCAACTAAGGTTTTGTGAACCTAATCGCTCTGCTTGTCTGAACTCAGATCTAACCTGTCCGGACTTACATCTTCCAGATCTACGCTGTCCACTCAGGATATCCTTGCCAATGGGATGTTTCTATAACTCCTCCTGTTCGGACATGTTTCTATAACTCCTAACAATTCTAGAATAATAAAGTAAACTACAACTTATCAAAAGACAGACTACGACACTAAAATAGAATGAAAACCTACTAACCTAATAGAATAAAACAAGAACAACATAACACACAATGATGATTGGTAGCAACAATCATCACACTCACCTTGTGAGGCTTAGAAACTCCCAAAACTTGCGAAGAATGAAGGAAATAAGACTCAAATAGTATAACGGCATTCCGATAGCGTTTCAACACCTTGGAATTCGTGCAAATAGGTTAAGAGAAAGTTTAGAATGAATATATAGAGGTTACGACCGCACTAGGGCTTCAGAAATCCATAAAATTGCATTTTGATGCGATAGGATCGATCCTAAAAATAGTGGGATCAATCCTAGTACTAACAGGGTAGGAGGATCAATTCTTCTGTGGCCAGGATTGATCCTCTTGCTGAGATGATCGATCCTCTTTCTGAGATGATCGATCCTCTTTCTGAGATGATCGATCCTCCAGGTCTAAAAATGACCTGGAGGTTCGACCAAGCTCCATAATTCTCCTGAACTTGCCTCGACTAGACTCCAACTTACCCCTAGGTCCAAAATACTCCAACTCATAACTAGGATTAGGATCGGGTATTACAGCCACGATATGATACGATGGCAGCTGACATTCTATGTAGCCGCGCTATATTTTGTACATACAGCCTTGCCAACTTATCCAATTGGATCTTTAACCTTCATTAGACTGAAGTGGATAGTCTTTGTGAAGCGGTCCACTAGTACCCATATGGCATCCTCTTTAGATGATGCCCTGGGTAAACGCACTAAAAAATTCATAGCTATCTCATCTCATCTTTTCATTTGGGCACGTGCAACAGCTGAAATGTTCTTGCAGGTCTCTGATACTCCATGTTCACCTACTGACAAGTGGGGTATTGCTCCATGTACTTCGCAATGTCCCTTTTCATATTTTTCCATCAATTTGTTATCTTCAAGTCCTTGTAGATCTTGTTGATCCCAGAATGTATTGTATATAGGGATCGGTGAGCTTCATCCATAAGCTCCTTCCTTAGCCCTCTGCATCCTCGTACACATATCTACTTGTAATGGGTGAGCATTCCATCGTCATTGAGATGGAAATCAAGTCACTTTCCTTCCCCAAGTTGCTGCTTGATCTTTTCACACTCCAGGTCATCAATTTGAAAAGCCTTTATCCTTTCAAACAACTTCAAACATATTACCAACTAGCCAACGCGCAAGTCTTCCCTCTTCCACAACCTCCAATCTCAGTTTCTCTAACTCCGTAATCAGTTGTGGCTAAGAAATTCCCAAAGTAGCTAAATCCATCATCAACTTCCTTCTCAAAGCGTCTGCAACTACATTAGCCTTTCCTAGGTGATAGTTGATCTCGCAGTCATAGTCCTTGATTAGCTCTAACCACATTCTCTGCCTCATGTTCAACTTCTTCAAAGTGAAAAAGTACTTAAGGCTCTTATTGTGCATGTAGATTTCAAACTTTTGCCGTACAAGTAGTGCCCAAATCTTGCGAGCGAAAACGACAACTGCCAACTCCAGAACCTGCGCTAGTTAAACCTACTCGTAACTCTTAAACTGCCACGAGGCATAAGCTACAACCTTGTCATTCTACATCAGGTTACACCCCAAAGCTTTCTTCAAGGCATCTCTGTATACTATAAAATTTTCAAACTCCGTAGGTAGCATCAACACAATTGCAGTTAACAACTGCTTCTTCAACTCTTGAAAGCTTTCCTCACAAACGTCGGTCCATTTATGACGAGCATTCTTCCTTGTAAGGACGGTCAAAGGCTCTGACAACTTCGGAAAGCCCTTAACAAAACGTCAATAATAGTCTACAAATCCCAAAAAGCTTTGAATCTCATACACATTAGTTGACCTTTGTCATTCAACCACTGCCTTAACCTTCTCAGGGTCTTCCAAAACTCCTCGAGAGATCACGTGTCTAAGAAATAACACGCGGTCCAACCAGAACTCACACTTCTCAAGCTTGGTATAGAGCTTCTCCAGCCTAAGCCTTTCCAACGATGCACTTCATTGTCTTCTTGGCTCTGAGAGTAGATTAAGATGTCATCAATGAAGACTACTGCGAACTAATCTAAGTAATCGTCAAAGATCCTAATCCTATTCATCATGTCCATGAACATGACATGAGCATTGGTCAGACCAAATGTCATCACCAAAAACTCATAATCCCCATACCGAGTCTTGAATGTTGTTTTCAGGATTTCCTCACGCTTGACTCTCACTTGTTGATATCCTGATCGCAAGTCTATCTTTGAGAAAACTTGTGTGCCCTGCAAGTAGTCGAGTAGATCTTCAATCCTCGGTAATGGATACCGATTCTTCACTATAACCTTGTTCAATTCTCTATAATCGATGAACATCTTCATCGATCCATCATTTTTCTTAACGAAAAAGACTGGCACTCCCTAAGGCGATGCACTGTGACGAATGAAGCCTTTGTCCAGTAGGTTCTGCAACTAGACCTTCAGTTCCTTTAACTCTGAGAGGTACCATTCTAGACAGTGCTTTAGATACAAGTCTTGTACCCAGGATGCAGTCGATACTAAACTCGATGTCCCACTCCAAAGGCAATCATGAGAACTCTATTGGGAAAACATCAAGAAACTCTTGCACTACAAAAATCTCTTATAGCTCCTTCCTTTCCTTTGGCAGCTCCAAAATGAAGGCAAGAAATGTTTGGCCGACAAGACTGGGGAAGGGATCGTACTTATGATCTGACCAAAGTAACCTCGTCACGTCCTAGTGGTCTAAATGTGACCTCCTTCCACGCACAATCAATACTAATATGATGCTTAACTAGCCAATCCATTTCCAAAATCACATCGAACCCTTGCATCTAAAGTACAACCATATTGGTTATGAGGGTCCTTCCTCTAATGCTGATAGGAAAACTCCATACACACGCGTACATACTACAATTTTTCCTACTAGTGTGGGCACTGCTAACCCGAGGTTCTACTATCACTTTACACAACTGAGCATAAATACTTGACAAACAAGAATTAGTGGCCCTGGAATCAAACAATAATGTAGCCTTAAATTCAAGAATGGGGATGTTCCTTGTCACCACATCGGCACTTATCTCTGCCTCTCCCGGTGTCAGTGCTGAAACCCGTGCTAGAGCCAATAATTTTTTAGCACCTACTTGTTGCTGTGTTGCGCCCTTTGTTCTGCAGTCCTTGCTTTAGTGCCCTAGCTGTCCACAATGATAGCACACTTCAACGCATGTCCTACACTGTCCCTAATGGACCTTGTTGCATTAAGATGCCGGTGGTTGATTTCGCTAGTGCTGATGCAGCTGTTGCTGTTGTGGGACGACTAGAGCAGGCATAAGGCATCCTTGAAGCGGTCTTTGAGTCGGGTAGCCTCTCATATCAACCTTCTTAACTGCTCCCACTCTTATGGATGGCGCTCCTTAGACAGAAGTCCTCTTTTAGATCTACCATCGTTGCTACTGAATCTTTCAAGCGCTCCTCGTACAAAGGCCTAGTTCACAAATTGCGAGAAGTTATTGATATTGAAAAAAACCATCTGAGTTCCAATGCAAGGGTTTAAACCTCTCTCAAACTTCCTTGCCTTCTTCTCCTCATCCAAGATGAGGTACACAACGAATCGGGACAATTGAGTAAACTTAGCAACATATTCCACAATAATCATGCTTCCCTGCACCAGGTTCATGAATTTTCGGGCCTTTAGGGAAAAAGTGGTCGCGAAACTCTTCCTTGAACGAGGCCAAAAAAATGGCTTGTCCAATTCCCAACTCCATCGTGAGTAGGACATTTATTGCCTGCCACCACCTGTTACCTTTTCCATAAGGTTTATAAGTGGTGTAGGTTACCTTCTGCTCCTCTATCTAACTGGTAGCTTCAAGACGTACTTCAATATCATTAAGCCAGTTCTCCACGCTCAAGTACCCCCCGGTACCATCAAAGGTAGGGAAATGATGGTTGTAGAAATCTTTGAACAAACAACCTTGCTCTCTAACACATAGTCCGAGCTCATAGGCATTGGCCATTGCGCTCACCAGCTAAGCGGCTGCTACTAGCAATTGAGCCGCGTTGGGATTTGTTGGGAATACTACTATGTCAGAGCAAAATATAGCGCAGTGGAAAATAAACTATTCCCTAACCCAATATCAAACTTTAAGCACTACATGAAAGAAACTAGGCTATTAAATAAAATAAGCAATAAAATACTTACTTGGATACTAGGGCCACTCCTTGGCTATATGAGCAGTAGATCCTCTCTCCTTGCTAACAGAAATTTTGACCTTCAAATCTTCTCACCATGACTAAAAATAACCAAGAGTGTGGACTCAAATTGCTCTACAAAAATTTAGACTATGTTCTTCGAGTTGTTATCTCACAAGAACTTATAATTGGTGTATTTTTTCAAGAGTCACAAGCACCTCTATTTATATCCTTGAAAACACAAGAGACTGTTTAAAATAATCAATATGGGACTAGGAGAGGAGAGTGATGGACGGCTAGGATTAAATCCTAGCCTCCATCAATTAAAGGAGGTGGTCGACTAGGCTAGGGAAAGCCCTGGCCACCACACTCCTTCAAGGAAGGAGTGACGCATGGGCTAGGGTTTTCCCTAGCCCATGTGTTGGCTTCCTTTGCACGGGGCTTGGGTTTTATCCTAAGCCCATGCTCCCACATTATCTCTTTGTTTAGTTTTTCTTTTAGGCCCGAATTTTAATTTAATTAAAACAACCTGCTTAAATAATAAGCCCATGCTTTAATATATTAAAATACATTGCTTAATAAATAAATAAAAGCCTGTCATGATTAATTTACAATAGCTTGGTGAGGGACCCGAAAGGAAAAATAAATCTGGCTCAAATAGTCATCGACAAATCTCTATCGCTATTTAATTACAATTGATGCCACTATACAATTGTAACTACATTCCAAAATTTATTCTTGACAAAAATCAACAACCGTTCCTTTTGACTTACTTATAGTATGAGTATGATTTCTCCATGAAATATTCCGTAGCAGAATTAAGACTAAGATACTGTCACCCTAAATTCTTTACCTCTTAATCCTTGATTCCCAGATTTACTCTTTGTCATTCTTCAACTGTGAATACTCTCTTCACAAGTCAAAAATATATTTTGGATCTCAACCAAAATGCTCTGATCAGAGACTGAGAATGAACTCCTTTGAAATTCTAGTCAAGGGAAAATTTTATATCCTTTTTGTTAATCCAAAAGGACTGAGATTCCCTATTAAGCAAAGCTTTTCTCACAATGTTTCATGTGATCACCCAATGCACGGAGATGTTGTCCAACGTTTAAGTTCTCACTCCCTAATGCATCAAAGTGACCGACACTTACACATCTGAGTTTGCTTCTCCTCAGGATTTAGAATCATTGGTTTACAAGTAGTCTAAGAGTTATTGTCTTTCCGAGGACAGTACTTTAGTGAAAAGACAACTCACAGTCCGTTCAGTGTGTACCACCTTACACACCTACTACATCAACCCGAAGAATCTTCTTCGCCTGACTAAAGTAAATCAATTCAGCTGATGTGTAACAGTCTTAGCAAATAGAATGCCCAATTCCATTGTTGACTGCGAACTAAAGACTTTACAGAATACAGGGTTATGGTATATGACCTTGTGTGACAAAGACTATTGCTCATACCCATAATCCATATTCCATGTATTCCCCAGACCCTTTGTATGGGGATTTAATGAAATCATACAAAGATTATATGCTTATATGTCACAAATATATTTAATCAGAGAATAAAACATTATTCATAGCAAAACTATAATGCCAATCGTTTCACAAATTGAGATTTAGGGCATAATCTCCAACAATCTCCCACTTGCACTTAATTCCAATTGGGCATACATTTGACTCCATTCCCTCCAGGTGAGTATCAAAAACTCTCTGGGGCAAAGTCTTAGTGAATGGATCCACCAAATTTTTTGCTAATGGTATTTTCGCCACAATTGTATCTCCCCACGTCACTATCTCTCTAATGAGATGATACTTGCGCTTTATGTTTTTCCCTCTCCTATGGTTCCTTGGTTCCTTGGATTGTACAATTGCTCCACTGTTGTCGCAAAACAACGTTATGGGAGCTTGCTCATTCCTTATCACACCAAGATCCTCTAGGAACTTCCAAAGCCACACAACTTCCTTGGCTGCCTCACTGACTGCAACATATTTGACAAAATATTAATTGAATGGCTGAATAATTTAGCCTTAAGTTCTGTATATTATATAGATTTTACAAGGATGCTATACAAGGAAAGGAAATAAGTTCCCGCATGATTCTAGCCCTATACATGTAAACTATAATCTGTCAAATAATATATACGCTAACTACACAAAATAATAAATGGAGAAATAAGGAAACAATTATGGACAGCGGTGCTGTCCATTGACAGCCCCCCTCAAATTGATGCAGGGTGATCAACAAGCATCAATTTGCTACTTAGGAAGCAATGTCGATGACGAGTGAGAGCCTTGGTGAAGATATCAGCAATTTGGAGGTCGGTGGAAATATGTGGAAGAGTGATAATACGAGCTTCAAAGGCTTCCCGGATAGAGTGACAGTCCACTTCAATATGCTTGGTGCGCTCATGATAGACAGAATTGGCCGTAATCTGAATAGCACTGGTATTATCAGCATGTAGAGGTGTAGGATCGGTCTCAGAAAAATCTAACTCAGCAAGCAAACTGCGATGCCAAATAATTTCTGAACAAGCAAGAGACATTGCACGGTACTCAGATTCCGTAGATGACTTAGAGACTCTGTCTTGCTTCTTACTTTTCCAGGAGATCAAGGCATCACCTAAGAACACACACCAACCAATGATGGAGCGACGGGTATCCGCACAACCAGCCCAATCAGCATCACTATAAGCAGCAAGACGAGCAGAATTGCTGGCAGGGAAGAATAAGCCACGGGCAGAAGTACCGTGAACATAGCGGATGATCCTACGAACAGCAGTCAAATGTAGATGACGAGGAGTCTGAAGGAACTGGCTGACTTGCTGGACAGCAAAAGAAATGTCCGGTCTAGTAATTCCATGGGAGCATCAACAGGAGGAGCCTCTTGAAGACCGCGGTAGTCACCAAGTCACTAGCATACTTATGTTGATTGAGGAAATTCCGGGAGGACTACGATGCACCTCAAGACCAAGAAAAATATGTGAGAGACCCAAGATCTTTAATGAAAGGACTCCGAGAGATGAGTTTTGAGCTGGTCAAGTAAAGTGGAATCGGAACCAGTGATCACAATATCATCAACATAAACCAAAAGAACAACAATACCCATGTCGGATTTCCGAAGAAACAAGAAGTGTCATACTTGCTCTGCTTGAATGAAAATTGTAAATAAAGTGTGCGGAATTTATCAAACAGGCCCGCGGAGCTTGTTTGAGACCATAAAGAGAGTGACGAAGCTTACACACATGTGAAGTCGGGAGAGGGGAAACAATCCCGGAGGTGGCTTCATATAAATACACTCTTTAAGATCCCATGAAGAAAAGCATTTTTGACATCATCTGATGTTAGAGGCCAATCACTAGAAGCAGCAAGGGCGAGAATTGTACGAACAGTAGTCATTTTAGCCACTGGAGCAAAGGTCTCGTCATAATTGACACCATACTCCTGATTATTCCAAGAGCAACAAGCCGAGCTTTGTAACGGTCCAAACTTCCATCAGATCGAACTTTGATTGAGTAAACCCATTTGCCAACCCAGAGGCACAATAGTAGGAGGACAGGGCTCAATGTCCAAGTGTGATTAGCCTCGAGAGCGGCAATTTCTTCCTGCATAGCGTGTCGCCAACAATCGTGCTTGGCAGCATGTGAGTAGCATGTGGGAATATCAAAATTGGCCAATTGTAGCAGTAAGAGCTGAAATAGGAATTGCCAGAACTGGAAGAAAGGAAATCCAACCTATCCAGAGTGACAGACACTCGAGAAGAGCGACGAACCAAAGGCACAGGGAGTGCTGCCACTGACTGAATCTGGAGCGTGGTAGGATCAGATACCGGGTGAGCCACCGGAAGAGACTGTGAGCGGGAGCGTCTTGTATACACAATACCTGGTTTAAATCGAGAACTGACGGGGAGAAGATCTGAAAGCTGTTCTTCAAATGAGGGAAGAACCACAGTAGAAGATGATGGCAGAGAGGACACAGGAAAGAAATGTTGGTTTTCAAAGAAAATAACATTCCTAGAAATTCGAGTACGATGTAAGATAGGATCATAGCAAAAAATCCCTTTTGACACACATTATATCCCAAGAAAGCACATCTGACAAATTGAGCAGATAATTTATGTCGCTCATGAGGAGGTAAAGATACAAAACATACACAACCAAAAGTACGAAGGTTATCATAACTAGGTTGCTTAGCAAATAAGCGGAAATAGGGAGACTCCAGATTGAGGACTTGAGAAGGTAAACGATTAATCAAGTGAGTAGCAGTTTTCATAGCCTCTACCCAAAACATGGACGGAATAGAGGATTCTAACAAGAGAGTACGTACCACATCGAGGAGATGACGATTTTTGCGTTCGGCTACTCCATTTTGTTGAGGAGTAGAGGGACATGAACGTTGATGAAGAATACCCTTAGAAGCCAAGAAAGCCTGAAACTCAGTAGACAAATATTCAACACCGGAATCGGTGCGTAATGTTTTAATAGAAGAAGAGAATTGATTGGCAACATACGCAAAAAACTTAGTGAAAGTACGAAAAACCTCAGATTTAGAGCGAAGAAAGTAGACCCAAGTAAATCTGCTATGATCATCAATGAAAGTCACATAGTATTTAAATTTTGCATGTGAAAATCACTGGGGAAGGGCCCAAACATCACTATGGATAAGATCAAAGCAGTGAGAAGCCCGACTAGCATGCAAAGGGAAGGGAAGAATTTTGCTTTTACCAAGTTTGCAAGAAGCACACTCAAGAGAGAAAGAATAACTGTTTTTATTACCAAGTAAACTAGAGTTCAATACATGGGATAAGATCTGAGTATTGGGATGGCCCAAACGACGATGCCACACCATACTAAGATTGGAAACATTATTACAAGCAAACGACTTAATAGAAGAAACTGAAGAAGAAACTGGAACAGGCAAAAAAAATGGAAACAAGCGCCCCACTTTAGGTCCCTTCACGATCTACTCCCCCGTTACCTGGTCCTGCCACACACAACCATCACCAGAAAATTTAACGTCACAATTGTTTTCAACTAATTGGCCAACAGAAATAAGATTCGTGGAAAGCTGAGGAGCAAGAAACACAATCAGTGAGTTAGAAGAGGCATCTCCGATAGCAGCTATTGGCAAAGAACTGCCATTAGCAGTCTGAATAACAGATTGTCCATCATAGGGCCGAACATGACTCAAAGCGGTGTGAGTAGGAGTTATGTGATTAGAAGCTGCCGAGTCCACATACCAAAGTTTAGGGGAATGGTTACCTTGAAACCCCATTGCTGATAAGGCCGAAATGAGCATCTGTTGCACCATTGCTGGAGTGCAGTAATCTGGTGCAGGAGGGGCAGGAACAGAGGACGTATCTGAAGGAGAGACAAGGGCGGCAGGAGGCGTGGCAAGAACCGAAGTCTGAAATGCTTGGGCCGGACGATTCTGGGGACGAATACGACATTCTTTGATAATGTGACCCTTCTTCTTGCAATAAGAGCAGAATTTTTTAGGACAATTAGCAGCAATATGCCCATATTCCTTGCAGCAGAAACACTGCAAGGTTCAAGAATGCATAGGTGGTCGACGTCCTTGGGCAGAGAAAGCCACAGTTGCAGGCCCAGAACTGTCATGAGATTGCTCCAAAATAGCTTGAGTACTAAGACGTTGTTCTTCGCGAAGTAACTCACCAAAACAAACATCAAGAGAGGGAACAGGAGATCGATTCAGTAAAGAGGAGCGGACAGATTCAAATTCTGGACGGAGTTTCATAAGAAACTGATCACGCTGGGTAGTGGCGTGAAGAGTCTGAATAGTGGAAAGAGCAGCAACAAGAACGTCCGCGGTAACCAAGGCAGCATATTCATGCCAAAGAGTCAAAAATGCCGAGTAATAGTTCTGGATGGAAAGACTACCATGCTGAAACATGGCAATTGCATGTTCTAACTGAAAGTGACGAGCATCATTATCCTGAAGATAAAACTTCTTCAAATAAGCCCACATGGATTGGGCAGAGCGATGGGGCCGCAAGTGGGTGACAATATGAGACTCCACTGAACCAAGAAGCCAGGACATGATACGTGCATCCAGTACAGCCCATGTAGGAGAAGACCCGTCAGCCTTAGATTTTTCAAAAGTGGATGATGGTTCAACATCCGTGCCATCAATATGACCCCAAAGTGCCTTGCCCTTGAGAAAAAATTCAAACTGAAAGGCTCAGGTAGCATAATTGGTGCCTGTAAACTTAACACACACAGGAGCAGAATCCATAGAGAATAAAAGAACCCGACTGTGCTGTAATGTAAAGACGGCAAAAAAAAAGACAAACCAAAGAAGAGGATTGCCGAGACAGACTGCACTGTTGGCCAGAAAAGTGCCGAGAGAACCACTGAGAGTGACAGAGTGCACCGTCACACAGAAAGGACCGAGAAAGACCACCAATACCTCAACAGAGGCTGCCGAAAATACCAACCCAGGCTGCAGAACACTGTTTCGAGAGGCTTGGACCGAGAGGGGTGCGCCGAGAGTGACAGACCACGGCGCCGAGAGGGACAGAACACTGCGCCGAGAGTCTTGGACTGAGAGGGGTGCGCCGAGACCACTGTTCCGAAAGTACCCAGGCCAGCGAAACACCAGAACCACCCAACGAAGGCTGCGTCGACACCACAGGATCACCCAGACTGGACCGAGAGTTGCAGAATAGAAACAATCGAGGAGAAAAAATTGCGGCCACACCTCAGGATCACACAGACGTGACCGACACACAACCGCACGTCAGAGACACACAAGCAGCACGTGGGTACACCACAGAACCACCCAGACCGTACCGGGAGACACAAGCGGCACTGCCGAAATCGAGAATAGAGAAAAAAATTTGAGGAAAAGGAAAAAATTTAGTATCGAGGCTCTGATACCATGACAAAATATTAATTGAATGGCTGAATAATTTAGCCTTGAGTTCTGTATATATATAGACTTTACAAGGATGCTATACAAGGAAAGGAAATAAGTTCCCGCATGATTCTAGCCCTATACATGTAAACTATAATCTGTCAAATAATATATACGCTAACTATACAAAAATAATAAATGGAGAAATAAGGAAACAATCGTGGGCTAAAAATAAGGAAACAATTATGGACAGCGGTGCTGTCCATTGACAATATTCAGCTTCCATAGTGGAGTCCGCAATGCAAGACTACTTGACACTTCTCTAACTAATGGCTCCTCCTCCTAAGGTAAAGACATACCCTAAGGTAGATTTCCAGGAATCACGATCTAACTAGAAGTCAGAATCTGTGTAACCAGTTGCTATCAAATCCTCACTCTGGTAGACAAGCATATAGTCACTCGTTCTCTGTAAATACTTGAGTATATGCTTAACTGCTACCCAATGTTGTGGACTAGGATTTGATTGATATCTACTGACCATGCCCACCGCAAATCATATGTTAGGTCTATTGAATAACATGACGTACATGAGACTTCCCACAGCCGAGGCATAGGGTATATTCCTCATCTACTCTTCCATCCCAGATGTCTGAGGACACTGATCCTTTGATAGAGTAACTCCATGCCTAAAGGGCAACATCCTTTTCTTGTAGTCTAACATGTTAAACCTTGTCAAGACCTTGTCTATATATGCTGATTGGGATAAGCCTATCATCCTATTCTTGCGATTCTGAAAGAGTTTTATTCCTAGGATGTAGCTTGCTTCTCCCAAGTCTTTCATGTCAAACTATTTAGACAACTAGATTCTAACTGCTGATAATGTACCTACATCGTTTCCGATGAGTAGTACACATACAGCACTAAGAATGTCACAACATTATCCCGACACTTTTTATACACACATTGTTCATCGAGGCTTTGTTCAAAACCATATTGTTTGATAGTTTCATCAAACCTAATGTTCCATGATCTGGATGCCTACTTAAGTCCATAACTAGACCTTTGTAATTTACAAACCATATCACCTTGGCTCTCAGCTATAAATCTGTCTGGTTGCATCATATAGATGTCATCATCAAGTTGCCCGTTTAAGAAGGCAGTCTTGACATCCATTTGCCAAATCTCATAGTCAAGATGAGCTACAATGGCCAAGAGTATTCGAATGGACTTAAGCATGGCTACTAGTGAAAAGGTTTCCTCATAGCCGATCCATTCTTTTGGAGTAAAACCTTTTGCCACTAACCTAGCCTTGAAGGTTTCAACCTTCCCATCCACTCCCATCTTCCTCTTGTAAACCCATTTACACCCAATAGGTTTAATCCTGTTAGGTGCTTTTACAAGAGTCTAGACATTGTTGGAATACATGGATTCCAACTCATTTTCCATAGCCTTGACCCACTGGTCTGCATTTGTATCGTTTACCGCTTCATCATAAGTCCTAGGATTTGATTCTAGTTCATCAGAGACAGCCTCATGGACTTCTCCTAAAAACATGAATCTGTTAGGAGCCCTAACAATCCTCCCACTACGACGAGGCACGATAACTTCCGGTGTCAACTCTATAGTAACCTGTAGTGTATTTGATACAACCACATTATCTTCAGGTATGACTAAAGATGATCCATCCTTTGCTTCAATCATTTCATCCAGAACCTCTCTACTCTTTGGCTTGAAGTTGTTTACATAGTTCTCTTCAAGAAACCTGGCATTTGTAGCAACAAATACCTTCTTATCCTCAGGACTATAAAACAAATGTCCATTTGTTCCTTTTGGATATCCAACTTATCTGATTTCCCCTGGGTACCCCCAAACATGGATATAATGAATACTAGGCTTGCACCCAGTCCATAGTTCAGTGGGTACCTTGGAAACAGATTTAGATGGAACCAAATTCAGTAAGTATGTTGCTGTTTGTAAAGCATATCCCCAAAAGGACATAGGTAGAGCAGCATAACTCATCATAGCCCTTACCATTTCCAAAAGAGTTCTGTTTTTTCTTTCCGACACACTGTTCTACTGGGGAGTCCCCAGAGTAGTCAACTAGGATATGATCACTGCCTCTGACAAGTGATCCTTAAAGTCTCCAAGGAAGTATTCATCACCTCGATCAAACCGAAGGGCTTTCATATGTTTATCTGATTGTTTTTCTGCCTCATCTTGAAACTCTTTGTATTTATCAAAAGCTTCAGTAATTGTTTTTCTGCCTCACCATACCTTGAGTAATCATCGGTGAAAGTGATGAAGTACGCATAACCTCCTCTAACTTAGATACTCATAGGACCACATACATTAATATGTACTAACTCAAGCAATTATTTGGCTCTACACTCTTTTGAAAAAAAAGATCTCTTGGTCATTTTGCCTTGCAAGCACGATCGCAGACTGGATAATCATTCAAATCCAATGGGCCCAAGAGCCCATCATTAACCAGTCTTTGAATCATTTTTAAATTAATGTGACCAAGACGCAAATGCCAAAGATAAGCTTCATTAGTAGAAAGAAACTTCCTCTTTAAAGGTAAAGTATTATGAATAGGTTCTACAACAGAATTATTAACAGCATTCAAATCAGGAGTAATAATATATAGACCATCAACAATCATTCCAGAACAAATAAAAGTTCTGCCCTTCTTTATAATCGTTGTATCCCTCAAAATAGAAGTATATCCGCATTTACCCAAGAATGTAACAGAAATTAAATTTTTACGAATTTCAGGTACATAAAGACAGTCTGTTAATATTAATACTCTAGAATTAAAATAAAGTTCAAAAATTCCGATGGAATGGACCGACACTCTTGTTCCATCACCAAGCGTCATGCTCATCTCTCTTTCATTCAGTTTTCTGGTTTCCTGAAACTCTTGCAAAGAATTGCAGACATGATTAGTTGATCCTGAATCCACATACCAGGTACCCATGGGATTCACAACTAAACATGTTTTTACTAAAAGAGAAGATATATTACCTTTGCTTTTGGAAGCAAGGTAGTTGAAGCAATTCTTCTTCGAGTGCCTTTGATTATCACTGTAATAACAATTCTTACCAGATTTGCCTTTCTCCTTTTTTCCAGCTTTAAACCTTTCAGCAACAGAGTTGCTAGCCAGTTTTTCCTACTTCTTCTTCCATATGCCTTTCGGCTTAGACTTTGAAGCATGAGCATGGTTTACTGAGACTTTACTCCTCAGGATGCTTTCCGCTGCTATCAGCTCATTCATCAATTCAACTAAAGTGTAGTCCTTCTTGCTTATGGACACATTTAGCCTAAATTGATTGAATGAACTGGGCAACAACTGTAGAATCATATCTACCTGAAACTCACCATCAATCTCAGCACCCAGAACCTCTAGTGTATTAAGCAGGGCTATTATAGATAGACAATGCTCCCTCACTGGTGTACCCTCAGCCATCTTTGTACTAAGCAAAGATCTCATCGTATCTGCCTTGGCAGCACGACTCTGCTCCCCAAACATCTCCTTCAGGATTCTTATCATGAGTGAAGCATGATCTACTTCCTGAAGCTGATGCTAGATTACATTTGACACGAAGGCCAGAATTTAACACTTGGCCATCTCATTTGACTTCTTCTAGCGATTAAATCGCTGTGAGTCATCCTCAAATGTACCCACAGCTGGAATAGGAGGACATGTCTCTGCAAGCACATACTTGTGCCATTCCACAGTCAGCACTATGTCCATATTACGTTTCCAGTCCACATAATTTGGACCCATCAACTTATTCTGATTTAGTTTGGTGGAAAAAGGACTAAACAAAGACATTTTCTAGTTTCTGAAAAAAAAAAATATATATATATATAACATTGTACATAATCAGGCATATACTCATATTCAGCATTTAAATAAGCATGTGAACCCAAGAAAAACATATATATTTAAATGCTACGACAACCTAGTTTCGTAAATCAAAAATACCCTCCGCATGGAAGCAAGGCCCAAAGCCTAGACAAGATATTTTTAATCACCCAACTAGGCAAGAATTTCTCTTTTCATTAATGCTTACAGTCATTAACAAACACTATCATTAATACTATTAAGTTATTAATGAACTGCTATTTTCCTTTAGTCTCTAATCTTAAGAACCATTGCTCCGCATGGAGATTAGTATCTTAGATTAGTCAAATGTATACCATCAAGTCGTTCCATTGTAAATGTCAAGTAACTCTACTGCGGGGTGGTCGTTCCTAATGCATAAAACATAACTTCCCTATCCAATCCGAAAATCTACCTATAATCTGTGAAACAAAATATCCTTTGCATGAACGCAATGCTCAAGGCCAAGACAAGATATTTTGTCCCCTTCTTACTTTTAGATTTATGACAAAGACCGTGAGATTCCACTTATGGTTTCTCGCTCCCACTTGATAATTTAAAACTTCTGAGTTTTTATAAGAACTACCCTTTTATTTGCAATTGTGACTTTGCCACTATGTTTTCAAATAAACATCCTCCTAATAGAATTAAGAACATTAACCCCTATACATTCTTTTTATTTTGTGTTCTGATGAATAAATTCTAGTCTGCGTAGTTCGGGCCTTTGAAATTTATTCATCTAATTTTTGGATAACCCAAAACAGTAAGAAAAATATTATAATGGAAAAACTGGTTATACAGGCAAATTCCAATTATGAATAAAATTCATGAGTGGTATTTTCTTAATTATATGCATAGCATATATCCCTTGTCTAATGATTTAATCATCATACTATACCCATGAGCAAATTTTCCTGGGAAAATAATTTCCCAAACACAATTTTCGCATTACACCTTATCTTGCAGGATTTCTAAACTTTCAGATCCGTCGACGAATTTTAAAACAATCATAACTATTTCGATATAACTCGAAACAAAAATCTGTTTCGACCATTGCGTCAATCACAATTTTTACTTGCAAAAATAATTGCCCAAATATTTTTAGGACAAGCCCAAAAATATTTATTAAAATTGTAATCCTCCAGACCATGTTGTAAAACAGCAGCAAAACTGCTTGTAATGCAAAACTGCTTGTAATGCAAAATAGTAAACGACCTCCAAACAACACGAAATTTTGTAGATAGGATTCTAACATGTTATAGAACATGATCCAGTTCTAAGAACAAAATTTCAGTTCTTGGATACTTCCAGAAAAAATTCTGAAATTGAGCCAAACAGAAAACAAAAACTTGTTCTTACACGTGCAACCTATAAAGCTCTCTCTAATACCAATTGTTAGGAATACTACTATATCAAAACAAAATATAGCTTAGCGAAAAATAAACTATTGCCTAACCCAATATCAAACTTTAAGAACTACATGCAAAGAACTAGGCCATTAAAATAAATAAGCAATAAAATACTTACTTGGAGACTAGGGCCACTCCTTGACTATATGAGCAGTAGATCCTCGCTCCTTGCTAACAAAAATCCCGACCTTTAGATCTTCTCACCAATAACTAAAAATAACCAAAAGAGCGGACTCAAATTGCTCTTCAAAAATTTAGACTATGTTCTTCGAGTTGTTAGCTCACAAGAACTTGTAGTTGGTGTATTTTTCCAAGAGCCACAAGCACCTCTATTTATATCCTTAAAAACACAAGAGGCTGCTTAAAATAATCAATGTGGGACTAGGAGAGGAGAGTGATGGCCGAGTACGATTAAATCCTAGCCTCCATCAATTAAAGGAGGTGGTCGACTAGGCTAGGGAAAGCCCTAGCCGCCACACTCCTTCAAGGAAGGAGTGACGCATGGGCTAGGGTTTTCCCTAGCCCATGCGTTGGCTTCCTTTGCATGGGGCTTGGGTTTTATCCCAAGCCCATGCTCCCACATTACCTCTTTGTTTAGTTTTCCCTTTAGGCCCAAATTTTAATTTAATTAAAACAACCGGTTAAAATAATAGCCCATGTTTTAATAAATTAAAATACCTTACCTAATAAATAAATAAAAGCCTGTCATGATTAATTTACAATAACTTGGTGAGGGACTCGAAAGAAAAAATAAATCTAGCTCAAATAGTCACCAACAAATCCAAGTCGCTATTTAATTACAATTGATGCCATTATACAATTGTAACTACACTCCAGAATTTATTCTTGATAAAAATAACAACCGTTCTTTTTTACTTACTTATAGTATAAGTATGATTCCTCCATGAAATATTCCGTAGCAGAATTAAAACTAAAATACTGTCACACTAAATTCTCTACCTCTTAATCCTTGATTCCCAGATTTACCCTTTGTCATTCTCCAACTCTGAATACTCCCTTCACAAGTCAAAAATATATTTTGGATCTCAACCAAAATGCTCTGATCGAAAACTGAGAATAAACTCCTTTGAAATCCTAGTCAAGGAGAAATTTCATATCATTTTTGTTAATCCAAAAAGACTTGGATTCCCTATTGAGTAAAGCTTCCCTTACAATGTTTCATGTGATCACCCAATGCACGGAGATGTTGTCCAACGTTTAAGGTCTCACTCCCTAATGCATCAAAGTGACCGACACTTACACCTCTGAGTCTGCTTCCCCTCAGGATTTAGAATCATTGGTTTACAAGTAGTCTGAGAGTTATCGTCTTTCCGTTGACAATACTTTAGTGAAAAGACAACTCCCAGTCTGTTTAGTGTATACTGCCTTATACACCCACTACATCAACCCGAAGAATTCTCTTCGCCTGACTAAGGTAAATCAATTCAGCTAATGTGTAACAGTCTTAGCAAATAGAATGCCCAATTCCATTGTTAACTGCGAACTAAAGACTTTACAGAATACAGAGGTTATGGTCTATAACCTTATGTGACAAAAATCATTGCTCACACCCATCGTCCATATTCAATGTATTCTCCGGACCCTTTGTATGAGGATTTAATGAAATCATAAAAAGATTATATGCTTATATGTCACAAATATATTAAATCAAATAATAAAACTTTATTCATAGCAAAACTATAATGTCAATTGTTTCACAAATTGGTATTTAGGGCATAATCCCCAACAGGATTAACAACCTCATCAACCAGAACCTCAAATGTCTCTTGCTCATGTGGGTGGGTGTCCTCACCACCTCCCATTTCGCACTCATTCGGACTAGTTGCTGGGTTTCTTCGGGGTGGCATAATTTTGCAAAAACGGCATAATTAATGCTAACTAGAAAAAGAGACTACAAACAACTAACTTATCCTATGCTCTGGTGTGATCATCTTCCTAAGGGTATCTTGGTTAAATGTAATAGTCCTCAAAGCAAGAAGCTCTAATACCAATTTTAACACCCCCGAAATTAATTAACTCATAGTGTCTCTCTGAACCTATTTACCAAGTAAATAAGTTCCAAGGCATCTAGGACCCTCATCAAAAAGCAAATGGGGGAATACTTAATCATTTATATAATAAGATAGCCATCACTATACCACGTTAGAGTAATAATAACCAAAACAATAACTAAAACATCAAAACATAACTTACAATAGATAACATCAAATGTCTCAGTCTAAGACTGGTCTTCAAGTCAGATATAAAAAATATTATAGATCTAAATCTTGAAGTCACCAAGTCATCACGTAACACAAATAGATAATACTAGATCATCAATCTAATATTCCTAAGTCATCAGACACAAAAGATAACTACATCCATAAATGTGTATCATCACAGTGTTCATTGAAACGTTCATCGAGTCTTATAGATAACCGCACCTTCAAGGCAGCGTTGCATTGGATATCGTACACCATCAACAAAAACCATATGAACTTATGAGGGGGTCCCTTGTGTACATTCCACAAATAATGCCACAAACCATAGTCTAACTCTTCAAACACCATCCTGGCCAAAATCCTCCAAAATTTTCGAAAATATAGGGTCCATCATCTAATGGTTGGCCAACTATAAAACAAACATGTTTTATAGGTAAAAACAAATCAAAGCATAAGTCTATGATTTAGTGAATTAGCACATGGGGAACATGGCATCATGCTGTGAACTCAGCAATTTATTAAAAGCTTAATAAATTACATGTAGTATTATGCGACAAGGTTCTTGTCAAATGACAAGGAAGAAAATCATGCTAATGCATTATAAATATAATATATGATATCACATGTGAACAAGTCATAGTTAAGGTATCACATGTGAACAAGTCATAGTTAAGGTTTGTGCATCCTGTGGGACCTCTAGTACAACATTGGGGCCCCGGTGAAGCACAATAGCAAGCCACCACTAGTGGTCCAACTGAGTCTAACTTAGGGTGATCCACACCACTAGTAATGTCGCAAGTTGTGACCACCATCTTTACATGGCTGTGTCAATCACTGACAACCATTAGATCCAAGGCCAAGAACTACAAAAGTAAAAGTTGTAATGCCCTGACAAAATCATTTAACTAGTAAATGACTTAGTGGTTCGTCTCTTAGCCTTAACCCACCAAGGATAATACTCAGGGACTTCACACCCTCCGAAAAGAGTCTACAGCGCAAGACTTGTCACTTGCATATAGAGATAACAACTAATTTAAACCATGATCACAATAATATTACCAGAGTAAAACTAAAAGCATCATAACATAGATAATAAGTGCCTCCAAAAGTACAGTCAGCAACCAGTCATCGAAACACCATAAATATTACAAAGCAAGTCTAAGCGTCATGATTAACATAAAAATCTAAGGCCTAGTCTTCAAAAGATAAAGCATGAAGACAATCTCTATCATATCACAGCGAGTGTCTCCATCCTTATCACACATGTCCTTCAACAAGATAGGATCCATCTCCCTAAAAATGATCCTGATGATGTCCATCAAACAAACCTGGTGCCTTTCGAAGTCCATCCTCGACTAGACTAGCTATAAAACAACACATATTTTACAGGTGGAAAAGATACAAACATAAGTCCACGACTTAGTGAATACAAATACACATGATGCATAGGTTATCATTATGGTAAACTCAAGTGTTTATAAATCACATGCAGTAATGTAAAGTGATAGTTCATAATATCATAGATGCAATATAGATATAATATATGATGTACTAAAGAATCATGTCATAGTTTAGCTATGTATGGTTTATTCGGGCCCTTAACCCTCTTCTACTCGGGTTTGCACATTCTCGAGAAAGCATCTAATATAATATCGGTGCCCTGGATATTGGACAAACATATTGTCTTATACTAGCAGCCTAACCGAGTCCGACCTCGAGTGGCCTACGCTACTAGCAAAGGCGTAACCATGACCCCATTCAAATAATGGTGCGCTGGTCACAGACAATAACCATTGAATCCAAGGCCAAACATAAAAGTAAATCTCTTTAACCACATGACAAACCAATATAATAGTAGCTCATGGCCATTTTTTCGCACAAGACGATGGACCATGTCATACAATGCAATTTAATCTTCCTCATTCTTTTACATACATGCATTTACAAACTCATCATTTCTTTTATCTTATTATTTAACAATCATTTTCACAAAATGGAGTTCACGGTAATCAAAATATATTTCGTGTGAGTTGTAAACATTCACATTTGGTACACAAAATAATCATACTATGCAGAGAATAAATAATAACAAGTATCCATGTGAGTTTTACTCATTTGTATCGTATAGTTCAACCGAGGGGTCCTCCGAGCACGCTCCAACTTCCCAATATGTGAAAAGACCTTCTATTAGTCTTATTCTTAAGCTAAAACGAACTCTAAGTCTTAAACTAACCAAAACAGGGCTACTGCCCGAGCATTAAACGTTTGGTCAGAAAGGTCAAACACTCTATGTAATGCATCGAACGTTCGTTCTACGAGGTTCAAACGTTCGTTTGTGGACAAAAAGTCATTCTAGACTAAAATCTCTCCCAAAACCAATACCAACACAACCTAGGGTCCTTACAAGGTCTCTATCATAGTAATGAACCTAAATATCATGATCATGTAGAACTTAAAACATCCAATACCGCTAAACTAAACTATTGTTAACCTAACATTAACTTAATATCCGAGCCAAAAACCTAGATAGAGATTATGTTCTAAGGCATGTAAACAGAAGAAGAATAACCTAAGAACATAAATGGAACGAGTTAGACTAAGATGGTTACCTCCTTAGGTACAATGAGAGATTTAGGGCTCCTCCTCCTTTCTCAAATTACTTTCTCACACACTCAAGATTTTGCACTAAGCAAGTGGCGTAAATGGTCTAAAAGGGGTGAGTTGATGGGGTATTTATAGGGGAAATTCGCGTGGAAAAAAGCTGAGGTTATTTTTGTTTTATGGCGGTGCATGAAAGTTCGTTGGTACTATGTTAAACGTTAGTGTACTATTGACCAACGGTCCTAGGGTTTCAGTTCAAGCATTTGTTGACTAAGTAGAACGTTCATGTACAGACACTATTTGCATGATGTGTTGTGATCAGTAGTGAATAGTGCTACACGATATAGCTCGAACATTCATGTATACTAAGCGAACATTTGTTGGACTATTCACACGAATATTCTCAAAGATTTACTCGAACATTCATATGATCGAGAAAGTCCAAAAATCCAGCTCTTAACAAGACTTGCCTAACTTGTTTAATTCTTTGGGGTATTACAAAAGTGGACCATAAATTATACCACTCGCAATAGAACGAATCCTTATAGGATAGGGCTATATAAAGAGTGTCGAACCTCGAGGACTGTTTTTGGTTGGATGCTTATGAAGTACTCAAAATCAATTCTAATCTAACTCAGAAAAGATGTTTGATTGGTTTTGAAAACTAAAATTAAGCGTAAACAAATAATGAAATAAAAGGGAAGAAATATAGGGCATTGACTTCACCACAATCCTCGTATCAATGGCAGATTGTATTCACATGGGATTCTCATTGTATGCATGATATGATGCACATGATGATTGTCAATCATATGATGACATTGAAAAGAAAACACTTTTGTTAAAAGGTGATGATAACCTATCTTCGGTTGGCATAGATCGTCCACCTAACTACTAATTGTGGTACAATCCGTCTTTCCTAGGTATGACCTATAAAATCTCCTAATAAGCATAAACATTATCAAGAAATGAGTATAACCCATCTTTGGTTGGCATGGACCGTCTACCTACATTACACTAAGTTAAAGTGTAGTACAGTCCATCTTTCATAAGCATAGGCTATCTAATCTCTTGATTTTATGTCAAACAATACCATTGTTTAGCCATCATTCCCATAATCACAGAAAATGGGAATGTTGAGTTCATCTAAGACAAAAATAACTTTCTCATAGACAAGATAGAAATTTATCATAAACGATTATGAACATTAAGAACATTTACAAAAGGTTTGTAATTCTTTAGGCTAAACAAGCATCATACATATATTGAAAATTCCAAAAGTAATACAACCAAACCATAGACTTGGAATGGGTTACATCAAACCCTATGAAGAGTTTAGCTACTCATGGAGAAGATGAAATTCTCTATTAATTTAGAGAAATCCATTCCTTAGACTTGGATTGAGCTGTTGGATGAATTCTTGATAAACTAAGAACCCTAATTCCTCTTTGCAAATCCAGAAATTTGACCCTTTGGATCAGAGATTGAGTTCCTATCTGAATCCCCCAAAATTACTATCAAATCTATTAGTTTAAGGGATTGAGTCTCCCCCAATCCCTCACTGCAGTGAAATGGAGTCAAAACCTCCTTTCTAGGGATTTTAGAGTTAATCCCGCATTTGACCTAATCTTTTAGTGATCTTCCTTACTCCAAATCTACTGCAGATCGCAGATTGGATTCTGGTTGGACCGCATGTGCTCGAGCTCACTTGGAACTACGCTCGAGCTCTATTGGTCAGTGATGCGCTCGAGCTCTCTTGGAAGGCGCTCGAGCCACTTCAATTCTTCAGTGTTGGGCTCGAGCCAAAACAAATAGGCTCAAGCCATGTTGTCTTCATCGACACACTATGAAGTGTTTAAGCCCGAAATCCATGGTTTTACTTGCCCTTTCACCTTAAGACCTAAAAATACCCAAAAAAAAAAAACAAACAAACAAACAAAAACAAAAACACAACAAAACATTATCTTACAAAATAAGCTAAGGGTTAACAATTGTGAATTAAGAGACTTGAATGTATAACATTCAAGGCTTATCATAACACAAGGTCTTTCCTTAAATGCACTTAAAACACATAGATCTACACTTAGTCTTCTAAAACCATAACTCATGTATATTAAAACAATGAAATAACACATGCTTCTTAGTACAATGTTCTGACCCTAGAATCATCATCAAACCACCAAAAATTACTCTAGGATTCTCTAACAACAAACCCACACACAAAAACCCGAAAGTGTACACTAATCACAGGTTAGACAAGCTTAAAACACGAAAAGAAATGAGATTAGGAGCATAGGGTTTACCTCTCTTGAAGGTAGGGACGTCAACCTCCAAGAAAATCCCCTTTCTCTTTCTATCTCTCTCTCTCTCTCCTCTAGGGTTCTAGCTGAAGAGGACGAAAATGGGGGCCAAGGGTCGCCTAAATCCTTAAATAGGCACACTCTCCACAAGTCCCATGCTAAGATATCCATTTCTTATTTGCATTTAGACTACACTGATTGATCATTTAAAGTATCAATCGACCAATTTGCTTAGTGTTGTACCAATCGATCGTTAGGGTTTTGAGCATCACTAACCGATTGTCATTCTGCACAGAACCTTCACAAGTGTTCAAAATGAAACTCCCATTTTCCTCCCACTTTGGGACTTAGGACCAACCCCAAACATACATAAGACAAATCAAAACACCCTTAACCCTAATCTTAGAGTGGGGTGTTACAGAAAATTACCTACTCCTAATCACATCCTCAAAGAAACCCCAAGATCAAATCCATTATTTCTTAATAGTCAAAGGTTGAAACCTAGACAAGGAATTCATCCTAATTCTAACCCAAAAAAGGCATATTAGAAAAACATATTTATAACGTTGATGGATTTTCCACGAAAGATCCTATGTTCTGAAATTTAACCATTGATCATGTAATTTAATCATTACTTTGTTTTTATGACGTTTAGGAAAAAAATAAAACAAAATAAAAGGTATTTCATACAAAGTAATTTTGAAAATTGTGAATCAAGAAACTTAATTCCAAATTGGGTGGGTAGATTGTAAAGGCATTACAATTCCATATTTGTTCTTTACCAGGTGAGACTAGGGATCATAAGTATTTCAAGGAGCTCTAATTGTAACTTTTACTAATTCTTTTGAAGTAATAATGCAGATATAGCTAGTGCTTTCCATAGGTTGTGACAAATAGTTTAGAGCCAACTTAGTAACACCATGTGGCGTTAGGTCACTACAACGTGACGTAGGGTCTGACTAGGACGTTTGGGGTTTGAGTTGAGGAAATTGTGACATCCTATAAAGTTAGTATCAAATTGGGTGGGTAGATTGTAAAAGTATTACATATGCACAACTATGTAAGCTAGGCTTTATAAGGGATTTTCGAAAGCTCCAATTGTAACTTGACTAGCCATTTTAGAGTGATAGTGCAAAAGCACTTCCCTAGGCCGTGATAGTTTCTCTCATGCTACAAGAAGTGCGTTACAGCCTCTAGCATGAACTTGGCAATTAGCCCTAAAAGAGACTTTCCCTTTCAATTACTTACTATCCACTGAGTGGTATCCTCTTAGCACCTATTGGTCCATGTGACACCTAGATGTTCCAAATTCTTTTAGAGAATGGGTACGAAAAGAATAAATGCTTAGACTTTTACTGCTCGACATAACAAAGGACACTTGGTCAACTAGGCAATACCATGGGTAAGGAGCTTATCCAGGGTGCTCAGCCTCTTCCGTATAGCAAGCGAAAGAATTATCACATGGTTGGGAATCATTCTGCTCAATCAAACAACCTTATGCCATTCCTCCCTAAGACCTATGGTTGGATATACTCTTATGCACTCCTAACCAAAAAGTTAACATTAGGAAGACTTAGTTCACAAAACCCAATCCCCCTCAAATTTAATTTTTATGCAGTGTGGCATCATGAGAAGTTGAATCTGGAAACACAAAATTCATAAACCTTCTATAAGTCCTGAAAAATGCTAAGAATTATAGGAAAACTGAAGAAAAACTTTCCCTAAAGTATTCTTATTGATAAAACAAATAATAAAAGACAATTGGTCTACATCATTCTCTCTAGGTTAGAGAGAATTTTCCCTTCAATTTGCATCGTTATCTGAAGAATCGTCATTGAATGGAACTTGGTGCTTGACATTGAAAACATTGATGTTTTGATGAATTGGAAGCTTCAAACTTTCAGCATTAGGATTAATCTTCTTAATGATTTCCAACGGCCAAATCTTCCATGTGGCTAGCTTGTTATACTCTCCCATTAAAAAATCTATACTTGGTCAACATTGCCCATACAATGTCTCCCACATCAAACCAGGGACAATTCACAAATTATTTAATGCAAAATTGATGTTAGTGGAAATCTTATACATACTTATACATTATTAAATCACCACTTGTCCCAAAAGCTTAAATTGATAAGAAGAAGTAAATTTAATCACTTTATCAACACTTTAACACTCCCTCTCACGTGTGGGCTCAAACTCCCTTTTAATAGGTGAGGCCCAACACATGAAATATTTAATTGAAATAAGGGGTAAAATGACGAAGTCAAGGTTCGAACTCAGGACCTTTGGCTTTGATACCATGTTAAATCACCACTTGTCCCAAAAGCTTAAGCTGATAGGAAGAGGTAAATTCAATCACTTAATCAATACTTTAACACTCCCCCTCACATATGGACTCAAACTTCCTTTTAATAGGCGAGGCCCAACACATGAAATATTTAGTTGAAATGGGAGATGAAATGACGGTGTCAAGGTTTGAACTTAGGACCTTTGGCTCTGATACCATGTTAAATCACCACTTGTCCCAAAAGCTTAAGCTGATAGGAATAAGTAAATTTAATCACTTAATCAATACTTTAACATACATAATCATAACTTTTCTCGATATGGTCAATTTGAGCTCTTAACCATTTCTCGATAGGGTTTGCGCTGTCCCAAGGGACTTATAGTATGACATCGATGCCCCAATGAAGCCCATATACCGTCATCATTAGTGACCCGACCGAATTTAAACCACAGGTGATCTACACCACTAACGATGACGTCTTTATGACCACCATCTGTACATGGTTGTGCTAGTCTCCTATAAATCCATTGGATCCAAGGCCAAAGAACATAAAAGTAAACTATGAACCATAGAGTCAAGTCTTTATATCCAGGTGCTCATCATCCGTACATAACGATCCACACGACATATGTTCAATTATCATAGTTTACTTTATCAAATAATATACATTAACAATGCATCTATAAACATTTGTTGGGAACATAGGCTCATAACATTAGTATTTGCAAGATTCATGCATATAAGATTGCACAGTTTGTATTCAAGAAAATATCATGTTTGCATGTTAAAATTTATAAAACCGTTCAGTAACCATTTACTTACCTCAAACACTCATCCTTAACATCGAACATCTTACATTCACATCACTACAAAACATGCTTTAATATTAGACATAGTCCACACTAGAAACCCTAATCATGCAGCTAAAACCCTAACCATGCCTTAAAAACCCTAACTACACACTTACTGCCACCATCGATCGTTCGATCGTTCAATCCTTGGGGGATCAATCAATCGATGTCCTGTTTCAACAATTATAACCGAAAACTCAATACAAAACCCTAATCTCGTGTGTAAACACCACTCCTAGTGACCACAAAAACTCTAATACACGTCATCTAGCATGCACAAGAATTAATATCAATCCTAGCTTCATATGTTACTCTAAAATATTAAAACATTTTAGTTATCATTAACATAATCAAAACCGATTTGCTAACCATACAAAATAAGTGTATTAAAACGTGGATTATTGTGCGTGTTAATGCTAGTTTCAATTTAAAAATAAATCAAACTTTCGAGATCTATAGTTCTCCTGCATGGATCTACTTTCTTAAAATACGAACTTCAACTCTTGTGATTAGAAAACAACTATGCATAACTAGATATGAAAATAAACAATGAAATCATGCTTAGAAATCGAAGTCAAAGGTTGGATTTAGCTCATTACCACAATGGTAGAGCTCCTCCAAGCAAAGTCTCCAAGATATACTCCTCTCTCTCTCCTCTTTCCTCTCTCTTTCTCACTCTAGGGTTTAGGTCAAAGAAATGGTGAAAATAGGACCTAGGGATTATCCTTGGTCCTTTTATATAGCCTTCCTTCGTTGCATGGTTTTAGAATTTCTTTTAAATAACATAGCATGTGCACATTGATCGTTCAATCCTTAATTCAATCCATCGGTGTGCCACGTGTATCGATTGATCGATGGTAACATCGATGGATCGATGATTACTGAACCCTAATTTTTTTAAAGCTTTTTAACATCTTCTATGGAACACTTGTACATGGTTGCTATCATATTTATGTTTAAAAGGATTTATACTAAGAAAGTTTAAAATATTTAAAAGGTCTTCGTGATTTGTAAACTGATATTTATTTTAAAATAATTACTTTGGGCATGTTTGGGAAGCCCACTTAACTCCATTTTTTTCACTCAACTCAATTTTTTAAAAAAGTCAACATTTTTTTCTAGACTCAAATTTACTCAACCCCTTTTCAGCCCTACTCAAAAAAGAATATAAAAAAATTAAAAAAAAATTAAAAAAAAAACGAAAAAAAAAAATTAAAATAAAGAAATGCTAAACTAGGGCTGGCAGTCGGGACCATCCCCAGGTGTCTGGGGGTGGATCAGCCACCCCTGTCTGATTCGGGCTGGGGTTAGCTTAGCCACCCCCAAGTAGTTTTTTAGAGTGGCTCGGCCACCCTGGTCTGATTCGGGGGTGGCCAAGCCACCTCCAAACAGCGGTTGGGGGTGGCTTGGCCACCTTTAGGGTTGGTTTTCAAACCACCCCATAATTTTTTTTTTCTTTCATTTTTTTTTATAATTTAAATATAATTTTTTATTCAATTTTAGTTTTACTTTTTCCAAATCTATTCGCCTTCCCAAAAATCTTTTCTAAACCATCTAAATATAATTCGAATTTTTTTCTCCTCGGTATTCACAAAGTCAACAAAGAATAGAATTGAACCAAACACCTAAACGAGCCCGTATTTAAGCGGGGTGTTACACTAACTTGCTTTAATTCTGGGGCAAGACCTAAATCAAGCGGTGCACGAGGATTATACATATAAATGAAAAAGAACGGACAAAATACAGTGCTCCTATTGGTAGAATGATTATAAGCGAACTCTGTCTGAGACCACCTTTGATCCTAAGACTTGAGATATTCACCCACCAAGCTACAGAGAAAATCTCACAAAGAACGATTAACAACCTATGTCTAGTCATTGATATGTGGATGATAAGTGTTGTAGCTTTGCATGAAAGGTTTAGATAGAAGGTGGAGACTCGGTATTGTTACATAGTCTACCTCACACATTTTATTATATAGGTTTTGAGAAATATATCAATGACCAAAACACCGCAAAACACCAAGGTCGGTTGTGTGATGACCCAGTTTAATACATTTTTGTTTTTAACCCAATCATCACAATAACCTATACATACTTAATAGCATCTCATAACATGAGCATATCAGATCAGAGATTATAACATAGCAACAGAAACATCTAAAAAATATCATTGTGTAACACACAGAGCTGACATAAGCATTTATATTTTTAAAACTTTCACATTGTATCTTTTACATATAAAAGAATGGTTATACAAAAGTGTCACATGTGACACAATGCCATAGATACATCATAAGTGTTTATAAACATAAAAAAAAAAAAAAATGTACAAAAGGGGTAGACTAACACATGCTAGTCTAATACAAAAAGATGCGGCAACCCACAACCTCAATTGTAGTAGCCCAAGTACGAGGCCATTGGATCCTCATCAATACTCTCATCACCTATAACAACAACAATAGCTATGCGATCATAGGGTTATCACATTCGCACAGGCGGATATATGATTCCACAGTTTCAATAAGTATAGAAGTCACTAACTTTTCACAATGAGCCGACACTCCATTTTCTACATGAGTTTACAATAACAACTACTATTGGTTTAACATTACATATTTAAAAGCATTTTCGTAGCTGATGAAATAAACAATGTAGGTATAAAAACCTTTAAAACATATTATTTTAACTGTGAGTATATGTGCACGATTCAATCTCACGCTTGGAAACATACACATACAAACTCATCTAAGTCATATTATAACAATACATCATAATGTCACATCCAGAAACATATGCATATTGTAACGCCCTGGTTTCTATGCAATAGAACCGTAAGTAGAAACATCTTATCTCCACATGACATTACTGCATCAGAAATGTAATCTCGAAGCGGAATATTTTTTTCTTTTAATTACCCTTATGAATAACTTAGCAACACAAGTGAGCTGACTGAATTACCTCGTTATATTAAGAACGTTATCATAACTTCTAATATTACATATAAGTGCATTCAAGATGCACCAAATAAAAACATGTGCCACAGGCAGCACAACAATTTCAACATCAAGCTAGTTCATACTTAATACAGGTTAAGGCTATTTTATATAAGCCATAGTAAACAAAACAAGATATAGCATGACAAAACATTGTCTCTTTAGGGACCAACTTCATCCCTGCAGAAGTCTAGCTAGTAACCATAAAAACTGGAGAAAGGACCATCGTCTTCACCTCCTACATCATAATCTATGCAAACATGACATCATCATATGTACATAAGCAAACAAGTGGGTCTACTGAACCCAAATACAACAGATCATTGATTTATTAAGCAATACAAAATGACAAATATAATGATTGAAAGTATATGCAACGTTGTGAGGGTTTCGTTCAATCTTAGATGCAATCCGCATTACACTCCTCTTCTGTTAGGTTCAATACCAACCCATTTTATCGATCGTTATTCCTCTCCATTTAAGAAGTTTACCAGTTTGCACTGGAAGCCTATAGTCCCAGCATTAGTTCTTATTACCGGGTTTATGGACATAGTTCCTTAGTCCACTAGTTCAGCCATCCCCCTACTACTTTACCAGTTTGTTCAGTGCTATCTCCTCAGCTTATTATTCTTTTTCACAGAGCATGCATTTCATGAACAATTATAACACATGCATATGAATAAAATAATAACTGAATATAAAGGAACACATTGTCATCCTCAGTAAATACGTTGATACTTACCCTACTTCCTCAAAATAATAACAACTCCTTCTCTGCATAATAATATTCATACACAGATAATTTATTTTAGTATATAATCATCAATAATCAGTTTGTCTCAGGACCCTTACTCTTTTATCTTTATTATTATCCATCACTTCATTATTTATGGATTCATTCGTAAATATACTCATATATGTATAGTCCTGTCACATATATATTGTCCATAGGTCCTTCAATCTTTAACTTATGGAATCCCACATAAGTAAAAACATGCCATAAGAATCCTGTTAACAAACAGTTCAAATCATCCAATATGTATTAACCCGAATACCCCGCCGAGGTAAGAGCATATCTCGAGGATCTCATTTAAATAAATAGTTAGTCATACAAGAGGGTTCTTACTCATGAACATCTCCACCAAAGTAAGGGCTTATCATGAGGATATATATATAAAGTTAGTCACACAATATAGCTTTCTCTCATAAACATTCCTACCAGAATAAGGGCTTATTATGAGAATTATAAAGTAAATGATGATCTTACTCATGACGATCCAAGACCATCAGGAGGACCATAAAAGTAAAAGAGTTAGTATAATAATCTATCATAGTTAGTCTACACTGAACCTAATGTCTGAACATCGAAGCCTAGTTAGAACTTTTGGTGCGCATAGTGTTCAAACATGATTTAAAGTATTGATCCACTATAAGGTTATACAGAAGTATCATAGTCAACAAACAATATATATGTCCAATTCCTTTACAAGCTTAAGCTTATTTTCTGAGTTCCATTAACAAGCTCCGTGCTTGTTTTCTTTTTAGTTATTTGAGCACAAAGGGTCCTTAAAATTCATCCATAACAAGTATATAACAAATATATATTAAAGATATATCAAATAACATCAACAACATTCATCAAAGTGAGGTGGAGCAAAAATTCACTAAAAACACACCTACTAGCCGAATAGGTGCAAGATGAAGGGTTTGATGTTTTCAAATGATTCCAAAGGCTCAAGAGCAATGGAATGATGTTTTAAAATAGTTCCACAGCCTCCCAAGAAGATCCCAATTGGCTGCCAAGAACAGAATACAAAATCAACACAAAATCCCTCCTTGGACCTGGTTTTGAGCAAAGTGAAGAGAGATGAGTTTTGCTTACCTCAAATGCTATCCAAACTGATTTTCAAGCTTTAAAACATCATCTAGGGTTATGTAGGAGTGTAGTGTATGGCTGACAAGGTGGTAGTACAAAAACTCCAACAAAAACCCTATAGGGTCTGAATATGGTGAGAAATGGAGGAAGGTGGAGTTTCTTTGCAATTTTGCATGAAAACTCTCAAAGGAATGGGTGCATGAATGCTCAGCCACTGCACCCTATTTATAGACATGACCAAGCGCATTTTGGTCCACTTTATGCGGCCACCTAGAGGATGAGAAGAAGGAAAAGTCAATTTGAACACCATTTGGTCCAAAATATCACCTTTTTCATCATCACACTTGTCACTTCACCATTTTAACCTTGCTTTAATTTCTTATGTCCTAAATACATGTTTCAACACCCCAAGGTGTCTAGACAAGGGGTAGTCGGCCCTACATAGTGACTTTAAGCAGTTTTAACCAAATTCAACAGTTGGAGGATTTAAGACCCAATTTTAAGCCAAAAAGTCAACTGTCTCGAAAATCAATCTCAACTTCACCGAACTAAAGTTAAAACCTTTTATATTCTAAATAGAGTCCATTCATGCTTAAAAACATAAAGGTGAAGCTCCGTTTTAGAAATACGGCACGAGTAAAAACTGTCATGTAGGCAGGTGAATTGTCATCCTTGTGCTTAAAAAGTCAATGAATTGACTTTTATCAAAAATCTATCATAAGATAGAGGGTTCCGATACAAGCATAACGGACTTCAATTTGAATAAAACTACTCCGTTGGACCCAGTTTTTGTCACTTACAAGATCGGTCGTAAAAAAAACGATCCATTTTCTAAAGGGATTTTAAAGGTTGTTCAAAAATCTCTTAAACTTCATGAATATCTCTAAAAAAATTATCATAGCCAAATGATAATACTTTCTCAACATGTATCATTTAGTTTAATAATATGTTTAAGATATTAGAATTTCTCGGGCGTCACACATACTAATACATGTAGCATGAAATCCTTATAAAATATCATCATAAATCACTATGCGCATGCTTCCGTTTACCCATTTATTTACATCATCGTACAACATAATGACTGATGGGGTTCTCCCCCACTAGGGTCTTTCTTCCTACTCATCCAACCTTTTTGCTGGACGGATGGGGCTCTCCCCCACCAAAAATTTTTACCATGCTCGTCAATCCATCATACATCATCATTCATAATTCATCATTCTTTTACTCTTATTATTCTTTCACGTACATGTTAGTGATGCACACCATAAAATCTTTATTTGCTTTACGTTCATGCTCATGAAACCATCATCATCATATCTTAAACACAAAGCATACATCATATCTTAAGACTTGCAAAATCATAGAAAATGCTCATAAACCATCCATCAACACATTTAAGGTCATCAAAAGTGTTCAAAAATCACTTATCATCATAACATATCATCAGCTCGAATTAAACAATCATATCATGCTTGAAAAATCATTTAAAATTCATTCTTTTCCTCGGTAAGTAAAATGTTTACTAAACGGTAAAACATTAAATCATGAAAACATCAAAATGTTGCATCTTTGCTCAATAAGTACTATGCTTACAATTATCTGCTTTGACTTTTGAGAAAACTCTCAACTCTAGCTTGACACTGCAATATCACATTACATGCCACAGTTAGACACAACTCACAATTCTATGTTAACACTAGACAAGCCATAGTGCCTAATTTTCCTTAAGCACAACTTCTATAATAACCCATAATATTCTAGGGTTCAATTTACTACCCATAAACTAACTAAACTAACCTATAGAAAAACTCTAAAGTTAACACTCAAGAACCCCCAATTTATGACACTTAGAAACATTTAGGGTTTGGGTCTTACCTTGAAGTTTCAGTCCATGAAAGTCCAACCTGAAGCTTAGCCCAATCTTAGCATCTCTCAAACAACAAAAGCACTCAAGAAATTGATGAATTTAAGCACTACATTAAAAATGGATTTACCTCAAACCAATCAGTGAAAATGAATTTCTAGCACCGAGAATCACGTTTATGGCGCTAAATTTGGCTTTAGAAACTCTCTAGAATCAATACCCAAGCCTTTAGGTTCAAAACCTAGAGAGAAATGAGGGTGACAAACATGATAGAGATGAGAGAATGTGGTAACATGACTGAAAATTTTGTGTTTAAGATTTTTATAGTCCAATTTTTGGTCTTCCGTTCGAACTGACCCTTAAAACACGCGAAAAAGCTGAATTTTGGGTTTTCAATTCGAACGGAATTTAGAACGAATGACAATCGCTCATGAAAATCCCCATCAAAGTAAGGACATATCACAAGGACAATAAAAGTAAATGACAATCATTAACGAAAATTCCCGCCAAAGTAAAGACATATCACGAGGACAATAAAAGTAAAAGAGATAATATCAAGGATCTCTCATGATAGTTCCATACCAAGATTCATGTTTAAACACCAAAGCGCAGTGTGACATATTGTTTAAACAAGAATCTTTAGGTAAGAACAAGCCATAAAAACAAAAGAAATAACATCAATATACAAGTTCAATACAAGCTTACACTTGTCCTTCTTTTTTAATCTTTTAAGCTCATCGGGTCCTTAAACAACTTGAAACCCAAGTAAACAATCAATATGTCAAATAACAAATCATGGAGATCATAGAACATGTACCAATCAATCTTTGGAGAAAAACACCAAAATCCTCCCAAAGTGGCCGAATTGGAGGTTTTTAGAGAGAGATGAGCTTTTAATCATTCCAAATGCTGCCTAGGCTGAGTTTGATGGATGAAATCAATACCTAAACATCACTAGAGTGGCTGTGTAGTGCTGCCATGAGAAGAGCACAAAAACTACACAAAAATCTCAAGGTGGCCGAATAGGCAAAGAAGGAGAGAATGGAAAAGTTTCATGGAACAAAGCTTTGGAAAGCCTTCTTGAAAGTTGTAAGAATGGTCTAAGCCTTGCCTTCTATTTATAGGCAAGAGAAAAGGCCTAAAATTTCATAAAGTGGTCGGCCATGTAGAGAAAGAAAAGCCAAAAAGTCATGCTTTACTTGGTTGATAAGTTTTTTGCCAAAAAGTCTTCATTTTATCCAAAAATTATTTCTACCTTTTTGCTTTTCTTTCTTCCTTTTATGACTTGATTAATATTAGTTTACTATAGTCCAAAGTGTTCAAAGAACAAAGGTGGCTGGCCCTGCATAGTAGTTTTAGATAGTTTTTAATTTCTGTTGACAGTTGGAAGATGTAAAACACCGACTTTTAGCCAAAAATTCAAATGTCTCCAAATTGAATACTAATTTCAACGAACTCAAGTGACATCATTATATTTGCTAAATTGAGTCAATAAATATTCAAAAAACATAATGGTCAACTCCAAATTTAGAAATAAAGCATAAGTCAAAAAATGCTATTTTGGCGGACGAATAGTCAACACTATGATAGGAAAGTCAATGAATTGACTTTTATCAAAAATATTTCACATGATAAAGCGTCTCAATACAAGCACAACGGGCTTCAGTTTGACTCAAACTGAGTCCGTTGGTCCTAGTTTCTGTTACTTGGAAAATTGAAGGTCAGAAAGTCAACCATTTTCTAAAGAGACTTTAAAACTTAACCAGAAAGTTTTTAGACTTCTAGCGTCTTTGAAACAATTATAAAAGTCAAATGATAATGTTTTCTCAACAATAATTATTCAGTTTTATAATGAATTTAAGAGACTTAAATTCCCCAGGTATTACACATTGTGTCATCATCCACAGTTCCTGCTCCTTGCGTGAGACTCTGCAGTTGTTGGTACATGGTTCTCACATAATTATGGGGCAAGAATGTGGCCCTCATATGCTTCAATAGTTTCTTCCAACTATTTATCTTTGTCTTCCCTTACCGCATTCTACTTTGCTTCAATTGCTGTCACCACACAATGGCTCTTCCCCAAAACTTGGTTGCCACCAAAGGAACTCTTTAATCATCTTGTAATTCCTTAAAATCCAAGACTTCCTCTACAGTGGCTACCCAATCCAAGAATTCTTCAAGTTGCAAACAACTTTGGAATTTCAATATGTCAATTTTGAACTTGGACTCCCATCTGCCAGCGTTGCTTGGCACAAAGGGACACTCCCTCTTCGCATTACGCCCCACAAAAGGATTAACAGGCTCATCCTCAACGCTGAACTCGTCTTCCTCCACGAAATGCGGCTTTGGTTGATGGCAACGCCCGTTTACACCACCCATGGCCGCAAGTTGTTCAGTTAGCACCTCAATTTGTGCACCAATTTGATATCCAAATCGCTCAAACTGATCACCAAACCAATCATATTGCTCCTCCAACTGTTGCAAACATGTCCTTAATTCCTAATCACATGCTGTCTCCTCACGCTCGTACAATTCACCAATGAGTGCCTGTCTTTTTCCTCCTGCATGTGATCCTTCCCATGCTACAGTAGGAAATAAATTTTAGGCTTTGGTACCAACTGATGTAGCGTGGTGTACTGATTCGCAGATTAAACAAACACACAAGTCACAACAAATGACTGAAATAACCTGCCATAACTCGATCAATCGAGTTGCTGGCCAATACGACAAAAAACCCTAATTTTAATATGGAAAAAAAAAAAAAAAAAAAAAAAAACCCTATTGAACCATGCTTGGTTGATTGATGATCGAGAGAGTGCCTCGGGTTTTAAAACTAGGACTTGATGCATCATCTAGGTCCATCAGATAAGGCCGAGGAATTGACTGAAGCTCTTAGGAATCACTACTCGAAGTCATTCTGTATTCTCGGTTGAATGAGAACCCTATGTCCACTCTTCTTCAAGAATTTGGCAGCTGCTTGGTCTGCATCATATGCTTGAGTATAGGTCTTCAATTTCAAATGTCCATATTCTTCACCCAAGCTCACAAATAAATCACTCCCTTTTAAAGAAGGTCCCTAAGAACTTGCTCCACCTGTTTTATCACTCCGAGCATGGATAGCTAGAGAAAAGCAAAAGGTTTGAATAGAAAACAAAAATAGAATTTACCAATTGTATATGCTCACACAGGACGAAACTCTCCAAGCCCAGCTCCTAGCCCTATCTACTATCTTTTCCACCAAAGCTCTGACTTCTTAAGCGTCAAGGTGATCAACATGATGCCCAAAATATCCAATAATTGATCCTTAACAGTATCAATCACACTACGAGTAAGCCCAGATATAACTTTAAACCAGGCAAGGCACTCCTTTATTAGGGAATCTTCCCTTTACAAAAATATGGGCCTGATACTTCCATTAAAATTGATTCTTCAAATAGTTGATTTATACCTCCATACTTATGGGTTTAACTTATCTACAAAAACATGATTCAGGATTTTTTATTAAAATGTTATGTGAAATTTTCATGAAACTTACATATATATAAAAGAAAATTGTACCATAGGTTAGAATATATTATGAGATTTGATTGTAATTGATTTTATTGTAATCAAATTTGATGATACATTGTTTGGTCTATGACCTATGTCCATATGATAAAGCCCTAAGGTCTACATTGTTGCTCTTATTCACTTGATTATGTTACAATACAAATAATTTCTATTTATAGAAGAATTGAAGTAGATAAATATGATAATCAATGAATCAAATATGATTACCATAAAATCTTATTACAATCAAATTAATCAGATTTCAATCAAATCAATTACAATCAAATCTCATAATATATTCTAACGCCATAATAAGATGTGTTCTGGAACAACTTTGAGAACAAACTACTTGTAGCAATCCCAGAAATGCCTACAAAATTTAGCAATCATTGCCACATTAAAAGTGCTTGCAAACAGATCATATACTGAAAATCTTCATTAATGGAACCTTTTTGTGCCCTTTTAGCTTGAGGACAGTACCTACACCTTGCTGAGCAATGAAATCGTGGAGAAGACTCGTGAACTGAGGTATGTATATTGTGACGATATTGCTATATCAAGTTGTTATAGTAATGACATGCATGCACGTTCCACTGTAAATTAATATTAAAAATGATTACACCTAATTGCAGGCAGATGAAGGGAGAAGAGCTCCAAGGATTGACTATGGAAAAACTACAGAAACTAGAGGAACTTCTTGAAGCAAGCTTGAGCCGTGTTTTAAATGCAAAGGTTTGTCTCTCTTTGTTGTCTCTGTTTGCTGGCATTATAATGGAGTGATGAAATTTCTGTACATGTGTCTTAACATGAGAAGCTTTTACTTGTTTCAGGGTGAAAGATTTACAGAAGATATCAGTGCCCTTGAGCGGAAGGTCATTTGCCAAACTTCGAAATTTTTACGACATTTCATGCAATTATTATAATTTCGAAAAATATAGAATGTGAAACATCTTCATGCTTTCTTAGGTGATGATATTCATGAATATGTAGTTGTACACAATTGCTTAATTTTAGCAAAGTATTTGATAACTAGAAATGAATATGTTGATGCAAGTTCATTAAACTCATGGAGACAATTCTGTTAGAGTATATTGTGTATCAAGTCTGATTATAGGATATTACAATTAATTACAACCAAATCTTTGAAATCAAATCCCACAATATACTCTTAACAAATTCTGGGATTCGAAGCAATTTGTCTTCCTTTTGCCAAGGTCTTTGTATATGCAGTGGCTACCTCAATATAAACAGACTCCCATGTCCTGTACTTTTTATCCTATGACTCAATATAAAAAAGGATATCCAATATCCGCTATTAAATCCATTTTAAATTCACTTAGGATCTTAATTCCGTCAGGCTTACGTTTATATCATTTGGAAAAAAAGGAATTTGAGGTTATTTTATAAAAGAAGCAGAAATGTTTCAAGCCTGTTCCAAGACATTGTTTTGCAAGTTAAACATTTTTATGTCCTGGGGTATTTCTAAAAATGTTTTACTGTTTGGGTTTCTATGTTGTTGGTTTTGTTCTCTTTTGATGTGTTGTAGGTGCCTGAGGTTGGCCCTACCTTTGTGTTTTTTGAGGTTGTTGCTGGGTTGTAAGTTGTGTTAGTTACTGTCCCTTTCATTAATGCAGGGAGCCCAACTGGTGGAGGATAACCAGCGACTAAAACAGGTATCAGGCATCGAATTTCTTTCTTTTTCTTTGTTTCCCTACTTTCTCAATTGGTGGAAAATGTCTGTTTCGATCAGCAGGTGGAGAATCAGTTTAACATTACTACACATGTAATTGAACAAGGTCAGTCATCCGAGTCAATCACCAATATTTGCAGCTCAGGTGATCCTTTTCAAGACCAAGGCAACAACGACACTTCTCTCAAGTTGGGGTAAGTTTGCAACATTCCAACACTAATTTTGTTTTTCTGGTTATAATATGTAGTTAGAATATTAAGAATGTAGAAAAATACGGTGTCCAAATATTAGGAACAACAGATTCTCAAGTAGTGCAACAAAGTTACACTAGCCCAAGGACTCACAACCTAAAGTAGAAGAAAGATCAAAACTAAATGGGAAAATATACTTCTTATTTATGAAATATTACAGCAATAGAAAAAAACATGGTTTAGACCACACTTGCACAAGATTGAGGAAGGTTTTGGTGAGATATGATGGAATGAGAGGCTTGGAAGCATGCCTAGGGAATATATAAGGGTCAGAAAATGATTCTAAAGAATACTCACACTCAACTTAACAAGATAAGTATAAATTTTAATGTGACAAAGGAAGAACAACGAATTTGAATAAGAAATTATAATAATGTTTCATGGGAAGGTGTAAGATTATATTGAAAGATGAAGTGGGTTGAATGAGGGTAGTGATGGTTAGATGGCCAAGATAGAAGGTGGTAGGGTGGAAAGGCTAAAAAAAAAAGAGAGAGAATGACATGGGTCATTCTATCATGTGCAAATGAGTCCCCCACATTCAAAATTACATAAGTTCCTCACTACATCACTCTAAACAAAAAGAAGAAAAATAATAACTGGGGATTCTAGATAATATACTTTAAATTTTAACACTCCCCCTTAAAGTGATTTTCTAGAAATGATACCAAGCTTTTCTCTTAGGGATTCAAACGGATCTTTGGAAATTGACTTGGTGAAGATGTCAGCAATGTTGTCCTTACTTCTCACCTTCAAAACTTCAATTGAACCCATAATCACATTTTTACAAATAAAATGATACTCAATCTCAATATGCTTTGTCTTTGCATGACAAACCGGATTTGTTGCGAGTTTTAAAGCACTTTGATTGTCATCATAAATAATTGTTGGTTTGTGAATTCATGAATAAATATCCTCAATCAGCCAACGTAGCCAAAAATTAACACATTCTTGTGCAGCAAGAGAAGCTGCTTTGTACTCAGCCACAGTTGTTGAAAGAGATACTGAATCTTGCTTCTTGCTGCACCAAGAAACACAAGATGAATCACATGAGAAAACATAACTAGATGTAGACTTCCGGTCATCCAAGTCACCATCCAAATCAGTATCAGAAAATCCATGTAGCTCAAAGACAACTCATTTCTTGAAGAAAAGGCCCTTATCAAGTGTAGAGTACACATACTTCAATATACGTTTTGCCACCTCCAAATGTGGTTTTCATGGTGTTTGCATGTAACAGTTAACAAAGCCAACCGAGAATGCAATGTCGGGTCTTGTAATAGTTAAGTAAATCAAACTTCCTACAAGAGCCCGAAAAGGACGAGGATCGAGAAGAAGCTTGCCTTCTTCACGCCTTAACTTAATGTTCACATCAAGAGAGGTGGAGCACCACTTGCTTTGGTTCAGCCCAAATCTTCCCACAAGCTTCTCTACATAACCTTGTTGTGACACAAAAATTCCACCCTTGAGAGAGCTAACTTCCAAACTAAGAAAGTGACTAAGCTCCCCCTAATCTTTCATCTCAAACCGAATAGAAAGTTCAGCCCAAAGCTTTGCAATGTCTTCATCATTGTTGCTGGTAAAAATCATGTCATCAAGTACAAGAGAAAAATGACATGCACCTTACTTTGCTTCTTAATAAACAAACTAGAATATGATTTAGAAGCAAAATAGCCACAAAATTGTAAGTATTCAGCAATGTTACCATACCAAGCTCTAGAAGCTTGCTTTAATCCATATAAGGCTTTTTTAAACTTGCATACATATTCTGGGTGCGTTTGAGAAACATAACCATCAGGCTGCTCCATGTAGATATCTTTATCAATTTCACCATATAAAAAGGCATTTTTTACATCAAGTTGCCATAGCTTCCACTCATGATGTGCTGCCAAGAAAATGACAACTCTAACTGAAGTCATCTTTGCAACCGGACTAAATGTCTCATCATAATCCTCCCCATATTTTTGAGAGAATCTGCGAGCAACCAACCTTGTCTTGTATCTATCAACATTGCCATATGCCTTATGTTTGATTTTGTAAATCCAATTGCAAGTGATAGGCTTCACTTCCTTAGGCTTTGGCACGAGATCCCATGTTTGATTGTTATGAGAGCATCCATCTCATCATTCATAGCATCATCCCACTCCTTAACACCTTTAGCTTCATCAAAACTAGAAGGTTCACAATCATCAATAGGATTAGCATGAAAACATTAGTGCATACTCACAAAATTTCCATCCCTATACCGAGCCGGGAATACAACTTTCCTCTTAGATCTCTTAAGAGGTTGTACACTTTCTACTTCCTCATCACCTTGCAATTCCTCCAGCTCCTCCATAGGTGAAGAAGAAGAAGAGCTATCCGATGGCATAGGAGCATTATACAACAATGTTTCATGGGAAGGTGTAAGGTTGTATTGAAAGATGAAGTGGGTTGAATGAGGGTAGTGATGGTTAGATGGCCAAGATAGAAGGTGATAAGGTGGAAAGGCTAAAAGAAAAAAAAATAAAAAAATGACGTGTGTCATCTATCACGTGCAAATGAGTCCCCCCACATTCAAAATTACATAAGTTCCTTCCTACATTGATCACTCAAAACAAAAAGAAGAAAACTAATAACTGTGAATTCTAGAAAATACACTTTAAAATTTAACAAAGAATGCAATACAGGGATACCTTAATTTAGATTTTAATATTTACCTTGGTATATATATCTTTCTATATATGTCTTGCAGGTTACCTTTCCCGAACTGATTTTGAAAGATAAAGAAGGTCAAGAGTACATGGACACGCATTTTCTCAATTGAAAAACAAGCATGTGCGTCTAAGTAAAACCCAGCTCACTGTTGTAGATAAATTCTTGTAAGACCGCGGATTTGTTTCCGCAAGTTGATCAAAGAAAGTCGCACATATGTATGGTGATCAGCTAGCTAGGGATGCTTAAATATGTTATGTGTTTCAATGGAAAATGAAGTCAGGAAAGAAAGGGGTTAGAAGGTGCGTATTTGACAATGCATGTACCATTGAGACTGATTTTGGGAGATTTTCATTGCAAGATTCGAACCAATATGCCCCAATGTGTACTTGACCACTTCAGAAATTTTCTTGAAACCACTAAACCGCCCCTAGATGGTAGTGCTTTTAGTATTCTTGGTTTCTAGATAATGAATGATTATGAGTGGTTAAGTCAGTTCTACGAGAATTATTACAGTAACAAAAAAAAATTGGGCTTATAAAACTTCAAGCATATATGTGACGCCTCTCGTTCTTCAAATATTGAACATGAAATAGTTCTAGAGCACTACAAAAATTCTGGGTTTAGGCGAGGGCAAAAATTAATAAATGATTCAAAATTGTTTAACTAGCTAGATGAAAGCTAAGTCAAATAAAAATGATTTCAGGAGTTTACAATTCTTCCATTATTTAGAAAGAAATTAATAGATGATTCAAAATATAAAAATGATCACAAGATGAAAGCTAAATCAAGCTCAGCCCAGAAAACTTTTCTTTATTATTAGAACTCAGCTGAGACCTAAAAGCAACTCATTTCCATTAGCTTCCGAAGAAGAACGATGTATTGTACTTATAATGGTTTTTGCTTGTAGGACGACTGGAAACGGCACCAAGCATATTTGTTTATATAGTAATTATTATGCTATATTAAAAGGAAGTAGAAATTACTGAATGTAAGTATTAAAACTTATAAAGTCACCAAAACTCCAATCCAATTTGTACAAAATTTCCATGCAGTGAATAGAACAGACAGCAAGATTTATATATAGCTTAATAAGGCCAACTTTTAGAGGCTAATCAACGGTATGTTTACCCCAAAAATTAGGTATACTTTTGAGTATATTTCTGGACGAGACATGCTACTCCTACATCTCTTATTTATCTCTCATTCATCTTTTTTTAAAATTTATCATTGGACCTTGTAAGACCCACATGTTCAATGGTGAATTTGATAAAATATATATATATATATATATAGAGAGAGAGAGAGAGAGAGAGAGAGAGAGAGAGAGAGATGAATGGGAAATGTATGAGAGATGGAAAAATAATAGCATTTTCTTTCTGGATATATATATGTGGACAACTGGCACTTGACCTAGCAACGTTGGACCATTTTTGTGGTCCTTTTCATATTAAGAATTGAAATGGGTCTTATTAGGAATACAACAATAGCAAAAAAATTTCACTTGAATTGAATCGAAACCCTAGCTCTAAAAATCATTTTCCAAAAAATCTTCTTTTTATTTTTCTGAATACCCAAAATCAAAAAAAAAAAGAAATTCATTCCAAGGGGGTGGTCGGCCTCCCATGGATGAATTCTTCTTTCTTTTTTTTTTTTTCGTTCAGAAAAAAAAAATGTAAGGATTTTTTTGAGAAAAATGTTATTCCATTCTTAGAGAAATAGATATTCCTCTCATTTTTTTACAAAAATAATTATTCCTCATTTTAGGAGAATAAGTACTATATTACATAAGTCTAGCTATTCTTAGTAATAATGCATATTAACCAAAACAACATAATAGTTATTCCATTCGTAGTCGATCTATTCTTACATACCCAAAAGTTACGAGCACAAAACCTAGAGTGGTAGCATTGGAGCTAATAACTATCATGTACAAAAGCAAGAGTAATTCTAATTGTCACCATTTCATTCCCCTCGTATCCCCCTAATCTTATGTGGTGTGGTCCTCACGTAAGATTAAATCAATCCTCATGCACTAAATGTTGTGGAGACCATGCCACATTGAATTAAGGAGGATATGAAGAAATAGGAGGGTGACGCATATCGTTAATCCAAAAGCAAATAGATCAATAAATAAGGAATGAAACACCAATTTTCTTCTATTTTATCCCATATGTAACCAAGAGTTCAATTGAGATAAACTAAACTACCCTGCTAGAGTTCACGTTCTGGTAACACGGCAATGGAGTTGTAACACTCCTTATTGAAATAACTAAACTACTACACAATAATATACCTAAGTGAATATACCTCTATAAACTTTATAAAAGTATTTTTGTCTTATTGGAAAAAATTTATACTAATTTTGCCCACTAGCCTTAGGGGGACATTAATAGACAATTTTTAATAGTTTGGGAAAGAGAGAGGACATTGAAATCTAATGTTTGAAGAAAATATTGTTAATTAAGTGTTAGTTTGAGGGAGTAAGTAAACTTTTTTCAAACCATTTTTGTATTTTAAGAAGTGTTTTGCGTTTTGGGTTATTTATGAATATTTTTATTTTGAAAATAAAAAATAAAAATAAAAAATTTTAACAAACATTGCCTTTTTGGTTCTTGCTTAGAAGGTAGATTCAACTTAGCCTAAGGCTAAGTGCTGTTAAAAAAAATAAAAAAATAAAAAACAGCAAATCACCTGTAGTTTTTTCAATGGTTAAGATCTAATTCCACTTTTCATTTCTTTCTAATGAAAAACTTAATATTAAATCTAAACCGTTAAAAAACCTACAACACCGAAATCTAATCCATTCGGTTAGTACTCTAAACTGAACCACACATCCACCTTAAACCACTACAGACTAGTTCGTGTGGGCTCGTGTATGCCACACGCTTAACGTAGCGTGAACGTAGCAGTACTCGCCAGTCTCGGTACTTCCCGCTAAAGACCTGTTCCAAATCTCACACTTTGTCACATACAGAAAACCAACAACCCTCTCTCTCTCTCTCTCTCTCTCTCTCTCTCTCTCTCTCCCCCCTAAAGCAATCTCTCTCTCTCTCTTTCACTCTTTGCATGAGTGGTTCTTGCATTTTCTTTGTTTTTCTGAGAAAATTATTGATCAGCCATGGATGAAGAGTATGACGTGATTGTTCTTGGGACTGGTCTCAAGGAGTGTATCCTTAGCGGCCTTCTCTCTGTTGATGGACTCAAAGTAATGTGTCTCTCCAAATCTTTAACTGCCTTTTTTGTTTGTCTTTTGTTTTTGGGTCATTGTTTCTTGGGAAGCAGAATGTAATATCAAAAGAAGTGACTTTATCAGTCTACCTTACACTTTTCGACTGCTTTGTACCTTTAGAAAGCAACAAATGTGTCTTTTACGATGTCCCATGAAACTCAAATGATTCATAGAAGAAACCTCATACGAGAATCATCTGTCCAAATTTTGGACTCTCCAACCATCTACTGGAACAGGTGGGATCCACAGCTATTGTCCCGAAATTGTTAGTAATTTAGGCAAGAAATGTGAAACCCCATATAGAATTTACTGTATAAATAAATTTTAGATTGTCTGGTTATCTACCTATACAGGTGAGTCTATCTTTTATATTATTTGTCTAAATTGTTAGCAATTCAGACAAGTAATTGCCTTAGACCCTTATCCCGGCCCGGCTAGGCCATCTTCCATGAGGGTGGCTTTAACTTCTGTATGTGCATGTGCATGTGCATGACATTAAATGAATGGAGCCCTTCCATTCCAATGGGACAACTAATCAATATCCCATGATTGGTGTTTTGAATTCGATCTATTGAAGATCGCACTTTTTGGGTTTCGCTTTAATCCTCGAAGGCCAGAATGTCTTGTTTTTTTTTCTTTTCTTTTCAATCAATTTGGTCTATCTACAGAGATTTTCCGAATATCACATTTTTTTAGAGTATTTTATAGTAATCCAATGTCAGGATTTCAGCCGGAGTTGTGAAAAACTAATTATGACTTGTTTCTGAATCTTAGATTGTTCTTTATAATTTCTTGCTAGTGCATTGGGACCAGGAAATAAAAATCAGAAAAGAGAAAACAGGAATCGATTTTCTAATCTATTAGATATATTATATCATTACAAAAATTTGTACGGATTAATGGGCATAGGATATGAGATTTAGTTTATTACTTGAGGAAAATCAATGAATGCGGAGCTCCTAAATGTTAGATATATTGTAAAACTGGCCTTTCGAGTTTTGAGTATTGATCTCAAAGGGATTACTGGGGCTTTCCTTAGGTTTGAGTGCTTTAAAAATTCTTTGAGGCTAAGTAGTCAAGTATGGTCTTGTTACATCTATATGAGGAACACGAAGGCAAAGTCAAAGACCTTTGGTGACGATATATATATTAAATCATAGGGTGTGAGCTTTTCCATTTGTCTAGGACAAGAAATCAACAGTATCATGCCGCATTCTCACACTCTCTGGTTGATTTTTATCATTTTACAAATATCTTTCCTATTGTCTACCTCGATGCCATCACTTCTTGTAACATGTTTCATGAAGTTGGAGTTATTGGAATCCTTGATTTTGGTGCAACTTATATGTCCCATTTCCACTATAAGGGTATACTTACACTTAATATGTAACACTCTAGTCCCACATTGAGAAGATGAATAACTCACATAGAGCGAGTGGATTAATTATAATGACATTCATAGGTGCTAAGTTCCGCATTGTTTTCTTACTAAGTGAAATTGAGTTTTACAAGTGATTAGGGAGCTCCAATTGTAACTTGACTAATCCTTTTAGAGTGATAGCGCAAATGTGGCTAATGCTTTCCTAGAGTCGTTACAAGTGGTATTAGAGTAACCTAACAATGTCATGTGGTACTAAAGCATTACATAACGTAGACTTGACAAGGACGTCAAAGATTTAAAGGAGGCGAGAGATTGTAACACCTCAAGCTCACATTGGAAAGATGAATAACCCACATAGAATAGGAGATTATAAAGGCATTTATAAGTTCTAAGTCACACATTGGTTCCTTACTAGATAAGACTGTGCTTTATAAGTGATTCTAAGGAGTTTAAATTGTAACTTGACTAGTCCTTTTATAGTAATCGCTTAGATGTAGCTAGATGACGTATCCCTGACTAGTACGTCAGAGATTTAAGGGGAGAAAGATTATAACACCTCAATCCCACACAGGAAGATAAATAACCCACATAAAGTGGGCGGATTATAAAGGTATTCATGGGTGCAAAAGTCCCACATTAGTTTCTTACTATGTGAAATTAGGCTTTATAAGTGATTTTAAAGAGTTCTAATTATAACTTTATTAGACCTTTTGTAGTGATAGCGCAAATTTGACTAGTACTTTCCTTGAATCGTGACATAGTATCCTAGGATTAGCTGCTAATTTTTGCTTTCAGGCTCATTTTAATAATCTATTATCTAATTCTTCACTTTGAATTCATTGAAACAGGTATTGCATATGGACAGAAATGACTATTATGGAGGAGACTCATCCTCTCTTAATCTTACACAGGTTACTCTTGTTATACATACTGCACATTAATAACCTATCCTTATTTTTTTTCTGCTTTTCCTTGGTAAAACTTTGTTTTTCTGCTCTGTAGCTTTGGAAGCGTTTCAGGGGAAATGACACGCCTCCAGAAAAATTGGGCTCAAGCAGAGAGTACAATGTTGATATGATCCCTAAGGTACTTAGATTTTTATGCAATGGCCTGTTTATCAGATGATAATATAGTTCTAGTGTGGTATTTTTTGATGCTTTTAATCGTGTATTTTACCTAATATTCCTCATATTGTTCAGGCAATGCAACATCTAGATGTTATGTCTGTATAATGTGTCTGCATCAGACTATCTGTATATTTTGATTGTGTCAAATGTGTGCAACAAACACACATATTACTCATATATGGATTTCCTTATAAAGTTCCCTCTTTATCCACTTTCTAGCTAGTTTAGAATATGATGTACCCTATTCATGTGCAAATTCAGGATGAAGTTATCATTTGTTGTCTTTATAAAGGGATTTAAATTATGAACTTGAATGTAATGCTTCAACTTGGATCTTCTTGCTTTGGGCACGTACTTCAATCTTGCTTACATAGGATTCAGGAGTTAAATGGTTCCCCAAGGCAATGCTTTGCCTATTTTGAGGCAAGCAAGGCAGGGCATTGCTTTGAGTAATATTACTTGCAAGACAAAGGTGGCACTATTGTGCATTGTTTGCCTTTTTTACCATGCATTGCTGCCTCGCCAAATATTTTCTTTGAATGTGCCATTTTCTATCATCTGCTATGCACTATGATAAAAACCCTTTTCCTTATGCTTTTGTAGTTCATGATGGCCAATGGTAAACTGGTCCGCGTTCTCATCCACACAGATGTTACCAAGTATCTACACTTCAAGGCTGTAGATGGTAGTTTTGTTTACAATAAAGGAAAGGTATGAAGCATGTCTACAATTAGGTTTTCTTTTATCTTTTATCTTTCTTTTTCTTTTTCTTTTTTTTTCGAATTTGGTCATTTATGACTGAACCTTTGTATTTCAACATTTCAGTACTTCATATTCCTATTCTAAATCAAAGCTTACTAGAAATTATCATCCTGTTTAGATTTACAAAGTTCCAGCAAGTGATGTTGAAGCACTGACATCATCACTGATGGGCCTGTTTGAGAAGCGTCGTGCTCGAAAGTTTTTCCTTTATGTCCAAGACTATGAAGATAATGATCCAAAATCTCATGAGGGGCTGGATTTGAACAAAGTTACAGCAAGGGAGCTTATCACGTATTATCTCATTTCCTTTTCTTTTAGATTACTTTCTATAAGAATACAGTTGACTTAAGCCCATAAGGAAGAACTTGAACTAGCTAAATGTGGATAGTGCAGAATTAGCTCTTCTTTAGTTTTGCTCTCTGGCTATTTTCGAAAACCAAACTGATTTAGTGGATCTACTGACATGTTGGCCTTCACCAATTTAGTGATCTTAACCAATAAATAAATAAAATAGTAAACTTTTTTCAGAATCTGTTATAAGTTTTTCATTCCAAATATCCACATCAATTTTCCGACCCAATGTCTGAAAGTTGCACTCACAGATTCTATATAATAACAGCTTGTGGCAAGCCCTCTAAATGTGTAGACCTATCCACAGCCCTCACATCAGTTGTCAGATGTAAAATGTCTAAGATCAAAGCTTTACCTTTTTCTTTTCAAATAAGTTCTGTTTCGGATTATCTGAATATGTAGTAATAGGATTGGAGAATCAGACAACAGACTTAGCTTAATAATGATGGAAATTATAATTGTAATTGTAAGAAGAACTGTGTATGTCAGTAGCAGGTAGGAAAGTAACCAAGAATCAGTAGGGTATAATGGCTTATCCTGACATAGTGGAAGACTTGGTAAACAAATTAGAAGCATCTGCGTCTTCTGATTGAAAAATAAAACAAGCCCGCAGGCTTAAAAGAAACAAACTCCGCAGAGTATTTGAGATAAATTCTCTGATTAATAAATACTCAATTGTGTGATTGTTTGCAATGTATACTCACATATTTATACTAGTAGAAAATTTGAAGAGAAAGTAATTCTAGTCCTAATAGAAAAAGTAATCCCAGTCCTAGTAAAACAAGTAAACCTAGTCTTTAGTAAGGAAAGAATAATAATTACAAATCCTAGTAGAGAAAGTAAACTTAATCCTAGTAAGGAAAACAATTACAATCCTATAAAGGAAATAAATAAAGTTGAAAAAATAAATAAAATCTTTTTTTTTTTTCTTTACAGTGGATGTCCTACGTCGGTCTCCCTTTCTTGAAAAGAACTCGTCCTCGAGTTAAATTCTGAATCCTCGGGCAGAAAGTACTCAAAAATGTCTGCAACATTAAACGTTGAGGATATAGTCAAGTCCTCGGGAAGGTCAACGATGTATGCATTATCATTAATCTTTTGAAGTATTTTGCATGAGCCATACTTCTTGTTCCTCAGCTTTCTAGAAGTACCGATCGGTAGACATCTCTTGCGTAAGTACACCATCCCTTTTGAAAAATCTTTGATCTCCGACCCTTATCTGCCGATGCTTTGTACTTGGCATAAGATTCTTTTAGAAGCTGACGTACTTCGTCTTGAATGGTTTTCACTGGTTCGACTAAGTGTTCCGCTGTTACACTAGCTCCCAGTAGCTTAGGTAAAGCCGCAAGATCTAGTGCTTGCCTCAAGGATCTTCCATAGACTATTTCGAACAGTGACTTTCCAGTTGATCGATTCAACATGCTGTTGTAGGCAAACTCGGCCTGAGCTAAAGCCAAGTCCCACTGCTTCGGTTTATCACCCACAATACACCAAAGTAAGTTGCCTCTGGTTCAGTTCACAACCTCGGTTTGTCCATCGGTCTGAGGATGACTCGTGCTACTGAAGTTCAAAGTTATATCAAACCGCCTACATAATGTTCGCCAAAAGTGTGACAAGAACTTGGTGTCCCGATCGGAAGTGATAGAGCTTGGTACTCCATGCAATCGGACCACCTCTCGGAAAAACAGATTTGCTACTTGAACAGCATCAGAGGTTTTCTTGCAAGCAACAAAGTGAGCCATTTTGGAAGATCGATCCACGACTACCATTATCGAATTAGCTCCACGTTGGGTTCTCGGGAGACCCAATACGAAATCCATGGACAGATCTTCCCACGGTGCTTCCAGTATAGGTAAAGGCATGTACAGGCCAGTGTTTAGGGTTTGACCCTTAGCTACCTGACAGATCAGGCAGTGTCGGACATAGTTATCCACTTCTTTCTTTAATTGAGGCCAGTAATACCGATCCTCCACTAAGGTGATGGTCTTGTCTCGACCAAGATGTCCATCGAGACCTCCACCGTGTAACTCTCGAACAACTTGCTCCCGTAAAGAACTTCTCGGGATGCAGAGTTGATTCCCTCAGAAAAGATATCCCTCTTGGATGTGCATCTCGGGAATAGGTTGCCCTATTTTGGAACGCCTCCAGACCTCTCCAAAATCTTCATCTTCTTCATATAATTCCTTTAAGCACTCAAATCTAATCACCTCAGCATTCATGGTGATCAGCAATGTAGCTCGGCGGCTCAAAGCGTCAGCTACTTGGTTCAGCTTTCTTGACTTGTGCTTTAAGGAGAATGTAAACCGTTGGATATAAGAGACTCATCGGGCATGCATCCGATTGAGATTACGTTAGCTATTGATGAACTTTAATGCTTGATGGTTGGTGTAGAAGACAAACTCTCACTAGATTAAATAGTGCTCCCACACCTTGAGTGCTTGTAATTCAGCATAGAGTTCCAGTTTATAGGTTGACCACTTCTACCTCGCTTCTCCCAGTTTCTCACTAAAGAACTTCATTGGTTTCCCTTCTTGTGATAGTACAACCCCGACCCCTACAATCAATGCATCACACTCAACTTTGAACAACTTATCAAAGTCGGGTAAGGCGAGTACAGGTGCGGTACATAGCTTCTCTTTGATGATCGAGAAACTCCGTTGAACTTCTTCTCCCTAGTTGAACTTCCCTTCCTTCATGCACTCGGTGATCGGTGCTACAATGCTGTTGAAATTCTGAACGAATCTTCGATAGAAGGTTGCCAACCCATGAAAGCTTCTTACTTCACTTACGGTCTTGGGTGTTGGCCATTCTCGGATTGCTCTCACCTTTTCTTCGTCAACTCCGATTCCATTTGCACTGACCACAAATTCGAGAACAGTTGGTTCATCATGAAACTGCACTTCTTCAAGTTGATATACAACTTTTTGTCTCGAAGAGTCTCCAGTACTTTCCATACATGATCCATATGATCAGTCGGGCTATGACTATAGATAAGAATGTAGTCGAAATAGACAACAATAAATTTTCCAATAAAAGACTTCAATACCTAATTCATCAGTTACATGAAAGTGCTCGGTGCATTTGATAGACCGAAAGGCATCACCATTCACTCGTAGAGCCTTTCCTTAGTCTTGAATGCAGTCTTCCATTCATCTTCTGATCGGATGCGGATTTGGTGATAACCGCTCCTCAGATCGATCTTCGAAAAGATCTTAGCTCCCGATAGCATATCAAACATATCTCCTATCCGAGGAATAGAAAATCGATACTTGATCGTAATCTTGTTTATCGCTCGGCTGTCAACACACATATGCCAACTTCCATCCTTTTTCGGTACTATCAAGGCTGGTATGGCACATGGACTCATACTTTCTCGCAAGTGTCCCTTCTGAATTAACCCTTCCACCTGTTCTTACAGAATAGCATTCTCCTTCGGACTCATCCGATAGTGAGGAAGGTTTGGAAGACTTGCTCCTGGCACTAAGTCAATGTAGTGCTCAATATCTCTTATGGGCGGAAGCCTCTCGGGCATCTCATCAGGCATGATGTCCCGGAACTCCTCCAACATCGATCGCAATGGCTCGGGAATCTCTTACGAGCTCAGAACTGTAGTTTCCTAGGTCACCAATGCGATGATCTCTCGGGTGTTCTTGACTTCTTCCATGAACTCTGATCCCGTGGTCAGAAAGACTTGTTTCTTCTCAGAACGAGTAGGAGTGTTGAACGACTCTCCTTGTAAGAGCCAAAATATTATCTTCCGACCATCATAGAAGATGATGTAGACGTTGTCTCTGCCTTTATGCTGAACATCCACGTCATATTGCCAAGGTCTTCCCAAGATTATGAGGCACGCATTCATCTCTACCACATCACACAACACCGAGTCTAAGTAGTGTTTTCCAATCGAGAATGTGAAGCGACATCTCTCGGAAACTTGTGCCTCAGTTCTTCGCTTGATCCATCCGATCTTGTAAGGCGAGGGGTGCTTCCCGACGTTTTCTCCGCTGCCACCATCAATGATGACATCATACACCCTCTGGTTGACGGTGCAACGTGTTCGAAATATGCTATTTCTTTGAGTTTGCTCTTCTTGCCTTAGTGTTAACATTAGGCGTTGAATAACCAAAGAGAGCAATATACCTTCATCAGCATCAGCTGGCTCTTCTTCATAATCGGGTTGGTCATCCCCGATCTCTCCATCCTCTTCGCCTGTCTTGGTCTCGATCAAGTTAACCATCTGCCTCCGAGGACACTGATGTGATCTATGCCCCGGTTGGTTACACATGAAACACTTATCTGGACCGGGCCGAGCATACGGGTTGTTGGATGGTATAGTCGCTGATTGTCTCGTGACATTAGTGTTGCCACTAGCTCCTTTTCCACCGGTAGTCACGGTTGGACTTGGAGTCTTGGTTGGAACCACGGGTTGTTTTCCTCGACTCTGTGTGGATCGCGTTGAATCGTTCGGATTTCGCTCCCAAATTGATGCTTTAGGTCAATCTAACTGTTTCTCGGCTCGAATGGCTAAGCTGACAGCTTCAATCAAAGTAAAGACATGGTGCATAGAAACTCGATCTTGGATTGCATAACGCAATCCTCCAATAAATCTGGCCACCTGCTGCGCCTCAGTCTCCATAAGATCATTCCGAGCCAATAATCAATAAAAATCATCGATATAGGCTTGAATCGTCCGAGCTCCCTGTAGGCATTCTTGATATTGTTGGAATAGACACTGCTCAAAGTCGGGTGGTAAGAACCAAGCTTTGAGAAGCCTCTTCATCTTTAGCCATGAAGTCACAAGTCCTTTACCTTGTCGGGCACATGAGACTTGTAGCTATTCCCACCAAGCAGATGCTCCTCCCTTGAACTTGTAGGCCACCAACTTCACCTTTCATTCCTCAGGAATACTCATGTAATCAAAGAATCTCTCTACCTCCGTCACCCAATCAAGGAAATCTTCAATGTGAAGATGCCCGTTGAATGATGGAAGATCAATCTTCATATGGTAGTCTCGGGATTCCTCCCTACCATAATCTTGACACATAGGCTGCTCTTCATAAGCCCTCCTATAGCCAGCATCGCCATTGATATTCCCCCTGAATCTTGCGCCTCCACGGCCAGCACCTCCACGTCCTCCACCTCTCCGATCTGCTCCAATGTTCAGACTGAATACTCCTTTAGCATAATCTTCATCATTGCTGAATTCGTCGTGGATTGGTTGACGATTGTTTGGTGTAGGGCGTTGGTGATGAACGGGCCTCACTTGGATCGCATCGTCATCTCGGGCATCATTGTCCCTGTGATTCCGATTAGATCCTCCCAACAGTTGCTCCATCATATCTTGCAGTCGTTGTATGGACTGTTGCATTGTTTGCTAGAACTTTGTGAATTCGGCTCTCGAAAGAACCTTTCTCTCACGATCAGCGTCGATAAGGGGATTGTCGCCGTTGTGTTGATTGGCCATGATCAGGATAAATGCCTGCTTTGATACCAACTGACGTAGCAGAAGACTTGGTAAACAAATCAGAAGCGTCTGCATCTTCTGATTGAAAAATAAAACAAGCTCGCAGGCTTAAAAGTAATAAACTCCGCAGAATATTTGAGATAAATTCTCTTATTGATAAATATTCAATTGTGTGATTATTTACAATGTATACTCACATATTTATACTAGTAGAAAACTTGAAGAGAAAGTAATTCTAGTCCTAGTTGAAAAAGTAATCTTAGTCTTAGTAGAACAAGTAAACCTAGTCCTTAATAAGGAAAGAATAATAATTACAAATCCTAGTAAAGAAAGTAAACTTTATCCTAGTAAGAAAACAATTACAATCCTATAAAGGAAATAAATAAAGTTTAAAAAAGAAATAAAAAAATAAAATCTTTATTTTTTTTCTTTACGATGGATGTCCTATGTCATATCCTGTCACATAATTTTAATTAAAATTGCTAATTCTATTGAATTCATATCTACAACCTTTTTTTTACACTCATAGAAGGTAGAAATGATTTTGCATCTGCTAATTTCTTTGGATATTTGCACTCTGAAACATCATCTCTGATCATGGTAACATGGCCTCTTTTATTTCTTTATATCAAATTGTCTATGGTTCTTAAATATACCATAACTTGACACATGATAATTTGTTTCGATATAGAAAATACGGGTTAGAAGATGATACAATTGGCATCATTGGTCATGCATTGGCACTTCAAATTGATGATAGTTACTTGGATCAGCCAGCTATGGATTTTGTGAAGAGAATGAAGGTGCAACTAATTTTCCTCTACCATTTTTTTAGCATTTGCTGTCATTGTTTCTGCTGTATTCATCAAAAATGATTATCTATTTCAGAGTAATATATGAAGATAGCACAACTCACCCCTGCCTCCAACCTGATAAAGTAGATATCACTTGGTTGGCGGTCATAATGTGGTGTGTCAGTCATATATTTGTGTGTCAAGTAAATTATTTGCATAGTTACCTCAATTCATTGACATAATAGTGTACATCAAATAAAAATGTAGAGCATTAATAAATCTACTAGACTTTAGTACTTATAATAATAATATCAGATGATTATTTCTGCTGTCATTTACAAACTATATGAGATTAGAGATATTTTTCTCAATACTTAGTTCTTACATTTCAAATGGGCAACTATTTATACGATCCAGGAACCATGCGAATATGGCATGTGTAAGAGACACTAAACTCATTTACATCTTTTCATTAAATGCAAATTGTGATGTAAGATATAAATATAATCTTTAAGTCTGATGGATTTTGCAGTTATTTCATAACTAGTATGGGTCAAGATATCAAGCAATTTCTAGACAGTTTTAAATTGAGTACCACATTTGAGGGCTCACCATGCAGTTTATCAGCCAAATATCAATAAGTTGGTGGTATTTGATTTCATGTGCTTCGTACTCAAATGGTGTCTTCATTTGCCAAATTATATGGGAACCTTAATAGAGTGTCAAATCCTCATTCCTTGGAAAAGCTTTTTCATTGCTAGTAGAACAAGGTCTTTTAGCATATTAATTCAATGCCCATGTCTTACCAGATGCTAAAGTTGTAAAGAAGCTGTTAAGCTAAAAAATAGAACCATTTTCCCTATTGTAGAAATATATATAATGGGATATATAATATGAAAGACAGAACGGAAGCACATAGAGAGAAGCTGATGAAGCGTTAGGGTTACGTCTTGACTGTATCGAAGTATGTTAAACAGTATTACAATGGTCTCTATTTATAGAAGAGGCTAAAGAATAGTGAACAAGAAAACCTAAACTAAATAAGGAAGAGAATAGACCTACAAGGAAATAAAATAAAGGCCTAATATAGAGAATATTGTAAATATTCTAACACCTATAATTCAGGTGCACTTAGAAAGTAATGACTAGGAGCCTAAGACTGACAAGAAACCACTTATCCATCCTTTCCTCCAGCAACAAAGAATATGGCTTAAATTCCATTAACACATATCACTACACTATTTATCTAATAATCTATCTCCTGATCAATTTTTAATCTGCTACGACTTCCTCAGCCACTTAATCATCCCTTTTCTAGCATCCAAAGCAAAGTGCAGCAACTCGTATCTTACTAGTGTTTCATCATTGTCCATATCCATAAGTGCACCATAAGCAGTTGATTATTAATTGAACCTCTGCTGGAGGACCATGTTTGAAAAATATAATCAGATGAACCCTCAAGCTCTAATTAAGTCTAACCTCCAAGCCTTTTCAAGGAAGCTTCCATTGCACATTCTATACCTTAAAGGAACCTAAATTGGCTCAGGAATTATAGAAAGAAAACAAGTTGAGAGACTCATCAAAATGCTTTTAGTAAGCATGAATCTTACAGCACTAGGAGTTTCATAATCCATGAGATAATTCAATGCTTTACATTTGCACCGGGCCTTAAGTAACCCATCCAAAGCTCATCTAAACAAGTAATAATAATAATACAAAAAATAAATAAATAACCAAAGAAAAGGCCAATGTTTACATTACAATCTAGGTCCCTTGCAGAGGCCACTATATAAAGAAGATTTTACATCCAATTATAGCAGTTTTTCCAAGGGGGTTCTTGAGCTTTCATATCAACTGAAGTAACCATAGAATAAACCTCTCATGTCTGTGCTTCTCACTAATATAAATTCTAGCTAGTAAACTTCTGCATAAGCATAATATATCTTTAGCTATTGTATGGTTGCTTGACATTATTTTAAGTTCAGCAGTACTGACATTATTTTCCCTCTTTCTGTAAAGCTCTATGCAGAATCTTTGGCACGTTTTCAAGGAAATTCTCCTTATATCTATCCATTGTATGGACTGGGAGAATTGCCTCAGGTTTGTTTTTCATATGTAACATTGAGGAAATGTTTAGAGCTATTATAAGTTGCAATTATGATTTTTGTGTACTTTTTGGCAGGCATTTGCACGTCTAAGTGCAGTTTATGGCGGCACTTACATGCTTAATAAGCCAGAATGCAAGGTAAAGCCTTTTTTTGACTATTGTAGATTTATCATCTGTCCTGCGTGAATGTTTCATACTTCTTATATATATCCTTTTTTTTGTTCTTTTTTTTTTTTTTTTTTGAGAAATAAGAAAAATTATAAATTTTACATAACACAACTTCTTTAAGCATCCCTGTGAATCAGAGTATCAACCATCAAACCTCTATCCCAGAGCCATCTTTTAGGAAAAGGGTCCCTAACATTTCTAGTGGCCAATTTCTGAGGCTTTGTACTTGCATGGCATTCAATGTTCATTGCTTTTCACTTTTATTGCTATTCCCTAACTCTTTATTAATCTTAGGGGTCGAATCTAAAGTAATACAGTTCTGTAGATGTCCTTGGAATGTTTATCACCTTTTACAGATTCCACAACTAACAGAGAGAGTCCGTTTTTTATTCACTTTTGGTAATATGGCTACTTCTATTAATATTCCACTTATTGGATGATAGGTGGAATTTGGGAATGATGGGAAAGCTTTTGGTGTGACTTCTGAAGGAGAAACTGCTAAATGCAAGAAAGTTGTTTGCGATCCATCATATTTGCCTGAAAAGGTAACTTGTAACCAACTCATAAATAGTGCAGCTTTCTACTGCTCAACTGGTTGATGCTCTGAAATGCAACCCTGCAGTTCAAGCATGAATTACCCAATTTATTTTTTACCACCATATGTGGCCTTCATCTGCCAATCTCTTTAAAATGAAACAGGTTCAAAAGGTGGGAAAAGTTGCCCGCGCTATATGTATAATGAGCCATCCTATTCCAGACACCAATGATTCTCACTCAGTCCAAGTCATCCTGCCACAGAAGCAACTCGACCGCAAATCAGATATGTATGTGTGCTTAAGTCTTTGTTGGGATAACTTCACTTAGCCCCTGAATTGTCACTCCTTTTGCAATGTCCCTCCAAAGTTCAAAACCTCTCAATTTAGTATATAAAATTCTCAATTTTTTTCAATTTTCTCCCTCCGTTAAGATTTTTCGTTAAATCATAACGGGGTATCAAAATTTTCAAAATAACTTCATTTTTAGGGGAAAAAAAAAAATTGTAAGGATTTAAGCATTGGTCAGGATTTAACGGAATTTGCAAAAATAGTCATGCTTGAATCTTTGAAAAAAAAATATAAATATTAAATAAAAACATGGGTAGTTTGAGAATTTTGAAAAGATTTACAGGAAAATCCTAATGGGGTGAAATTGAAAAAAAAAAAAATTGAAAGTTCGATACTCTAAATTGAGAGGTTTTAAACTTTTGAGAAGACATTACAAAATGGGTGACAATTCAGGGGGGATAAGTGAAGTTATCTGTAAAATTTAAAAAGGAAATTAGAAGTGTAACAACTTTTTATCCCAGGTACCTTCAAAATGAACTTCTTAACTAATGGCTGCAGGTACCTCTTCTGTTGCTCCTATGCTCACAATGTGGCTGCAAAAGGGAAGTACATTGCTTTTGTTTCAACAGAAGCAGAAACTGATAAACCAGAAGTGGAATTGAAGCCTGGCATTGACCTCCTTGGACCTGTGGAGGAAATTTTCTATGACACTTATGATAGATTTGTTCCCACAAACAAGCATGAAGTTGATAGTTGCTTCATATCTACTGTAAGTACACATAAAAGCATCTCTTATACTTTGATTCTTCCAAAAAGGATTAACATCCCTTTCTTTGCAACCTGCTAACAACACAAGTGAAAAAGAAACTCAAAGCAATAGCAGATGAATTCTATTATATTAATGTTTTATCATATTCAGAAATCAAGAATGGAAAAGAAATTATCAGCCAATTTGCAAAAACAAGAATCCTGTAGTTGGTAGCAGGCAAAAAAGTATATACTGTTTGTGGTATAGATAATGAAGGTTAATGGATCCAAAAAAAAATGTGGTTTGAATCTTGATCAAGTAAAGGAGCTGAAACTCACATTTTTAGGAATTTTGGTGACTTCTTGATGACTTGCATGCTTTGTTTGACAGTAACTATTTGTTCAGAAACATTTTTTACTTTCGCCTTTTATATCGAGGGATCCATCCAATGGTGGTCTTTGATGTTTCCTTTGTGAAGGATTTGTAAAGACATTGGTACTATGTATCTAACAAAACTCAAGCAGTAACTTCTCAGTTTGGAGTAAAAAATTAGAGGTCTAGCTTCGTTTATTGCTTCTCTTATCTTGGGAATGTAGATTGACTGGTTGGTTTGCTGCATTTCTTGCAGAGCTATGATGCAACAAGTCACTTTGAGTCCACCGTCGATGATGTGATTCAATTGTACAGTAAGATTACTGGAAAGGTAAGTTATTTGTCCAGAATGTGATGCTTTATATCTGTGTTGTCAAACCTCCTTTTATACATTTGTGCAGAACCTTCCTCTGGTGTCTTAATTTAGAGTCCGTTTGGGAGAGCGTTTTAAAAAAAGTAGTGGTTTAAAAACATAGAAAAATATGCATTTTCAAATCGCAAGTAAAGAAATACATTTTCAAAAACACAATTTAAAAATGTTTTGAAATCATTATTTTTTAAATCTCACGTTTTAAAACCGCAAATCTAAACAGACCCGTACTGTTACCTTGGGGGAAAAACAAACTGAGTGAAGCATAATCTAGATTTGCAAGTTTGACCTCTTTCAATTTGCCATCTCACTTGCTGTATATTTCAGGCTCTTGATCTTTCCGTGGACCTGAGTTCTGCAAGTGCTGCTGCTGAGGAATGAAATTCTTCCAGCTCATCATAATGTTAGCGAAGCACTCCAATTGTCTCTTTAAAATTTTCCTCCTTTTATTGAAAATAAAAACATGTCTGTTGTTTATTGGTCTTGTTATGCTCTAAAGCTGAGATTGGGAGCTTTTGTTCAATGAAGTTGCCCCGGAATCTTTGTGTCTTTTGCTTATATGATACTACAATGATAAAAAGTGAATGAAACATGTGCCTTATATCCTACCATAATATCTTCAATTGGCAAAAGATTATTAGTTAATTAAGAATATTTACAATGAGATAATATAACTTGGGTGAAATTGGCTTGCTTATCCCAAGGGAAACACTATGGGAATAATAAATTTGTCTCAGTTGACCTGCAGGCATTGGCATTGTTCTAGTTGATTGGTAGCTAAGATTGTCTCATCAAATCGCTTCTAAAGATAATTTTCATTATGGAGGAACTAGACACACCAATTCCTTTGTCACGACCAATTTAGCTTATGCGCCGTAAAAAAAAAAATTACAGCATATATGTTGTAATTTTGTCGACGGTTGATTTAATTTTAAATTTTTTATGTGAAAAAAAGAGTGAAATTAAATCTTTTATGGTTGATTGATAAAAAAATAAAAAATAAAGAGCAAGATCACTATGAGCATGTAAAAGCCTTCTATAGAATCTTTGTTGCAATCGAGACTTTTGTGAATTAAAAAAAAAAAACAAACAAACAAAAACTTTTGTAATAATCAATTAATTGGTCGGTAACTCCTGTCAAAGTTGATAAAATTGTGTAAGAAATGATAAAGAATTATCCTTGACCAAAGTATATGGTCTCGTCCTATTCAATTTATCCATTAAATTCCTTCATTATTTAAAAAAGAAAAAAAATTGTCTACATCTGTTTTCAGCTCCCTCCCAATAACTGACTGGACCAAAGCCTTACTTCACCCCTGTGCCATTTTGGGTATTCAGCCGAAGGATGTTCATAATTTCCAGAACTCTGTTCTGGTTCTTTTGGATCAAATTTGGCTCACTAGGAACAAGCTGATTTTTGAAGGCAGTCCACCAGATCCAGTAGTGGTCTCCAAGCATATTCGCATTACCACTCTTCATCATATTAATGCCTGGAAATTAGGAGACTCTTTAAGTGCAGTTTGAACTCCTCCTCCGGTTGTTTCCTTAAGGCCAATTTTGATGCGGCTATCCGTCCTGATTTTGTAGTTGCTGCTGCTACCCTTAGAGATCATGAAGGAAACTTCTTGGCTGTTCTTACTAAACATTTACCCCCTATGGATGCTTCTCGCAGTGAAGCTCATGCGGCACTCAGCCTCTCTTGCTGTTTCTGCTGGCTATTCTTCCCTCATTCTTGAAAGAGACTCTCTTCTTACTATTATTGCTATTTTAGACCCTTTGTTTTTCTCTGATTAGGCCTCTGCGCCAGTTATTGCTAATGTTAAAAGTCTTCTGCTTTCCATTCTTGTATAGAAAGCTTTGAAGTCTTCGATATGTGCCAACTTTTATGCATATTTAGTTGCTATATAGGCCACTTCTCACTTAGTGTTTAGAAGCATTCCCAACTCTTCTACTTTTCTTAGTTCTATTCGTATTAGGAGTGGCTAAAGACCTTCCCTTGTAATTTTTTTCCTTTTTCCGGTTTCCATTATTTGAATAGAAAAAAAACAAAAAAAGAAAGGTAAAATACTCTCTATAACTCTTTTGTTTCTTTTCTTTTCTTTTGTATTACTCACCCAAAAAAATAATAATAATCGAAAAAAAAAAAAAAAAAAAAGAAAAAGGCAGGTAAGAAAACTAGCATGTGGCCAAATCAAAACCAATAGGTAATACGACGTCGCGGAAATACTCAGGAGCTGGATATGTGTATTGGTTGGGTTGGAAAAGCAGAGTTTGATTTAGAGAAGAGATGGGAGACGAGAGGGTAAAGACTGAGGCTTTGCAGATAATTGGAGCGTTCCAAGTGCTTCCCAGACTTGTTGTCTTCGATCTCGACTACACTCTCTGGCCTTTCTACTGGTATTTCTTCCCCTACTTTATATATTTATATATATATTGTTCTTTTCTTTTCCTACATTTTCTCGGAGACCAAACGGTTTATTGAGGCTTTGGGTCACCAAATTCGTATAGGTTTTTGTTCAAGTCATAAGGGTTCTTTGTATTAGGAAAAAGAAAAAAGAAAAAAGGAAAGAGAGAGAGAGAGAGAGATCAATTGGTGGCCTTCTGATATATGGTCATGATTGTTGATAGGGTTTGGTAAATGGGGCATGGTGTAGTTGAGTTGAATATTGAATCTAGAGTTGGAGAACAATGGTTGAAGAAAATGGCAGTTTTGTGTTTTTAATTTAATTTCAAAAATTCAGATAATTTACCGGTTTATATTGAATCATGGAGGGGAGGGGAAGGAGCAGCATCATCTAATGGTCTCATTAGTAAATCAGGTTTGACAGAAACTGTTGATTAGAATGATATTTCAACCATTCAATAATTGAATAATGTTTTCCAAGACTTTACAAAATGTTTAAATCATATGAATTAACCTTTTATTAAGATTGAATTGGTGGGATGAAGAGCATCTATAGTAACTACGCAGCAAACCAAATCGGGTATGGAGATAAGATCTAATTAGATTACTAAGCTAGGTTTATTTAGTCATTATTTGTTACACATTCTTCACTTTTCCGGCGTAAAAATCAGGTATTTTAGTTTTGCTTGCTTGCTTGCTTGCTTGCTCATGCATTTCTGCAGTAGGCATGTGTGCAATTAAAAGGTGTCTAAATTTTTTGGCTTCTTTCTGATGAGTGAGTAATCTATTTTCTGGACGTAAAAGGCAAAAAGATGTGCTACAGCATGTCAAGGATCAGTGAATGATGAAGACTAATGTGATATTGATGCGACTTATAGTGCACGTTCCATCGTTTGCATCTAATCTTTATATGCTAATGTTATTGCAACTATTGCAGCATTGATTGTTCTCTCCCTACTGATGATTTCCCAATTTTAATTCATGTTCAATAAAATCTACTAAAACCCATGTCGAAATTGAAAATGAATTAAGACTAGAATAAGTTCAACCTAATAAGTTTCTCCTGCAAAAGATTAGATTCTTATATATCTTATGTCAATTTTCTTTTGGGTTTTTCAAGTGAATGTCGCTCCAAACGTGAAATGCCATCTTTGTATCCCCATGCTAAAGGCATACTATATGCACTCAAGGACAAAGGGGTTGATCTTGCTATTGCTTCTAGATCACCAACTGCAGATATAGCAAAGACATTTCTTGACAAATTAAGCATCAAGCCAATGTTTGTAGCCCAGGTGAGCTAGGAAAGCAATGTTTTCTTCCCTTAAATGAAAGCTTTTTTAATACTCATTGTATTCTGTTACCTTATTTTGCATTTAAAATAAGGAGAGCCACAAAATGTTCTTTGTCTTGGTAAACACAGCATGAGCTCCGATTTACGGGCTCTTTAGGGTATCGTAGTGAATAAACATTAGGAAGCTGTAGCATCTGCCAGTGGTTCGAAGAATTATGCATGCTAAAAACTCTCCTTCCTTTTATAAATATGAAAAGTATATATGCTATCTTTCCTAATTAATTATAGAGTAATTATATTTAGTAGACTATTATACGACTGCAATACAAATAGGATAACGTGCCAATGAAAATCAGCCATTGATTTTTTTTTTTTTAAGTACTTATCTGATAACTGATTTTTATTATCATATCATCAAATTGTATGACAGTCATATAACAATGTACTAAATAGCATTACTCTTTATTATATTATGATCAATTTGGTCACGTGTGTTCTTGTCATGCCTTTGAACTTAAGGTGACTAACAATCAGAATAGGTAGGTTCCTTATCTATATTTTAAGAAATGTTATTCAGCATTTTCTGTCGTCAATCTCTCAACATTTTCACCCTATGTGGCGCATTCAACTATTTAGGTTGAACTTTTTATCTTATATATGTGGTAGATACTTGCCTTAAATTGCCGGAGGAGCATAAATGCAATCCTTTAATAAGATGTCACTAGTTTGTAACTATTTTGTATGGCTACGGCAATTAGAAGTAATTCTTTTTTATGTTGAACAGGAGATCTTTTCTAGTTGGACACACAAGACAGACCACTTCCAGAGAATTCATTCAAGGACTGGGGTTCCCATTAACTCAATGCTGTTTTTTGATGATGAGAATAGGAACATCCAAGCGGTAAAAATGGCATACATAATCATTTTTCTTATTATTATTATCAAAATTCCTTTTTTCTCATTTGCTTGAGTAGTAGCATCTCTTCTTGGAGTTGGATGTAAATTTTGTAGATTCTGATTTTTTTTTTTTTTTTTTTGCCCCCCATTTGATTGATATTGTGATATCTAATTGCAGGTCTCGAAAATGGGTGCAACAAGCATTTTGGTTGATAAGGGGATAAATCTCAGAGCATTACAAGAAGGGCTCACAAGATTCTCTGAAAACTTGAAAACAACTGAGAAGAACAAGCAGAAATGGCTCAAAAAATTTTCTCAAAATCCAAATTCATCTGATAAAAATGCATAGAAATGATTAATGTTTGCTTAATCTTGAACCAAAATTCCGTGTATTGAAAATGTTCCCAGCATTTTCAGGGACTATAATTTGGAAACGACATTGATTTATTTAAGATATGTTGTATTGATTACCTGAGGAATGCTTTTCCCTCCTCTTTTTCCCTACTGTTGGAAGGGTTTGCCCTTCACATTGACTACCTCTCAAACAAACCAAAAATGGATTGTCCATTCAATAGTTGACACCTAGACAACTAAAAAGTGCCCCCTGCACATGTCAATCAATCTCTTATGGTACTAAGGATTTGTTTAGAGTTGCGATTTCAAAAATTTTGATTTTAAAATATATAATTTGAAAATGTAATTTTTAAAAACGCAGTTTAATGTTTGACAAAATAACAATTTGCCTTTAAAATTATAGTTTAACCTTTAAAATCGTACATAAAAAAAAAGGACCTATTGGCTATAATTTGAAAACGCAATTTTTTAACTGTTTTTTTAAAATTGTAATTTTTAAAAAACATAATTCTAGCCTATCCATAAAATAGGCTCATTGATAGCATAGGAGATTGGTGTTTTGAACATCTCACACAAATTTGCCCATTTCTCCCCATCTGCAATTGCAAACATCAAACTGTCTACTATGCAAGTAATTTTCCCAAACACAAGTTCTTACACGCCAGCCATACAGTAAACAATCAATGGACTACTGCCAATTATCGAATCTAATTTACAAAAGAATACAAACATGAGATGGTATCAATTACTTGCCATTGGTTCTAGCTCAAACGGCAGGATGGTCCAAGGGCTGCCGGAAGCCTTTCTAGCTGTTACTAATACATTGCTTCATCTTCATCCAGAGACCAATCCAAGTCCTACAAGCTTTAGCAACAGAATGTCATTACAGACATGAGATGGTATCAATTATTTCAATAGGTAAGCACCATAATTTTCATCTTTTGTCAGTATAGGCATTATATAAAAAGTTCAGTTTGAGGTTTCCTATATAACCAATTTGCTTCTAGAACCAAACTAGCTACTGAAAGAAAAAAGAAACAAAAATGTCACATGTTTCATTAAAGAATTACCTTGTAGCATATTCTTCAGGACATAATTTGTTCTCCTAATTATAGCTGCCAGTTGTTGACCTCTTTCAGTGGTGATCTTTCATCACCACCTACTTCTGTTTCCTTTGTTGTGCCTGAAATACAGGGGTCCGCATTCTCTCTGGTAGAATCATAGAGCTCACCATGCATCATCAAACTCATTGCTCTTCCAGTCTCTTCCTCAGAATTCTGCGATATTCTTCCCAAAATTTTCATTAATTTCACATCCTCAAAAGAAAACTCACCAATCTTATCACAAATTTCCTCAATATTAACGAAATGATCCTGCCTTTCCGTCAATAACTTCATGGAGTCCTGAAGCAGAATTCCTTTTTCCAATTCAAGCTCTGTAACTAAGCCCTCTGTCTTCCTTTGCTCATCCATTAACTTTTCTGTTTCAAACTTGTTGGCTTCCAGTAATTCTTGAAGCTGCTCTGCCTGTCGTTTTGAATGAAGCAAGGATTCCTCCTCAACTGCCAGTTTCTGCCGTAAATTACAGGCTTCGGTTTCTAAATTGGCAATTACCTTGTTTTTCTCTTCAATCTCTACATTTATCAGATACTCAGCGTTCTTTATAGCTTCACCAAGAACATTAATCTCGACCTGCTTTTCTATGACCTCTTGAAAACAGGAGATCACTGTACTCTTCATATCTTGCTCCAGTGAAATAGCCAGTACTTGGAGATCTTTTACTCTCTGGTCTTTCTCATTCATGATCTGCAACAGCCTCCCTTTCTCTTGCTCAAAGGCTTTCTCAGCAGCCTGCCTTCCAAGAACTGCAGCTTCTGCTTCTCTTTTCATGGACTCTTGCTTCAAGAAAGTAATATCTTTCTGAAGATTTTCTATGAAACTATCCTTCTCTTCAGCAATTAGGAGAATGCTGTCTTTCTCTTGTTTGAAAGCTTCCTTCATGGCTGCAATTCTAGCTTCTAGAGAAACAATCTCTTGCTGCAGACCTTCAAGTATTTTCTCCTGCTCTTTGACAATGCAGAGAAGGTTTTCTTTCTCATTCTTAACTGTTTGCTCAAGCTTGGCTTGTTCGATAAGGGAAGTCTCCATTTGTTTACAGGTTTCCTGATTTTCATCAAAGCAGGCTTTCAGGCTCTCAGCATTAGACTTCCAATTCTGTAATTCATATTCTACTCGACTGACTTCACGACTTTTTTCAGCCAACTCAAGATTCACCTTTTCTAAAGCCTCAAAATTCTCTTTTTTCTCATTTTGTAGTGCACTTTCCATTTGCAGAACTTGCTCTTTTAAGCAAAGTTGACATTCAGACGATTCCTTGAGCATTTTCTTATGTTGTTGAAGCTCATCCTCCTTGGCTGTCAGCATGCATTCCAAGGACTTGACCCTCTTCCCTAAGGACGTCAATTCCTCATTTTCTTTCCGAAGATCAGAATAAGATTTACTCACTGCCAACTGCTCTGTAAGAGGGGAATTTATATCCTCCTTCTCTTTGTTGCACAGCTTCATTTCTTCTTTTGCATTAAGTATTTTGGAGTAAGCCTCTGAAAATTCTGATTTTAAGACCATGCATACTATAGGAATTTCTTCATTTGAAACCTCAATTGCAGAATGACAACTTTCAAGCTCAATCTGGAGCTCCTCTATTTGCTTTTCTTTACCCTCCAGTTCAGATTTATAACTACCTATTTCTTTGCTCATTTTTTCTATTTGAAAACTCAATTTCGATTCTTTCGCTTTCAGATTTGTGGAACAATTGCTATGTACCTGCTCCAAGCCCCTGAGCTTGTTGCGCAGCTTTGTTAGTGAAGTAGCTCCAGCATTCTTAATTTGAGCTTCCCGAAATTCTTTGAGAGATTCTCCAAGTTCCTGATTCTCTTGCTCGAGGAAAACAGTTCTAAATTCCATTTCTTTTACGAGTGTTTCTTTTCTTCCCAGTGAGTTTCTTAGCCTTGCAATCTCTTCATCCCTCTGAACGATCAAGTTCTGGATCTTTGACTTTTCTTCATCACACTGGGCAAAAACATTATCAAAACGTGAATTGAATTCAGATACTTGAACCTCCAGAAACTTCCTCCTGCTCTCTTCAAGAGCTAAAGCTTGGTGGCACATCTCTAAACGAGTTTGAAGACCCTCTAAGATTCTAGTTTGAGAATCTAAGCTTGTCTGTAATGATGAGATCTCTTCAAGCAATGCCGATTTCCCCCTTTCCCACTCCTCCTTACTCAACTGGAACAGGTCTTGGAGCCTTTTATGAGCTTCTTCAAGATGTTTAAACTGCTCGTTCTTCCATTTCAACTGATCCTGAACATCTCTACTTTCCTCCTCCAATTTCAGTATCACATCATCTCTCTGCCTCAGTTCTTTGGCTTTTTTAGCCCTTTGTTCTACTTCAAAACACTTCCTCTCTGCAACCATTAATAGACTTTTAAGGCCCTCAATCTCCTTATGACTCGCACAAGCATTCTGCTCCAATTCTTTGCTTCTAGCCGTCACTTCATCTAAAGCCAACACCAACTCTCTATTTTCTCCTTCAAACTTTTGCAATTTCTGGCCATAATCTGCTCGGAGTTTTTCATTCACAGAAGTCAAATGCCTAAGAGAAATTTCTTTTTCATGCAAACTGGATTTGAGGTCTTCATGAATCTGCCTTGCTTCTGATATCTCCTCAGACTTAGAATTTAGTTCTTGGGCTTGTTTCTCAGTCTGCTGCTTAGCTTCTTGATATTTGAGTAATTGCTCATTGTGGGCTCTTTTTAAGCTCTCAGAAAGTTCTGTTTTGATCTGGTACTCTGCCTTCAGTTTCACCATCTCTGATTTGACTTCATCTAACTCTTTATAAATGCCCTCCATTTCCCTTGCTTTTGAATATCGATTTCAAAGAACCCCTGATAAAATTAGAGATGAAAGTGAGTTGCCATTTTGAAGCAAACAGCTGAATGTAAAACAACAACACAGAACAAAGGGAAATCGTGGGTGGAGGAGGAGCAAAGTCATGGTTAATTGTAAACTAACAAAACGGCACCCCAAATGTGTTTGGAAGTTCATAGAGGAAGGAACAAAAAGAAAAGAAATGTGTAATATGTTAAATCATCAATTATTCTAAACACTTAGGTTATGTTTGGTACGTGGAATGATTTTCCAAGCTATTCTGCATACCAAACGTGTCTTAATCTTATAAGAAATAGTGAATTTAATTAAATAATTTAACTAGCCTCATACTCCCCCTCAACAAGTGAGCCCAACACAAAAAATATTTAACTAAAATAAGGAGTAAATTTGTGAAGTTAGTGTTCAAACTCAAGACCCCTGATCTAATACAAAGTTAAAATGGTATACTAAGAAAAGAGAGAAAAAGAAAAGAGGACCAAGAAGAAAAAGAGTCTAAGAAGAGAACACTAGATTACAATTCTCCTCCTGCTCATGTATTATTTATAATTCAGATATATTGTACGAGTACATAAAAGCCCTCCAATATAATATTACTCTTGTTTTTATCTTCCAAATAACTGAAATAAGGTAATGTTTTTATCTTCCAAATAAGGTAACGGCAACAGCCCATGGTTCCTTCCCTGCCATTCCCTCATATTTCCTCCCTCCAAAACACTCTTAGAATTTTCAGTAAATTTTCTTAATATACACTTCCTTCTTGATGGTTTCTGATGAAGTAATATAAACCAGATATGGATGAACATGAACAAAAACTAAACATCATAGTTTCTACACAACACTTATTGGTGCACCATTTGTATGCACATCCCACGTTCGAAAGCTGCACCAACATGCCAGAACAGTCTCTTCCATTCTTTTCCTTCACCATGTATTTGTATATCGAGAAAACTTCACTTAACCCCCTGAACTTTCATCGTTTTTGCAATCGTCCTCCTAAAGTTCAAAAACTCTCAATTTAGTATATTCAAATTTAGAAATTTGCAGTGTCAACCCTCCATTAGAATTTTCCGTTAAATCCTAACGGAGGCCTTGAAAATTTTCAAAATAACCCTTTTTTTTTATTAAAAAAATAATTATTTAATTAAGAAAATTTGTAACTTTATAAATTTTACAAAAGTATAAAGGTCATTTTACACTTTGACCTTCTCATTTAAACCCAAACCCTAGCGGGATGGGTGAGATTGCAAAAAATTGGACATTCAATACACTAAATTAAGAGTTTTTGAACTTTGGAAGGGTAATTGCAAAAGTTATAAAAGTTCGGAGAGGTTAAGTAAAGTTACCCCTCGTATATAAGAGAGATGAATGAAATAAAAATAAGAGAAAAGAAAAAATAAAAAACGAGATTCTACCTTGGATGTAGGCTCTTACAGATGATCCACTTTAAGTCTAGTTTTTCTCTTTTTTTTTTCTTATATCTTTTCTTGTTCTGTGTTTTTTAAAAAATACTGGTTGGACCTTATAAATAAGTACAAAATCAAATTCCAAAATTTATTAGTATTTTAGGGAAAAAAAAAATTCAAGCATGTACAATGGAGTACCATTCTAGTCTTTGAAACACACGCACACATAAATCTACAACCATTTGAAATATGAAAATATAAAATTCAAGAGTCGCTGTGCAATTCTATCTGGCTATCTGCCCTTGCAAAATCAGTTGTCAATTGTACTCCCTGAAATTACCAATTCCGAAAATAGCTCATCCGAATTTGTGATCCATGCATAGGAAGACCTAAGCACTGCTCAAGAAGTTTTTGATCAAGCTCAAAGGAAAAATAAGAACAACAAATTTACATCACATGCAAGAGCGTGTAAATTTTTTTTTTTCTTTGCATTTCTTCTTTTCATTCTCTTTCTAAAAATGAAAAACTTGAAATTAAATTCTGAGGCAATGAATTAGAAGCAGGCAAACGCGGCCTAAGATTTTAATATTTGTAGATTATTGCAGTTTCCTACAATTGCTCAGCAACCAGACGGAAATCAGAGGAAATCGTATACAATCTGGATCTGAGAAATCGACTATTTTTTTGGGGCAAGGCGGTAGAAAAATCCGAAGCAGACTTAGATGGTAAGGCAAAAACCATAGATTTATGCACAAAAAGATTGATGAAGTAACGGAGAGAAACGTACCTGTGACTGAAGCCGATTCAGTAGCACGCCATTGAAGAGAGAGAGAGAGAGATTCTCACAGGGTTCACTTCAGAGAGTGAAAACAAAAAAGCTTTAGACTTTAGAGACAGAGAGAGACAGAGACAGAGAGAGGCGGGTTTGATGAGCGGGAAGCGTATTTTATGTTATTGTAGATTTGAAATATGGCGCTAGTGTAAAATTGGAAAAATTTCTTTGTATATGTGATGATTTTGGGGGTAAAATATTTTTTGTCAAGAATATGTTTTCGGTTGAAAATATTTTTTCTTACCCAAAAATAAAGGTTATTTTTCGTTGTTTGTTTGTAATTATGAAAATGGTTTGAAAAATATTTCTCGGCGTTTGGCTCGTATTAAAAATTGTCAAATATTTCTTTTACTTTCATATAATTTGAAAAGTAAAGAAGACGAGAGTATAAGAATAGAAGGCTTTCGGGAGTAAAATTGAGATCCAGTGTAATTGTTTTGATTTAGACAGACAATGTGAAAGAACTCTTGTAGAACCATCTGTCCAAACAGGTGTTCGAACAGTTAGAGACTTACTTGGTTAAATTGACTTCATAAGTAGCCATCTCAAAATTGCATGCCTAGGAGTGTGAAAGAGGAGCAAAAAAATAGTTTGCGCCTCTTGAAGGTTATTTTTCTCGATCAACTAAAAACATTTTAAAAATGACCAATATTTTACGTCACTAAAAAAAAAAAAACAACCTTTTTCAAAAAATATTTTATGCACCTAAATTTCTGATCATTTTCATAAACAGAATATGAAAGTATGACTCACTTTCGGTGTTTTTGTTTGTTGTTTTTTTATTTTTATTCAAGGAAAAATTTCGTACAAACAGTGAACATGGGTTCTCCTTCAATTGTAGTTGAGCCGCCTCCGACCCAAATGCTATTTGAGTTTAGGGTTTTGCATCTCAACTAACAACGTGAAAAGAAAATCCACTTGTCAGTTGAGACTTGAGACGATCTTGAAGAGAGTTGGTTCTTGTTTTGTTTTCTCAGCAGCATTCTTATTTTCTTAATTATGAGGCTAAGATTAATTTGGCCAACGAGGGATGAGGTCCAGCATGTTTATACAAGATAAAAAGTACAATTTTAAATCAAATAGCAAAAAAATAAATAATCTAAAATAGCATTTTCAAAAAATTGCAATTTGAAAACATACAAAATTTTCGTTTTTAAAAATACATTTAGGATTGTGATTTTATAAACAAAAAGTACAATTTTAAACCAAATAACAAAAAACATGTAGTTTGATAATTACATTTTTAAAAAATTACGATTTAAAAAAGCAAAAAATTTGTGTTTTTAAATTGTAGGTAAACAGGAGTTTTTTTGATACCGCAGAATTTTAAATGCTAAATTATAATTTTAATTGTCAAATTGCAATTTTGTCAAACGCTTAACTCGTTTTTAAAAATCACATTTTTAAATAGTAAATTTTAAAATCTCTATTTTTAAAATCGCACTTTTTGAAATTGCAATCTCAAATGGACCCTAAGTTTCAAATAATTGGATATTTCTTTTAAAAACACACAATTTTAAAGACTAAACTGCAATTTTAAATATCAAACTACGATTTTGCCAAACGTTTAACTGCATTTTTAAAAATCACGTTTTCAAATCATAAATTTTTAAATCGCACTTTTTTAAAATCACATACTTAAACAAACTCTAATTACATGTATGCTTACAAGTGATATTTCACTTCCTAAATGTTGGGCTTTGGAAAAGCCTTAAGATTGGTGACAACACCCAGATTAGGTTTTGTTTACAAACACTTGACAAGAAAAATAAAAATGTTTTTAGAAAATATAAACAACAAGAAAAGGCAAGCAGAGAAGAACAAATTCTGGACTATGGAGGATACAATAATATGAAGATTTGCTGTGCAGGCTCCTCTTGGAATATTTGCCAGACTTGGTTTCCTTGCCTATGGTAACCTGAATATCCTTGGCCTACTCATGCAAATCGTCTCACACCCTTTCCACAATAAGCAATTGTTCAAGCTCATCTCTACGCCGTGTCAATTCCTGTGATTGTCAGCAAAAGCGAGTTAATACAGCAAAGTTTCTGCACCAAATCTACATACATACAAAACTGAAGGAAAGGAATTAACATTGCTCCAAAACTACATTCAAATAGGGGTAACAATTCGTGTTCGTATATCAAGCTCGAGTCATGTTAAGACATGGGTATAAGACTATATAGATCAATATAACCCGACTTATTTAATTAAAAGGATTAGATCCATCAACTCTAATCTACTAATTTCGTGTTGGGTTATGCCGGATTCATGAGTCGTATCAAAATTTATTAACCTTAAATATTGCGTGTTAGGATATGAATATAAGACTATATAGGCCAACTCTAACCCGACCCATTTAATTAAATGGATCAAAAACCCTCAACCCTAACTCGTTATTTTCGGATTGAGTTCGTGTCGGGTTCGCAAGTCGTATATAAAAATGTCCCTTCTAACTGCCATCCACTCATTCTGCTAAGTGCTTAAAATCCAACTTGTGAATCTTTATGCCTATTTTACCAGTAAAGGGGCCTTCAAAGGAATCTGACTAAAGCCACAGAAGGTGTAAAATCCTAACCCTCCTCCCTCACTTATTACAGAAGCCTATTAATTACATATGATTTTTCATAATGTCATTAACCTTCTAAAATGTACAATTATTATGCGTTCCAACTGATAACACATTACAAAATTTTAGAAAACAACGAAGGTGGAACTAAATAGTGATTACTTTCCATCCATGTTCTTAATAAGATGATGAAAAGTAGAAGCTTGATGAAACCAGCAAGAAAGTTCAGTAATAAACACAGCCTCTTTAGCACTACAATTTATCCGGATCTACCTAAGAGATATTCCTTATTATTATACATATGGACCGACAATCAGAAACCTACTCTGGTTGGATCAATGATTGGTAATGACCTTTTTAAGCACCACAAATCATCTTGATGAGCTGACTTAAAACCATATAAAAGTTGAAGACTTCCTCCAACACTTTCAGTAGGAAAAGTATTTTGGAAAACTGAACTAAATAACCAACCTCATAATTTTTAGACTCTCCTACCAATTGAAATCCAAGGTTTAAGGTAGTGTCATCAATATATAGCAGGTTTAAAATTTTCAACTTGCAAACTTAGATAGAAAGATGTGATGCCACAAAAGTCTCATATTCCTTTCTTTCACTTTTCCAAATATAAATCTAAGTCATGAGTAAAACTTGAAAAATTGATGTACACCGCAACATACAAATCATAAACAAAAAACAATTCTGAAAGTAAAAGGCCAACCAATAATCTCGTCTGATATCTCAGTCACTTATGGAACTATGGTAATAGAATAGCTTACCTCGAGATCCTTCACTGCTTGGTCCCTTGTAATTGCTTTCTGCTGCCGAGAACGTTTGAGACGTCCAATGCACAGAAGTCCCTTAGAATTGAATTGGGACAGGTATCAAGTAATGAAATAGTTAAACTTACAAAAAAAAAAAAGGAAGCTAAACTACCAAGGTTTTGTGATTTTATTCATCATGAAGACGTCTAAGTATCAAAACTCAACTAAAACACCAGATCGTAAACAACAATAGGTTACATATAGAACATAGAAATTGTTGTGACCTCATTGCTCAACAAACTCAGAAGATATAAGAAATAAAAGGAGACTGATATAGCTTCTTGATTTGCTGACTACTTCTTTAACTTCAACCAGGCAAGGCATCATTGAATAATTGGAGCGACAATAAGTAAGAATCCAATTTGAATTGAGTAAGAAAATTAGTTTTATCAAGATATGCAAACATTCAGTTTTACAAATTTGAACAGGGTAAGTTACTGTTCCATATATATGCCAGCTAGCTGGAAGATTGAAAAAACACACACAATCACGCTTATGCACATATAACTCCTGAATTAAAATCTGTGCTTTTCATTATCTTACCAAAACTAAATACACCACACCACAACCAAGAAGCAAATAACTTGATATGTTTTGAAGAAGAACAAGCTCCTTCTGCACCCCAGTATAGTCCGGGAAAGCTCTTGTCATCACCGCAACACTGGAGAGAATGTTCATGAATCCAAAAACCAAATAAGATGTATCTTTCTGTCAGAATGTGTATAAAATTAATCTAAAAGTAGACATACAGGCAGAAAACACGAAATTATCACTAAATTGTAGACATACAAGATCTGCAGCATACCCCTGCCAGTCCAATACTCCAACACCTGCAAAAATGGTGACAGAAATATTAAATGAGATAATGAGATCAATGATCTTTTTTATAAGTAAGATCAATAATAAAAATGATAACACATATATGGTCAGACATTTGGATTTCATAAAGGTCTTTAAATAATAATCTAACACATGCTTCGGCATATTAATTAAACAACAAAACATTGCTAGGTCCTAGTAGGTGCATCTGAATGTTATGCTGTCAATGTTGACATAAGCAACTAAATATAGAAGTTAAAGGATAGTTGCCAGTTAACAATTTTATGTATACTACTTTTTTTTTTTTATTGGTGCAAGGATTATCTTAGCATTGTTAACACAGCACCCCTCTTCCATCCTCTGAGGGAGTTGCTCCAGACACAACAGACTACATAGGGGACAACTTCCTATTGAGGAATCATACAAATCACTGATGATGATAATTATGACGATAACAAGTTGTTAAAATTGAGATCCTACCTAAGATCGATGGGAAGGATTCTATGATCAAATCAAAGATCATATCGAGAATCTTAAGATTTTACAAGCTATTAAAATGGCCAATAATAAAGATTACAGTTGCCGAGTTTTCATTTCCACAAATCCTATCATTAGATATTTTGACTCTTTGGCATGCCTTATACTAGAAGAGAACACCCTTGATTGAAGGTTGGTATTGATACTTCACTAATAAAAAAGGAATCTTGATTAAACATGAGTAATATACTACTATAAGGAATCTACCCTTCCCCATCCCCCTCCTCTTGAGGCTAATTACTTATCTAAAACAAAATATATATATATATATATATATCCATTTATTACACCTATTTCATATTGGTTGACGTGACGTGTTTTAAGTAACTTCCCTTCCTACTATAAGAATTAACAAGAACATAATTATGCATAAGATAGATGCACTTTAGAACAAAGTTCAAACCCACCCCACTTCCACCTGCCCCAAAAAAATGAAGAGAAGGAAGAACTATGCTAACACCAAAAAAAGTGCCCAATAGTTCCAAATAAATAAAAAAGCCTATGAATAGTTTCAACATCAATTGAAAATGTTCCTATCACTCAACCACCATAAGTTACAATGTGAACATAATAAGATCAAAGTAATTCACAAAACCTAATAATAATGCAACACGCAGTCAATCTGTAGGAAGAAATTACCGTCTAAACTCTCAAATGGGTGAATTTTGTGTCAAATTGAACTACCAACATGCCAAGACTAGTTCAACCAAACAAATTAATATCTATCGAAGCATCGAAAATCCATACTTCCTTTCTATATGTGCAACAATCAGATCAATTCTTTTAGCTTTTATTTTTGTGTTAGCAAATTCATGTGTCAAAACATGGTTTTTAGGTTGTAATGTTTAGTGTTGAGTTAAGGTTTAAGTCGGTGTAAAAATTGGTCTAAGACATGAAAAAATCAAGTTTATGAATGTTGTCCAGCAATGACCTAGTTGGAGTAAAACAGTCACATATTTTGGTTCCAACATCATAAGGCAACCTTGGTAACATTGGAAAGCTGATTCAAAATGTTATAACTTTATATTTCATGAACATTTTCCAATTTGAATGTTTACTAGGTCAAAACAAGTTGTCAACAAAAGTAAAGAATTGAAATTTGGAAAACTTCGATTGATAGCTCGGTCGACCAAACCAATGCATTAAGTCTCAATACTGAAACCCGAGAAGCTAGGTCGATGGCTCAGTCGAAGCTTGTTCGACCAAGATGACGAAATCGACAATGAATCTGCGAAACCCTAGCTCACATTAATTAGTCCTATTCGAATGAGACAGCCGCTAGCAATTTAATTGTTAGTCAACTTTGCTTTAAAACCTTTGTTTTCTCCCTACCTATATAAGCCTAATGACCTACAAATTTCATAAGACCTAGAGACTATTTTTCATTGTTTTTAGAGAGGTTCCTAAACACCTTTCGAGCCCAAACAGATTTGATTCCTCTCCTTGTTTTTCATCAACCAAACAACAAATAAACCTTCAGTCACCAGAGTTCTAGGTTGCAACGCACAAGGTTTGTTTGTGATGTTGATCCTTGTAGAATAAGGTTGAAGTTCTGAAGCCACAGTGAATGCGTCGTTTCCCGGGCTTACAAATTAAGTCTTCGAAATTACAAAGGTTATGTAAATAAGATCAATCTCTAACACAAGTTTCTATAGTAAATGCCTTTGGGGTTGTATAGCCTCTAGAGTGGTTTTACTTTTGAAGAATTTTTCAAAAGATTTTCACTTTATTACCAAAATCTGTGTATTGTTTGACTTTATGTTTTCATGGATTTTGTATTGATAATTGTGGTAGCTGGATTAGTAATTGGCTTTGTAATCTTGTGTTTAACAACTTGGAGTCTAAATCAGAACTTTCAAATTCAAAAACATCAAATTTGGTAATTAAATTAAAAGGATAAATGCTCAACATCTCAAAAACCAAGTTTAATCTTTCCGCTTCCAAGTAAAATTCAATTGTTCTGGCAGTTGTCCACCCCACCGAAAGGGTAAAAATGAAACCCACTGTAAAAGACGTCCAAAACAGTTGTCTATCGCCCATTGGTTTTCTTCATAAAAATATCTGTGGATATTTATACACAGATATTTTTCCTACTGTAAGGAATTTTATCAATAACAAAGTGCACATTAAAAAAAAAAAATGAAACACGAATCAAGAATTAGGTGAGAAATTGCTCCAAAGAACAATTACCAATTGAATTCAAATTCATATACGTAAAAAAAAAAAAATCAAAACGTAATCAACAAAACGAACCTTCCAGAACTGGAGTATGAATACCCATTCCGTCTCAGCCAGAGCCACAAAGAACGCAAGCACAATCGCGTAACACCGAAATATTCCATCGAATATCTACAATCGCCATCACATAACCACTCAAATTACACATACATGAATCTATACGCAGAGAGAGAGAGAGAGAGAGAGAGAGAGAGAGAGAGAGAGTGTACATCAGATTGGTTCTCGAAGGATCGAATGGCGGACAGAACATTGACACCAATGCAGAGGAGGGCGACGGCGGCGGTGATCACGCGGAAACACCTACAGACCACTAGGAAAGGGTCAGGTCTGACTCTCAGTCTGATGGCGCTGCCCGAAGCTGTCCTCTCCACATTCTCTTCTTCCTCTCCCTCTCTCGCCATTTCTCGCGCTTTCTCAGCTCCCAAACAATTCTCTCATTTCCGTTTCAGCCTTTTCTCCAAAGCGAGATTCTTCACCTGCTGTTCAAAGGAACTCAGTTGAGAACTGACACGTGTCGGTAGAAGAACGTTATCTAACAGATTAAGGGCGAGTAGCTTCGGAGATTCCCGAACTTTTAAATTACTGTTCAGGTAATGTTGTCGGTTAGATACGAAAATATCTAAATTATTTAATTAAAATCATTTTAAAAAGAAAATTGATTTTTGTTTAACTTTTTTTTTAACTTTACATAAAAAGACAAACGTAAATTCTACGCTAAAAAAATAAATAAATAAATAAAACACTTAAAAAAAAAACTAAATATACAAATTTGAACAAAAATTCTATAAACAGTTTCAAAAAATTTGGATCGAGTTAATTACTTGGTAAAAAACAAGATACTTTACGAATTACGACTTTTGAGAATCCTTCAAAGGTCGTAAAGTATTCATTTTTATTTTTTTTGCCGCTGGTTTGTGTTCAATAAAAGGTTGACTGACAGTTGCATTTGGAGATAAGACCCATTCATCACCCTTTGACTTTTTACGCATTCGGTAGACAGTTCGAAATCTCAGGCCAGTTGGAAATTTGGATTTATTGTCGGGTTTCGCGGGTACATCTGATCTGTCGCGGGCCAGCGGGCGGGCGGGCGGCATGGAGCTTACGCACGTCGAGTGCTAAATGATTGGGACCGGGGGAAACTAAAAAATTATTAAAAACAAATTCTAAAAAAAAAAAAAAGCCACGCCCTTGGTTTTGTTTAAAAATTTGTTTTTTTTAGATTTTTTTTAATAATTTTCATTAAGGCCGAAAATTTTTCGTTTTTTTCAAATGTTTTTTAAAATTTCCTTTTTTTGTTCTTTCTTTTTTTTTTTTTTAAACTTCACAGAGGCCCTCTGAACTTCCACGCAATTTGAAGAATTCCCCTCAATCTTTGATGTTTCTCAATTCCACCCCTCAAACTTTCAATTTCTATCAAAAAACTCCCCTCCGTCTGTTTTTACCATTAAAATTTTTTGAAATTTTCAAAATACCCCTCATTTTAGGGTTTAAATATTTTTATAATTTTTTTTGTATTTAAAATACAAGGGTTTTTAGAAATTTCAAAAAATTTTAACGGTGAAAATATACGGAAATGGGTCTTATGATTAGAAATTGGAAGTTTGAGGGGTGAAAATGAGAAAAGTCAAAGTTTAAGGGGGAGTTCTTCAAATCGCGTGGAAGTTCAAAGAGCCTTTGTGAAGTTAACCCCTTTTTTTTTTTATAAAGGTTTTATTTTTTTTTTTCAAATTTATACAGACATTTTTGTCTCATTGAAAAAATTTAAGTTTATTTTTGTCTTTTTGCTAGCCTTTGAGGATATTGAAACTTTTTTAATAGTTTAGGAAAGACAACATTGACACAATTAATAGTTTAAGGGAACATTAAAAATAAGATGATAATTTAAGGGGAGTATGTGTATGTTTTTTCATATTTTCCATTCAAATGGTGTGTCCTTTGTTTGATTACATACAAGGTTGGTTATCGACCCTTTGGGGTCGGAATTTGGTGGAATGGATTTCGAGCCATTCCAAACACCGAAGTGTTTCGTAGATGGAAATAAAACAGAGATCAAGTGCAAGTCAACCACTTAATAAGATTAAACCATATGAAAACAGTTATACAATTATGTGAACTCAAAGTTTTGCAAAAAGATTTTCTTTTCTTGAACATACATCATATAAGGCAGTTATAACAGTTTGAAGATATGCTATGCAATATATATAACAATACATGATAAGTTCTGTTCTTACTGTCATAACTCAACTCTTTATGATCTACTCGAACCCTTACCTCTTCATGTTTGGGTTTGTGCGTTCTCGAAAGAACTTCCGGTATATAACGGTGTCCTAATGTGCACAAACTAAGAACATCATATAACAGCCTGACCGAGTCCGATCCCGGGTAGCTCATACTGCTAAATAATGTCATAGTTGTAACCACCATGTGAACATGGCTGCACGGGTCACCTAACTGGCCTATTGGATCCAATGGCAAAATAGAATACTCTAGACTATAGGTCCTTACCCATATAATGAAAGCCTATGACACAAGGTCATGTCAATTAAATGCATTTATTTAAATTGTCTTTGACATGCATGCATAACATAAAATACTTACATGAACTTCACTTAAATCTCATCATCTCAATTACATTTCATGCATAAATAAGAGAGTTTACGTTTCATAAAAACAGTTCGTGTAGTAAAAGTCATGCATGTTTCTCATTTCATATCAAAGTAAGATGTTGTAACCATGCAAATCACATAATAGTATCCATGTGAGAATTACTCACCTAAGTCGTGAGAAAATTCCTCAAGACCGACCACGAACTCACCAAGATGGTCATCTGGAAAAACATTAATGTTGGACAACTATTCTAGACTAAAAACACTGACCTAGAACTAAGAACTGACGAAATAGGGCACTAGAAGGGTTAGAGATCGATCATGGAGTGGCTAGGATCGATCCTGCTAGGGGAGGATCGATCCTGTTCAAAACATGATCGATCCTGGACCGGTAAAAATGTTTCTCGACGCATCCAAAACGCTCTCAAACCCTGAAACATCACACTCAAACCCTAGAACGACTCATAAAGCCTTTTGAACAAACTAGGGTTCATCTAAGTCGAATTGTAACGCCCCAAGAATTTAACTAACTTTTAGTTAAATTCATGGTTCGCATCTCAATCTTAATTATCAGATTAAGACTCAGGGATATCTCTATTCTCCTTGTGAGGAGAGAATATATAAAACACTGGCTTGGGAATCACCAAATACACAAGATTAACAATTTGAAAATGGGTTAACCCTGAGTATAATGTCCATAGGGCGTTCAAAATAATTAACTAATAACTTTCTAAATTTCCTATTTAACTTTTATCACAGTATCAACAGAATAATTGATCTGAGTGCTTAATAAACAATTTGGAAAACTTCACAAAGGCCCCCTGAACTTCCACGCGATTTGAAGAACCTCCTTCAATCTTTGATTTTTCTCTGTTTCACCCTTCGAACTTTCAATTTCTATCAGAAGACCCCCTTCCTGTCTATTTTCACTGTTAAAATTTTTTGAAATTCCCAAAATACCCCTGTATTTTAAACAAAAAAAATTATAAAAAAATCTAAATCCTAAAATGAGGGTTATTTTGGAAATTTCAAATAATTTTAACGGTGAAAATAGACGGAGGGGGGTTTTCTGATAGAAATTGAAAGTTCGAATGGTGAAACTAAGAAAAAACAAAGATTGTGGGGGGTTTTCCAAATCGCGTGAAAGTTCAGGAGGCCTTTGTGAAGTTTCTCATAAACGATTTTAACATCATTAAATAAAGGCACTGAATTTCACATCTAAAAGATCAAATCTGAAAATAATAATTGCTGTCCTGATACCAAAACCTTGTTGCAATTCCCAACCGATCAAATTCATGGGGATTGGTAAAATACCAAAGCATTTTACGGGAAGGGGGTAACTAAGTACGTCAGCTAACATAGTAAGTAAGTTATTTTAAAATATACGAAATATAAAATTAACAAAAAGGTACTTATGAATTATCCATGATATTTTCATAAATGGCGAGTCTAATCCCCATTATTATGCCTAAGGATTGCAATTTTTGACACTACTCGCAAACCCGACACGAACACGACACGAAGATATAGGGTTTAGATTTATGCTAATCGGGTACAAGTTATAAACAGGTCACCCATTTATGACCTATTTAATAATCGGGTCACACGGGTCACCCGCCGGGTGACCCGTCTGACCCTCTCTTTTTTTTTTCAAAAAGAAAAAAGAAACTAACCTAAACGGGTCGGGTCGAGTTGTTTCCTAAATTTTTTTCATCAAAGCTTACTTAATTCAGGTAAGTCGAAAATCGTGTTAGACATGTCGGGTCGGATTGGCATGATAAGACCTGTCAACTAGACAGGTTGGCGAGTCGTGTCGTGTTAACCCGTTAAAATTACGGGTCGTGTTCGGGTGACCCATTTATTAAACAGGTCGTATTCAGGTTTAGGCTTAACGGGTTGGCGGGTCGACCCGAACCCGACTCGCCAACCCATTTTGCTAGTCCTAATTATGTCATTTTAACAAAAATGATGTTTAATTTTAAAAAGAGTGAGCATAATCACGGCGATTAAATACTTATTCTTAGATTCAGAAATATGCTTTATGAATATTATATAAATAGTCATATGTTAACAATATGATCTACCCGAGACATTACCCCCTCTTAGCAGGGTTAGCGCGTCAAAAAGGACTTCTGATACAATTTCAGTGCCCCGGACATTGCACAAACATACTGTCTTATACTAGCAGCCCGATCGAATCCGACCTCGAGTAGCCTACACTGACTAGCAAAGCTGTAACTGATAATCCACTCAAAGAATGGTGCAATGTCACAAACATAACCATTTGATCCAAGACCCTTTTCATAAAATAAAACCCTTTGACCATAGAATCAACCCATGATAATGATAAGCCCATGTCCATTATTCCATTACAAGATGGTGCAACTATGTCATACAATGTAAGTATTGTTCATTTATTCAAAAATAGGAAATATATAACAAATAGCATCTTGTCATCAAAATGATAAACTTGATCATATGGAATGACGTGCTCAGTCATCTGACATATCGTACTTAAAAAATTGTAGTTTCTTTACTCAGTTAAAATATTTACCTCGATTCCTCATCCGATGCTTCAAACATTTTGCAACCCCTCGTTAACTGTAAAAGAACCCGACAACATGCTAAGAACGTAATCTTTTACTAATCGTAGAGTATGTGTGTTCTTTGTCTTAAAAATCATAATTTGACATTTCTGGTCACCATTGAACATTTGACACAATTATCGAACATTTGATCATTGAAGATCGAACGTTTGATCAAGAACAATAGAACATTTGATGAAGGCCCAAAATGCATAAAAATCTAAAAACTCCTACCAAACCTAACCACAACTATTTATAGACTTGAAACATTATTTAACAACATCATACAACATTAAAGAACATAAAAAACACACATTTAAATAGGTAAAATACAAAGTTATCATTTTTATCAAAATCTTTTGAAAAGTTAACATAAAAGCCTTTGAATCATTATGATATTGTTTGAAAACATAAACATGGTCATAACTTGTATAAAAATAGTAAAATACAACATAATAAGAGTAAGGATTCGGAAGTTACCCTAGGAGAAGATAGTTCTCTTCAAATAAGAACTTTTCCTTAGAAAAATCCTCCTCAAGCATTAACAAATGATTTCTTGAGGTTTTGGGTCGAGCCTAAGTAGTTTTCTTAAGAGAATGAGGTGTTATTTATGGGGAAATGAAGTGTTAAACCGATTCCATATGTAAACTTCATTTTTGGAAATAATCGAACGTTTAATATACGATATCGAACGTTTGATCTATTTATATCAAAGAATCTAAGATTCCTCATCAAACGTTTGATGAAGATACAGAACGTTTGATAAAAGTACATCGAACATTCCATAAAAGCATCGAACATTTGATACTGTCTAACATGCACATTAATCGAAAACTTTCTCGTGAATTAGTGCATTAGGACATGTATCGAATATTTGATGGTTACATTTTTTGAATAAAATGTTATTTAAATACTTTATAAATATGGGAGAGTGTTTTTAATCAAACCTTTTGTTTAATATTATGAAAAATAACTTTTAAATATTTTGGAGCATTACATGAATCCTATGGTTAAAACTCAAAACCAACGGTTTAAACAACAATGTTGCAGCCTCAAAACAATAAAGCAAAGCACAACTTAACAAAAGACACGAACTACAACATTAAAACATGACAAAAATCCTACTGACCTCATAAAATGAAATTAAAAAAAAAAAAAAGACCATGATTGGTGAAACCAATCATCCCACTTACCTTGCGAGGCTTAGAAACTCCTAAAAAATTACTCGAAACAAAATAACAGCACTCCAAACTCACAACCACAATCTGACAGCGTCTCGACACCTTGAAATTCGTGCAACACTATTTGATGAATGTTAAGGGTGAATATATAGGGTTTACGGCCGCATTAGGGCTTCAGAAAACCCTAAAATCACATTCTGACACGTTATGATCAATCCTAAAATGGGGAGGATCGATCATGTCACTGACAGGGCCTGAGGATCGATCCTCCAGGTCTGAAAATGACTTGGAGGTCCAACTGAACTCCGAAATTCTCCCGAAATCCTCCCGACTCAACTCCAACTAACCCTAAGGTCCAAAATACTTCATCTTAACTAGGGTTAGGATCAGAGTATCACACTAATTTCTCTGACATATCGCACATAAATGTAGACAATTTCATACTTAGTTATGTACGCTTATTTGACTTTTCGGACATCTTGAAATCTTGCTACTGCAAAACAACTCAAACAACACACTGAGAGTGCTACTCTAAACATGTAAAAACTCTAATTATGCGACACGTATGCTAATCCATCAATTAAAAATCCTAAATATGCATTTCTGGATGTTGTCGAACGTTCGATATCTAGATCGAACGTTTGACCTCGAAGATCGAATGTTCGGCCAATAACAGTTGAAAGTTCAATAATGGTCAGAATACATAAATTGATAAACTACTCATAAACCTCATTACTTAGTAAATCCCAAGTTCTAACTAGCCTCTTACATTTACATCAAAACATGTTATTATGATAAAACGTGAAAACATACATAAGTTCAAAAATCATTTTGGAATTTTAATACTTTTACGCATGAATGGTTTCAAACTCTAACGTGGCCTTTTAAAACTTGTAAAATGCTTAGTATATAACACAATCAGTAAGATAATAACGTGAAGGAAGAATTTGAGATCAATAGTTACCTTGTGAATGATTGACCTCTCTAAAAAATAATCACATTCTCTCTCTAAAATCTCTTTCTCACTCTCAAATTTGAGTTGCTGGAATTTATGAACAAGGGGTGAGAGCTAAAATGGTCCAAAGGTTTAAAGTGTTTTTCAGGTTATTCCAAACGTTCGGTATACTATTGATCAATGGTTCTAAGTAGGGGTGTAAATGAACAGAGCTTCTTGTGAACATACTCGGGATCGGCTCGACTAAGCTCGACTCGTGCTTGAATCGGTTATTATATGAGCCATTCGTAAACACGAAACTAAGCTCGATTATTAAACGATACAAACTCATAGAAACTTGGCTCGATTCGGTTAATGTTCGTGAACAAGCTCGTATAAGGCTCGACTCGTCCGTTCGGGATCGACTCGTATATATTTATTAATAAATACATATTTATCAATATATACATATATATTAATATATGTATATATATTAATAAAAAAAGGTTATATAGTATATTATTTATTAAGTAACAATAGCAACAAGTATATTTAAGTATCAACATTTAATTGATTATATAACTTTATATATATTGTATAGTATATATTTTTATCCACACTTAATCATACTATTCATATGATCTATGATTATAATTATCATAGATAACCTCACAAGTATATGATAGGTTTTTTAATTTCGATATATATATAGTATAATAATAGTATATATATATATATATATATATATATATATATATATATATATATAATTACAATTTAATTAAAGCTATAACTATAAATTATAACCATATAAATTACATAATGTCAATTGTCATTATAACTATACAAATTTAAACTAATAACAATAATTAAGTATTTTAGATACTGATACAATGTATACCTATAAAGTATATATGTAATGATGTATATTATTACTATTGTCTATCATAAATAATAGTATACTAACTACTATTGTTAATTTTAAAACTTAATATATTTATCATAATTATTAAACTAATATATTAATGTTAGTTAACTAACATAGTATCATTTAGCATAATAACATGTAATCATATATGTTAGTTAATATTCTTATATATACATTAATAAAAATATGTATCTATGTATATGATTATTCAATTAATATATACTAATTAATATTACTAAGTTAATAAACAATTAATTAAAATAAGTTACATAAGTTATAAGTAGTTAGAAAGCTTAGTCATTATGAATAATATGTAATATATTACAATGTTAGTGTATAACATTATTTTAGAAGTATTGTGTTTAGATGTTAGCACTATACAGAGAAGTTCAAGTTATTAGCTAGTGACTAGTGGGTAACGTCAAATATGTTAGCATTTGAATCAATAATGTGTTTTTCTATTCACAATCTAAATTTATTATTATAGTTTAGATTACATGATCATATAATATATATATAATCTAAGCATATTATTATTATATACTTAAGATAAATATAATTCACAAGCATTATAAGATATAAGTATTTATATTAGATATTTTAAAATTATGATAATTATGACTCATAATTATCATAAATGTATATAATTACAAATTAAGGTATAAGTATAAATTATAGCCACATAATGTGACATAAGTATACAAATCTCATACTAAATACAATGTGATATAGTTTAGGTTAGAACATATATACTAACATATTAATTTTTTTTTTGAATAAACAATTTGACTTCATTCATTGATCATAAAATAGAGCAGATTGTTATAACAAAACAACATTACAAACACAGTTGAAATTTCTTCAAATCAAATATCATTTATGTCGTGTTTAACTGCAACTCTAGCTAAGCCATGAGTTGCAAAATTAGCCTCTCGATGAGAGTGAACAACTCTGTCAATCTAGACAAAGAAGCAAGAAACATTTGAGTGTCTTCTACAATCTGCCTAAATCTACAGAGACTTCAACCTATATAATTCAGAGCATAACCCTTGAAAACCATTCACCTTCAATAATAATATATTATATATATATATAATATATATATATATATATATAGTATATTATATATTAGTTAACTAATATTTGGTAATGTTACCAACTTAATATATGTTATCATATAAGTTAGTTAATATTTATATGGATATTTTTACAACTATCTATCAATTATATATATATATTGGTTAGTAATGACTGGTAATGTTACAAATTATATATATGTTATCATATAAGTTATAAGTCATTTATAATATTACTTTTTACAATTGTTATCAATAGATACTTTAGATTTGGTTAGATTATATGTCTAAGAATACAAGTTCACTTTTTCAATTAATTATGAATATTTAACAACTAAGCTATAAGTATAATTATATAATCATGGTTTTATAATTTATAGCTTATTCACATTTCATACAAGTCATATTATTTTAGCTTAATTTATAATAGTATTAATACATATTTTAATATACTAACTCAGTACTACTGTGTTAATCCAGTATTAATTAACATAAGTTATCGTTATTAGAAAGTAGTTAATTATAATATTATGTAATATTTAGTTGTTATAGAGTATCTTAATGTTTATATATTAATAACATTACACTATATATGTTAAAAAATTAATATTAATAACTAACTTATTTTTTTTTTAATACATATCATATTAATGCATTTTAAATTTTTAATTATAATATAATTATATATGTACAATTATAACAATCAAGATGTTACATATTTGGCTTGTTTGGGGTAACCAATTCTTTTTGGTTAACTCAATTCATCCTCAAAAGTCAAACTATCTTCAACAACTCAAATTTTTCAACTCATCAAATTTATTCACTGAACTCAAAAAATATAAAATTATATTTTTATTTAAAAAAAAAACTGAAGAAAAAAAATAATTTGAGGGGGCCGAGCCTCCCATCCACATTTGGGGGTGGTCAAGCCACCCTAGGGATGGATCGGCGACCCAAGGGTGGTTCGGCCACCCCGAAACAAATTTCGGGGTGGTTTCGGCCACCCCTGTTTGATTTGGGGGTGGCCGAGCCCCCTGAAGAAAATTCCGGGGGTGGCTCGGCTAACCCCGAAAACTTTTGGGGTGTGGCGAGCCACCCCCATACATTTGGGGGTGGTTTCGAACCACCCACAGGTTTTTCTTTTTTTAAAAAAAAAAAAAAAATTATATTCTAAGAATTAAATATTATTTATTATTATTTTTTATAATATTTTTTTTCAAATATATTCACCTACTCACAATATTTTTTCTAAACCATCCAAACATAATTCCAAAATTATTTTTTTCTCGATATCTGTGAGGTCAAACATATGAAATCAAAATAAAATTTGACACCCAAAACGAGCCCTAATTATTATAAATAAATTATCATATTATTTTTTTGGTAAAATACTTTTTTTATCTCCGAAGTATCCAGCCATTTGCGTTTTAGTCTCAAAATTTTAAAAAGTGACGATTGACCCTCCTAATGTATCACACATTTTGCAAATAAGACCATCCGTCTATTTTTTCTGTTATTTTTACGGAAATCAAGTTACGTGCGTGGCACACGATTTTTCTACCTAACGTTCAAAAATGCTCTTCATGTGGGGTAAAGTGTCAAAAAGAAAAAGAAAAGAGGGGTGGCTGCTAGTTGGCAGGCACCCCTTGGGGAGAGGGGGGTGGGCCTGCGAGCCACACCCCCATAGGTGGCCGAGGATGGCTCGCCGCCACCACCGACCGGGGGGTGGCCGCATGCTGCGGGGTGGGCGCGATCCTCCCCAAAGGTGGCCGGGGTGGTGCGCAGCCACCCCTGCCCACTCTGAGGGTGGCTCGAGGGCCACCCCTCCTTTCCCAAGGGTGCCTGCAACCGGCAGCCACCCCTCTTTTTTTTTTCTTCTTTTTTTTTTAAAAAAAAAAATTGATTTTTTAGTTTTAGTTTTAGTTTTTATTTTTATTTATTTATTATTTTACTTTATGTTTTATGTTTTATGCTTTATGTTTTTTGTTTTATTATTTATTTATTTATTTTTTTTTGTGTGGGGAATAGCTATTAAGCATAGTCCATGTGAGTGTTATATGGTGTTCCGCATGACTACATCAGCTCACTAATCCAAAGACTAAGATAGAATCATCAAACTTGAAATCCTAATAAATAGTCAGGATTACTTCTTTGGCTAATGTAGTTTTGGTTTCACAAAGAGATGTGTGTGGAGGATAACTATTTAAAGCCCATTTTTAACACACGCACGTAAAACCAAGTCTGAAAACCCATGCATTTATCAACTTTTCTATGCTTAATCTCAGCCTTTGGATAACCTTGATTAAATGGTAGCCGTTCGATTATTGATTATTGATTACAGTTGTAATGCATAAATAGGAAGGAGAATTATATGGTGTGTCACATGATTCCATGAGCTCATTGATCCAACGACCTGAATACATTTATAAAATATCAAATCTTAATCAACGGTTAAGATCACTGAATATGCTGAGGTGGCTCCAATTTCACAAATAGGCGCATGTGGAGGACATAATTTAATATTTTTGTTTTACACTTTTACACATTTACACAACTGACACAAGCTTTTACACTTCTCAAAACCCTTAACTTTTACTTCTCAAACCTTCCCGTTAAAATTTATTTTGATTTATTTCTTCTCCAAGCTTCCTTCATTTCTCAAACTTCACACACTCTCTAAGCCTACGCCTCTCTCTCCCACATCAAGCAAATTTTGCAGACATAAAAAGAAAAAGCAAGGGGCTAAGAAGACCATATTTGTGGGCACTAAAGCTGGGAGCTGCAGAAGTAGATATGCAGAAGAATTGAGCAATAGTGGTGGGTCTATGTCAAATGGGTGTTAATTAACGTCATTTTGATATGCAAACTTGTTTAAATTTGATTTGTAAGTTAAGTTGATTACATTTGTGCAAATTTATTTGTAATTGTTTTGGAAGAAATTATTATTAATAAATTGGTTTAATTAGTTTCTTTTTTATTTTTATATTTATACGAAAAAATTAAATATTTCGACTCGAGTCGAGTACTCAAACTCAAGCTCGGCCAAAATGAACGAGTTCAAGCTCGAGCTCGAGCTTGCACAAAGATCCCACCTTGGCGAGCCGAGCTTGAACACAAAAATAGGCTCATGTCAAGCTCGAGCTTGAGAAAAATTCAGACGAGCTGAGCTCGAGTAAGCACTACTCGCTCAAATGGTCGTGAATTTGATGAAAGAAGAAGAGGAATTAGAGGAGGATTCGATTGTAGTAGCGTTACACAGCCGGCATTAAAGTCGAGGGCGAAGGAGAAATGTGTGGTGAAAGAGATTATTGAGAAGGTGGGCGGGGAAAGGCTCATAAATGGCAGTAGAGAGATCGACGGGCGGAACAAGGAGCAGTAGGTAGCAACAATAAAAATAAAAGAGAAAGAAGTTAGTGTTATGGTTTTCTTAAGAAAAAAAAAAATCTTTATATATATATATATAATCTCGAGTCGGGTCGAAATTCGAGCTTTTGAAAAATGAATTCTGAATTTCGACTCGACTTGGTTGGAATTGAAAATCTTGTTACTGACCTCGAGTCGAGGCCTATCGGCAACCAATCAAGCAACTCAACTTGACTCGATACCCTCTCAAACCAGGACAATATTGGGCAGGTTTTGCCTAACCCTGTATACAAATGGTGACCAAAAGTTCTTCTAATGGGAGTTCTAACTTCTAAGGTGATTAACAGGTCGCTCTCTAGTTTAGGGGAAAAAAAAAAGTTGCCTTTGGACAACAATATGTTGATGGTACCATGTTTCCAACATTTTTGACAATGAAAATACACATCTCTTTTTATTTTGAAAGCTCCTTAATCTAGTTCAACAATGCCTTTTATGATGAAATAACCAAATGATAGTTAGATTCTCACAAAAAAAAAAAAACTATTTTCACATATGTTTAGACAAATTAAACTTCATTATACACTTGATAACATCACTATTATTTCATCATTCATTGTTATTTCTCATTGCCTTTAACACTATCTTGTTTTGTTTGCTTCACTTTCACTATGCCAACTTTATCACTATCATACCAGTAGTATTTTAGTCTAATTATATGTAACACCCCAGCCCATTATGGCTAAGTTTGTTAATTCTAAAGCTTCAAAGCTGCAAAGGTTACATAATAGTAAACTTAGAGCATTTAAGAACCACTAAATGCATGACGAAAAAAGATGACAATTATACCCTTCAATTTACACTAACTGGATTCTATCCATTTCATTTGAAATGGAGAGGATTTTGGTCCATGCACAACATGAAAAATTTATTATGGAAGCATAAGGTCAAAATGTTAAAAAAAAAAGTGATAATTAAATACTTAAAATGGTTGCCATCCGTGACCTATGGCACTTATTGACAATCATAACATAAATTAAAAGAAACATGCAGATGCAATTTCTCTAATTAAGCCTAAACATTCCGACCTCCTATCTTGTTTGTCTCATAACCTAGAAAAAAAAAAAAAGACGAGTGAAAGGCCCGACAAATAATACTCCCAACCGATTTTAAATTGTTGGGTTAGAAAATCATTTAATAAAAAAATAGGTACCTATAATATATAACATGTAAATAACTATTCTTTGTTGAACTAAAAAGAAAAAAGAAAAAACGGATAACTTCATTTATTTCTTCTGAAATGTCACAACTTTGTAATGTCCGCCTTAAAGTTCAAAACCTCTCAATTTAGTGTATCAACGTTTGAATTTATTACAATGTCCCCCATCCATTAGGCAATTCTGTCAAATTAGATGGTCAAATTAGTGAAATGACCTTTATGCCCTTAATTTTTTTTAAAAAAATTTACAAATTTACCCTTAATTTCGATTTTTTTTTTTTTTTTAAAAAATTGACCCAAACCTAGGAGGGTCAAATGTGGGTCACTAGACCACGGTGAGGTCACCAACAAACCTCGCTGTGGGTTTGGTCGTGACTCATGCTGGGTCACGACATGACCCATCGTGGGTCTAGTTGTGATTCATGGGTCACTTTATTTTTAAAAAAAAAATTAAAAATTAAAAAATCGATGGCATTTAGATAATTTAACACCTTTCCATTATGATTTAATGGAAAATTCTAACAGAGAGGGAACATTACAAAAAATTCAAACTTTGATACACTAAATTGAGAGATTTTGAACTTTATGGAAGATATTGTAAAAGTTGTGACATTTTATGATGGTTAAGTGAAGTTATCAAAAAAAAAAAAAAAAAGAAATCCTTTATCCTTCTTAATATGGCCTTACATACCATTACGCCTCGTATGCATGAAGTTGTGCAATCCAACCTTTAGGATTTAGCATCACATGTGGCCACAGATGTGCCCTGACCAATTGATTAAATATTGGGTGCACGCAGCATGGCAACATAATAATGATAATACCTTCACATAACTGTAACTTCAATGTTGTGCACTACATCTCAACCCGAGATCGTGCTACTATGCTTTTCCCTTGGCCAAATAATTGTGTAAATATAATTAAGGTTCTAGCTCAACACATGCTTATTCTTTCTTTCTTTGAATTTTTGTTAGTACTAAGGATACGGTTTGGGTGCTGTAACAACACACAATTTGTAGTTTTTTAAGGGTTGAGATTGATTTTTCAAACTGCTGTAACAGTACCTAAGCCAAATCCTAGTAATAAAATAGTTAGCATGTGTAAAGGGTACCATTTCTTTGTATAAAAACTTTCTTTGATTGGAAAGTTTCGTAAAATAGAAACTTTCCTTCATAATTGAGATTTTGTACCCACATTTAAATGACGTACTTATTTAAATACATTTTAACACCTTCAGCTTTTAATGACATTTGGGCATGTGAACAAGGAGAAATAAATGCACATAATTTATAACATTTATGAAGTATGACAAGATAATCAATAATTGAATAAAAACATTTGGAAGAGGTAAGGAATACTAGGTACTGCTGCTAAAGAAGTTGATCGAAAGTTGCTAACATATGAACAATAAGGTTATGCTATACAACACCATACTAAGCACGTAATCCTAATTAGAAGTTTCCCCTTTCCCGCCTTCCCCTCTCTAAAAAAAAAAAAAAACCTACTTAGGGTTTTTTTAATTAATTAATTAATTTTTATTTATTTTTTATTGAATACAAAAAATAATTACAAGGGAGAATCATCCATTCTTGATCCGAAAGGAAGAGAGAGTGGAAAATCCTAAAACCGAAAAATGGGTGGGCTCCCCAAGAACAGTCCCAAACCGAACAAAAATAGTGCAGAAATTTAAACACAAAGTAAGAAATGAGTTAAACAAGTGATTCTGTTCTCTCACCGCAAATTAGAAGTAGTTCTAACTTAGATAGACCTTTACCCCTTCTCAAAGAAATATTACTCTTAAAATATGTTCCAAAATTACTTTGAAGCTCATTTATGATGCAATTTTATATGAAATAAACTAATTTTAGGTATAAGGTTTAACATGAATTAAAGGGTATTGTTTAAAACAACTTTAACACTCAAATAGACCATTTAACTTGAAGTTTTAGGTCATGAAAGTTTCTGCCATGACCTAAATTTCATGTTAATGATAAGTTTTTATTGGACAATCTAATGACAATGTTGATCCCATGCAACAATCAAATAAGGAAGATGGTGCGTCAAAAAGAGTGCAAATCCAAATTCAAGCTATTGTAAGTAATAAAATTTTTGGTAAGACCAAGGTCGATACACATAGAATGATAGACACTAAAGTAAAATTTCTATTATTATGCAGAAAAGTAAATGGAGTTGATTTTGTTGTTTTTCCACTAAGAAGTGGAGCAATTGAGTGAAAGTTAACTAAAATTAAATTAATTAAACTAAATTAATAAAAATAGAGCTAATAAAAAATTAATGGGAAAAGTACTAGAGTTTCAAGGATCCACCTAACATTCTATTACGTATTCTTGAGACATATAATTTTAACTCAACTAGATAGAGAATCAACTATTTTAATCGGAAGATAAAACAATAAAGCACAAATAAAAAAAAAAAAAAAAAAGTAGATTGAATATGGGTTAGTTGAGAATTTGATTTCAATAAACATGCTGCAATAAATTAAGCATTCAAAATATTTACGAATCATTACAAATCAAACAAAGTAAGCATTTAATGTAAACAAAAATCATAATGAATCAAAATAAACTTGTCAACATAAAACTACTCTCAAATTAAAATCATCTCCAAAATTTAACCATGCAATAATCTATGAAGAACAAATAAAATAGTCTTAAAAACAAATAATAAAAATATCAGGCTTTACTCATAGCCCTAGCTAGAATATTAGTGGGTCATGTTTTTGAGAATAAAAACCATAATTAAAATGTTAAATAGGTATAACAAAAATAAAATAAACTAAAAAAAAAATGAACACAAATTTCTTCCAACTTATTTTAATAAATGCCAAGTGTGATCAAATATATATATTTTTTTTAACATTCTTTTTAACAGCTATTAACTCTCCTTACTGCGTCTGATTTCCTGTTAAAATGAATGAACTTGTCCTTTTATTAAAAAAAAAAAAAAAAAAAAACTCTCTAATCGTTACCTTACTCCAAATCCCAATAGAAAAGAAAAAGATTCAAAACTTTCTTTGTCTTTCATCTCAGTCACAGCACACCAGTTCTTCACGTCTCTTTTTCTCCTCCAAGTCGTGGCCCCACGTGGCTCACTTCCCCTCCTTATTTTGCCCTCTTTTTTTCTCCTCCAAGGATTTTCTGTGCAATGATCTACGCATCTGGCACTTACTTCTTGTTTTGGCTCTTCTTTTGCCTTATCCTTTCTATTTTTTTTTTTTCTTTGCAAGCTGGCTTGTTTCCTTTGTTGGAGGTCCCACGTGATTCATATGACTATGACACCAAGTTTTGTCTCATATATATTGAAATACTATTTTTTTTTTTCCTTTGCTTTTCCAATAAATCTTTATTGCTACAAATTCTACCAATTCTTACGAAAGATAATATCTTGGGTTAATACATCATTTAAGCTTGAGATTAGTGATTGAATACTATTTGACAATTAATTATAAAATGCAAGAATAAGAATAAGATATGATAATACTTATTTTAATAAAAAAAAAAATAAGCAAATTTAAGTTATTACCAGAAGAAGATCATGAAGACAAAATCAACATGTAGATAAGTGTTGTTTAAATTATAAATAAGATATAAACTGAGATGATCAAAATTGCTATATATACAATCACTGCGATACACATTTGGTAGGCAGCAACACAATAAACATTATTATCTTATATGGTATCAGAGCCACGAATTGACTAACATCGTCTCCTTTTTGTTTTTATCTTATATGAAGACATTTGTATTTATGGTGATTTTTTTTTTTATTGCCAATGAACATGCAAGATTGAGATCTAAAGGATAGTTTATGAGAATTATATATGTCTTAAGCAGGCTCGAGGAGCCTGGTTCTCTTACTTAAGCTCATGGTTGCTGGATTGGGGTTCTCATGGATAAGAGGCTGATTTCTCATTATATATTTACAAAGCAAATGGTCTTAGTAATTATGTATTAACTTATTGAAAACCTTTAACCTGGGTTTGCCATTAAAGATCTTGGCCCAATCCATTTCTTTCTTGGTGTAGAAGCAAAGCCTCCTAATGATAGGAGGTCCACATCAAGCTATTGTGTGTCTCTTAATAAAAATATTATCTCTCGGAGTTCAAAGAAGCAATTTACTATCCAATACGAAAATACAGAATTTTTATATTTTTAAATATTAATTTTTTTCAAATGCAATTTCAAACAAATCATTATATGTAATTTTGTTTAAAATTGTACTTTTTATCTATAAAATTGTAAAGTCAAACGCACTCTTAGAGTACCTCGGGCCATTGGAACGGTAAGAAACTACAGGCCCATTTCAAATAGCCCATGCTTCAAAGGTCCTTTTACTATTCACAGAGACAAATCGTCTTCATCGTCCTGAGTCGTACACATTCCATTCCACCACCATTCTCTGCCTCTATCTCCGCGTGCAAGAACTAAAAGAAAAAAATGGAGAAAGCCCAGAACGTTGAAGCTGAAAATGGAGAAGGCATAGAAGGAAGCAAGTCCCTGAAAGACGGTTCCATTTGTGGGTATGAGTCACTTCACTCTCTTCTAAGCGCAAATCTCAAGCCTGAGCTCTTCCAGGTCATTAACTTTTTTTTTTTTTTTTTCCCTTTTATTTCACTTATTTTTTAATGGGTTTATCAACTGGAGCTTAGTTTTCCTTATATATGAATCTGGGTCATTGACTCAACGGGTTTCAATCTGAGCCGATACTTTGTTTGATCAATTTCTGTAATATTGCATACAGTGTGCTTCAGTGTTTTCAAATTTTAGATAACCTTTTAGAGGCTGAACTTTTCGATTCATTGATATACTTAGAATTTTGATTTGGAGGATTTGGTTTTTAGATATATCTGCAATTGTTGTGGCCGTGTAAATTGAACCCAGAAAGCAAAATCATTTGATTAAGGATTTGGTTCCTCTGCTGTGAAGAGGGGTCCAGAAAGATCATATGGGAAATAAGTCTTTCTAAATTTAGCCAACTATGGATCATTTCTGTTTAACCAACTTTAGAAAAACTCAGTTTTGTCCGACTAGTTTTGATGATCTGAGAAACCAACCATCTCAATGCTAACCTGGCTACCAGAATTTATGGGACCTATAGTTAGCTGAATTGAGCTAAATATGGTCGATTATGTGCACATTTGTAATTTAGTTGTTACATCCTTTTACTGTTAAACAATCACGAAAATAACATCCATGCATGCATGTAAACTCAATTGTCAACAATTTGTAGATCATAGTGGAATATTTGTGGTGTTGCATTGACCATGTTGCCTGTAAGAGCTTTTCTGGCATTTAGATTTGTCTACTCACCAAATTGTAGAATTTAGAGCCAAGGTGCACAATTGGTTAGCCGAAATATGCAAGTCTTCAATATGTATAGTGTTTCATTCACTTGTTGCATATTTATCAGATATGAATCCATCGAAAACATTTTCAACTGCTGTTCTCTTGTCATGTCACAGTGATTGAATATGATACATTGAAAAATATAAAAGGAATGCAATTTCAGTTTCGTTCTTTGTTTTGTGTCTTAACTTTGTACTTCATATATATAATTTTTTTTTTCCTTTTGTGGGGGGGTGGGGGGGGGTGGGGTAAGGTTAACCTGTTCTTGCTGCTTATGCATGACTTCGAAATTTCTTTAATTGTGATGGAAGGTGTGTTATCTTTCTTCATCTTAATTTGGCCGTACTGATGGTGCTTGCATTCACCACATGTACACATATTGGGATATCTTCTGAAAACTTTATCACAATTTTGCAGGAAGTCAGCCGCATGCTACTTGGGGTTAATTGTGGAAGGTCACTTGATACGATAATTCTCCCAGAATCCACTAAAGCTCTTTCTTCAGAACATGATTTTGACCTTCAGGTAGGCATTTGTCCTGCCTGTTGCTATGGTGGTTCAGTTTTAGAATCTCCTTCAAGTACTAGGTTCACCATAAATTCCTTTTCATTGTGATTCAATGTAGTTTTTAAACCATTGGTTTAAATTCAACCAAAAAAAAAAAAAACGATTCATCATAATTTAGGGCGTGTGTAAAAAAAGGGGTGATTTGGTTTGGAGGGTGAGACAGAGAGAGGGGAAAGAGCGAAAGAGAGAGGAAATACATGGGAAAGTAAGGTGTGGTAATCAGTAAAAGAAAAAAGTTAACTGAAGTAAGTTGATGCTATTTTAATATCAAATTACATATTCGTCTTTTTTATTCAAGTATACTCCCTCTATCCCACAATATTTTCATATTAAATCCTTTCAGATTGAAGAATTTTTCATATCAAATCCTTTCAGGCTTTCTGCTTTCGCTCAGACAAAGAATTATTGAGAGCACCTCGAGTAGTTAGGGTTGGTCTTATTCAGAACTCTATATCTCTTCCAACAACTGCCCCCTTTCTGGACCAAAAGAGGGCTATCTTTCAGAAACTAAAGCCAATCATCGAGGCTGCCGGTTCTTCAGGAGTCAACATATTATGCCTGCAAGTAAGTTATGGCATGTGGCTTGAAATACTTTTAATGATTCACTTCCATCTCAAGTCTGAAAATGTGACTCTTCCTTTTAAAATTAATCCAGGAAGCATGGATGATGCCATTTGCCTTTTGTACGCGAGAGAAGAGGTGGTGTGAATTTGCAGAGCCTGTTGATGGGGAATCGACGCGATTTCTTCAGGATCTTGCACTTAAATATAATATGGTCATTATAAGTTCAATTCTTGAGAGGCATGTCAATCATGGAGAGACTCTTTGGAACACTGCTGTTATAATTGGAAATCATGGCAACATAATTGGCAAGCATCGGAAAGTAAACTAAATAATTTTTCTGCTGTTACAGTTTCTTTCTTTTTTATTTTTTGGAGGACATAATGAAATATCTTTTTTGGCAGAACCATATACCAAGAGTCGGAGACTTCAATGAGAGCACATATTATATGGAAGGAAACACAGGGCATCCCGTTTTCGAGACGGCTTATGGAAAGATCGCTGTTAATATATGTTATGGGAGGCACCATCCTTTGAATTGGTTAGCTTTTGGCTTGAACGGTGCAGAGATTGTTTTCAACCCTTCTGCTACTGTTGGTGAACTCAGTGAACCAATGTGGCCCATCGAGGTCATTCTATATCCATTTGCATTATTATAAACATTCACTTCCATATGATGGATTTCTCTCTTTTGAATTTTGATTTCGCTTCCGAGTTGTTTATGCTTTCTTTAAACTTTAACACCTTGACATTAGGAATACCGATAGTTAAGTAGCAGCTTCATGTTCTTTTGAGATGGGTTCATCCACAAGTCTTCTTAGCAGTAAATAACATGATTTATCAAAAGCTACTTCATGTTTCAAGTATATATTGTGATAATGGTCTTGTAGATGTAACATAATTTCCCAATAAAAAATTGATGAGTAATGTTATTTAGTAGATTTTTTTACAATTGTCGTACAACTTAATGACGTTGCAGTAAAAATCAGCTTTTGGATTATGGCTTGTAAAGAAAAAATGAAATGCTACACATACTATCAAGTTCACACTCTCTCACGTGACAGTGAAAATCACAATTAGATCAAGTGCACTTGAAAGTGCGAACTTGGTAGTGTGTAGCATTTCTTAAAAAAACAAAAACCAAGCCATGATCTAAAGGCTGATTTTTAATGTCACTTCATCCAGCTGTATGACAATTATACATGATTATACTAAATAAAATTACTTGAAATTGACATATTATCTATTGGTTTTACAGGCCCGAAATGCTGCAATAGCAAATAGTTACTTTGTTGGGTCAATCAACCGAGTTGGGACTGAAATATTCCCCAATCCATTCACTTCAGGTGATGGAAAGCCTCAACATGCAGATTTTGGGCACTTTTATGGATCCAGCCATTTTAGTTCCCCAGATGCTTCTTGCACTCCGTCTCTTTCCCGCAACAGGGATGGGTTGTTGATCTCAGACATGGATCTCAACCTTTGCAGGCAGCTGAAAGACAAGTGGGGCTTCCGAATGACTGCCCGGTATGAGATATATGCAGAGTTACTTGCTAATTATTTGAAGCCAGATTTCGAGCCCCAAGTCATTTCTGACCCCTTGTTGCATAAGAAGACCCTGTAAATTTCAGGTACTAGGAAGAGTTCATCTGAAAAGAAAAAAATACTTAAAAACTGTGTTGGAATAATTCCTCATGTTGAAAGTTATGTGTCAAAATAAACGTACTCAGTGTTGACTTGAGAACACTCGTTGTTTTTAAGATTTAATTGTACAGTTAGAAACTTAGATAGCCAGTATTGCCTGGTGCTATCAAATAAAATTCTCAGTTTAATATCTTTTTTTTTTATAAAAAAAAAAAAAAAAAAAAAAAAAAAAAAAAAACTACGATATATTATCTGTGAAACAAATCCAGTTCCTGGATCACTGGCCAATGGTAGTGGATGACATCATTTAACCCTCTTGCACCGTCGCTAAGCATGAGGATTACTCGTCTATATAATGCAACATCATCCCAACAGTAAACAATGGGAAGAGATTCTTAAAAACTAATCCGCCTTAATACCAAAGTTAAGACTCAAGCACATGCTAAGCAAGTGTTCAAATTACTCAAAATCCCAAACAATATCCCAAGAAAGCATCAACACTAAAAGAGGAGGGGTTAGTCACTCGTTGCAAAACTGGGGAAAAGCTAGTCATGTTCCGCAACCACATGGTCTATGTCCACTCCTTTATTCACTCTCTCATTTCCTTATTTTTTTTATATATTTAATGTATATTGTTGTTTTGGATATCACCGATGGAATTAATGAAGTATTTCTCGTGTTACTGCTACACCCTTATACTGCTGACACTTACTAAACGCCTCACTACTGTGATACATACCTTTACTAGATATACAGTTCTCACCAGTTGCTCGTGTAGGCCCTTTTGCCTCCTTTTTGCGAGAATTTGTGCATCCACTGGCCCCAATAGCTATTGGTTTATTATATTGGTGTGAATATTGAGCTTGACTCTCTTTCATATTAAAAACCCAGGCCCAAAACCAAAAAAAAAAAAGAAAAGAAAAAGAAAAGGCCATAACATGGTTCTCAAGTTTGCTTGTTGTAACAGTTAGAGAGGGGGGCTCGTAGGGGCCATGCCCCCCCCCCCCCCCCCCAAAACAGACCAGGAAAAAAATAATAATAATTACAAGCTAAAAAAAAAATTTACAAGCTAATTTTTTCTTCTTTTTTTTTTTTCAATCTATTGCCCTTACCCAATAATTTTATTGGTTTTGGCCCTGCCTATAATACTTACTGGTTCTGTCCTTGGCAACAGTGGATGTTGTTTCTGCAGTCCACCTCTTGATTGCCCTTACAAATATCAAGCGGCCCTCTCTTGGCCAGTAGGCAAAGATTCCAATGGGCCGGCCTATTTTCATTGTATATCTTGAGCTTTTTTTTTTTTCGCATTTTATTGATTTGTTGGGTTGTCCCACATATTTTTTTTTTCTTTTGTTATAACTTCCATGTTTCCTTGTACTTGCTTAGAGAAAAAAAAAAAAAATTATAGAAATTCTATCATATTTTCAGTAGGTGCTATGTACAATCATCAATCATGAATTTTTTTTTTTAATAAATGAAAAAAAAAATCAATCATGATCGTTGAATGTGTTATAATTTAACATAACAACGTTTGATTGCTTATTTTTAGGATTCTTGTAGAAATCTCCAGACAAGTGGAGAAGTAGGACCACGTGGGAAATATATATATATATATTTTGAAATGACGTGGGGAATTGTTGAGCAGTTGTGTTACGCAATTTTAAGATAGTTGTGTGCCATGACAAACAATCTTGTATATACTATTTTTTTTTTTTTAGTAAAAAAAAAAATAGTATATATCAAGATTGTTTGATATATTCTAGGTTTCATTTTGTTTGGATGTTTGGATGTAAACGTCTTTTTAATATAAAATGCTTTCGATCAAAAATATTTTACCAAGAAAACTATTGATTTTTGGCTGATATTTGAAAATATTTTTTAGTATTTAGCTCACACCGAAAATATTTGTTAGTGTTTGGAAGACAATGACAATTTTTGGTAATTGGAGAAAGACATTGTTAATTGAGTAGTAATTTGAAAAAATATGTAAACTTTCTAAAAAAAAAAAAAATTATTTGACATGTTAAAGCCTGAATTCATATATAAATAGCATCAGATTCCAACTCATTTTTCCACAATGGATATATCACACCGTTATGTAATGATGTATCGACTTTAAATTATGATTATAAAACAGATGCTATTTATTTCATTTGAAATTGAGATAATCTTATTCTGTCAAGAATTCATCAATAATTTATTTATAAAATCAAACCACCCATGAAAGTCATTGCAATATTAGTACTCTAGTCATGAGGTTTCTGGTCTCTTTTTTTTTTTTTTTTTTTTTTTTTAAAAAAAAAGATTTCAAACAGCTTTTTCAACTATAAATTTGATGGGAATGAACTTTGGTTAGTCCGACTGCTGGGATTGTTCAATATGTTTTTTTTTTTTTAAGTTCTTCTTTAATATGTTAATTAAAGCAGTAATCAAGTTGTTGCTTTGGCAATTCTAGTTGGTGGAACCTCGAATTTGCAGTTCTCTAATAAACTAATTAATTCAACCACAAAGCGAACTCTTTCTATTGAATCCAATTGGGAATATCTAAATTTAATTGTTCAATTTGTGCATAAGTAATAAGTTGATTCATGCACACAAAGCTGCAAACTAAGCTGAGTTTATTTATTTATTTATTTTTTTGGATACATGAAATTATTAAGCTGAATTTTATTAAGCATGAAATATCATACTTTTAAATTCCATTATCAATGACAGCAGGGATACAGCACGGGGCTGGGGCCATGCCCCTCGGTTTTGAAATTTTTTTCTCCATATATTTATGTAGCAATTTGTATAAAATATAAAATATGAGAATTATAGCAGAAGCAAAGAGAGAAAAGAAATTGTGGTGATTTAGTGTTAGATACTTACGTTCACGACTGTGAATTGCCTTAAGGATTACATTCTATTCTTATTAACTTGAATTATATTTACAATACAAAAGTCTATATTTATACAAAAATTATGATAGGGAGAAAATATAAATATGATAATCAAATCTTTACAATAAAAAATGAAGAATACTCTTACAAGAAAACATAATCTTAACCGGCATAACATGGAATATATATATATATATATATATATATATATATATGTTCTTATCTGACATGACATTTTCAATCCATCCTCACAAATTTTTGATTCATTTTCAACTAAGATTAATCCAAGGGTGGATACTGTGGATTGAGCATGAGCCGCATAAGCTAAAATTGCTAACGTGAAATTATATATATTCTAACAATATATATTGAATGTATATCTTAACTGACGTGACATTTTCCAATCCCCACCTTTGAGTTTTTATTCCATTTTTACTAAATTGACTAAGGGTGGATACCGTGGATTGAAGCATGCGCATAAGCTAAAATTGCGACGTGAAATTATATATTCTAACAATATACCTATATAGTGCGTATATTTCCTTAGCTGACGTGACATTTTTAATTTATCCTTAAATTTTTATTTATTTTCAATTAAGATTGGATGTAAGGATGAATACTCGTGGATTGAGCATACAATTAAACTAAAAATGATGAGAGAATATTAGAAGAATACAAAATTTAAGCTTGACCTTATTCATGCTTTGGCCTTCCGATAAAAAATTCTTGTTCCCGTCCTTACAACCAACCATAGATACGTTTCAATATATATATATATATTATTGACAGTCAAATGTTTTCTTTTTTAACTTTTTCCCTTTTTTTATTTTTTTGTCGAAATCCAGTCCATAATTTGTGCAAATCTCTTCTCTAATTCCATTCCATAATTGTCATTACAAGATGTTTGCCACATGATTGCTTTGACAATCGTATTTTCATGATTATTACGCACCCAACCCTCGTTTTTTTTTTTTTTGTAGTGAATACACGTGCATGTTTTGTTTGAAGCACAAGCTGTACCTCGAAGCCAGCTTGCTACGGGAATTTTTCATGTAATGATTTTGAGATATACAAAGACAAATGAACCATACAAATATTTTACCCACCAAAAAAAAAAATTTTAAAAAAATTACAAAATTGCAAAAGACAAAGATGGAAGCAAGCCTTCTCAGTCATTGCTGTAATAGAAGATGGACTACATTAACAGAGCTAAAGGATGTTTCAGATTATGGCCCACAAAGCTCAGTTCTAGGAGTTGTCCATTCGTTTAAAAAAAAAAAACTCAAACAATCTCAGCATGTACAGTTTTTTTATTGATAAACTGTCACATTAATACCAGTGATATAAATGCAGTCAAATTAAGGGTATTATATATATATATATATATATAATATATATATAATATATAATATATTGCACTAACTCAAGATAATATCATTAAAACCAGAAAACAATAATTAACATAAAAAAAAAAATACAAAAAAAACCTCAAAACAAAAATCTTTTGAATGTGACAGGTTTGAGCGAGAGAGTTGGGTTACTGTTGCATAATTTTAAATTGAAACTCGTGTTAGTATTATAAATTTAAGAACGTAAAAGGATATATAAATAACGCTAAATATTATAATTCTATTATAGTCCTATCAAGCATTTAAAAAAAAATAAAAAATTAATAGACAGTGTCACATCAATTCAATGAAATAAAAGTTAGAAAATGTATTGAACTGACCAATGTTTTAGCTCATTTTTGTATTTTTATTGAGTTTTGTATTACAAGCATGTCTTGAGTAATCATGGTGAAGACAAAAATAGGCAGAGGCCATGATTTTTGCTTGCTTCTTAAGTCATTTGTAAGTTGGAGTCGACTTTTTGGGTCAACATTTTAGACTCCTTTCACGTGGCACATACCTACCTAATATAGGAGTGATAGGGGAGTAATGCTAAGGAATTCTTTTTATACTTTTAAAATTAATGTAATTTTTAAAATAATTATTTAATTAAAATCTAATAGTAATTGACCATAAATTTATTGATAATTTTAAAAATATATCAACTTTAAGAAAATAAAAAAATTGCCTCTAACATTACTTGTGATTTAGGAAAAGTGGGGTGAAGGGCTTTGAGTGATGATATTTGATTATAAGAAATGTTAAACTTACAAAATATTTTATAAAAAAAAAAAAAAATTATTAGAAAGTAATGTGGCACAATATAATTAAAAAAATAAATAAATTTAATTTTTTTTTAAAATTAATTATATTGAATCACATTATTTATATAAATTTAAAAAATAAATATTTTATAAGTATAGTATTTGTCTTACCACGCCTACATTAAGAAAATGGTGAAAAAAATTTGTAATGATGAAGAGAAACGGAGCAAGACATACCTCGGCGTGCGTGCCGTTGTCCGTCATTGTCAGTGTCAAATTTAGGAAGGGCCATGAGTCTAAAAAATTGAAAAAACAATTACTTTTAAAGGGTTTTTTTTTTTTTTTTAATAAATCAATTTAGGTTTGTCGCGATATGAGCCTCTTTACAAAATTCGATCTGCGTTTGTCATTATAATAATGGATGGCAATAATTTAGATCACATCATTTAAAAATTAATCAATTAGATTAACCTTTTTCTTTTTTTGTATTTAATGTGGAAGATACCTATTCATATTATTTATAAATTAATTTCAATAGTTTTAAGTTACAAAGAATGTATCTATTGTATATAAAAAAAAATAAGTATATACCGATATCTTAATTGTTTTGAACTCGTTTCAACATTGGGGTGTGTTTTATGTAAGATGAGAGGTGAATGAAGCTGTTCATCGGTTAACAAAGATTGGTCTTTCTGTTACAGAAGAAGTTATACATTTAGAAGATCAATGCTTCTCATGGTGTTACTGAAATTATAATGGTTGAACGTTGTGTTCAAGATTTTTCTCATATATGAATGGATGACATGAATGTTCTAAAAAAAACAAAAAGTACATAACTATTATTATTGACCGAAGGATGTCTCCTCAGGGTTTATTTTTATCATATAATCTGTATCAATATAAGAAATGCTTATAAAAACAAAACAAAATATATATATATATATATATAGATATAGATTTATGTGTAAGGAAAAAAAAATCAAATTTAGTCTCTAAGTTTTACACGATTTCAACTTAGCCATTGGGTTTCTAATTTTGACAACCAAGTCCTTAGATTTTGTCCCATTTTCAAATAGGTCCTCCATTTGATTTTCGTCCAACTTACTAGCTTTTCCTCTACCATCTGTCGCCCCTTTGACACGTCATTGCACAAGTTATTAGTGCCACGTCACTTTAGTACTGCCACATAAGCCAAAAAAGTCGACCATACTATTAAAAACTTGGTAGCTAGCTCATTAAAAAAAACTGAAAAAATATACAAACCCCCTTCAAACTACCAGCCTATTGTCAATGTCCACCCCTCAAACTATTAATTAAGTTAATGTCCCATCAAAGTCAGCAAAAAAAAACGACATTAAAATTGTAGCATTTCTCAATTATAAATGTCACCCCCTTGAAATCTTTTTTTTTTCAAATAATATATATATATTATAATTTTTATGAATGAGATTTTTGTTATGGGGGTGAACGTTAACAAATTTTATTTTTTTTTGGTAGTTTGGAAAGTACATTGGCTCAATCTATAGTTCGAGGAGACATAAGGGGCGTAGCTAGAATAAAGGGTTTGGGGGGGCAAAAGAAAAATTAGAAAAAAATCTGGGGGGTCAAAAGTAATTTTAAAGGTATATATTTAAAAAAAATTAAAAAATTTTGGGAGACTTCTAATCTTTTTTTTTTCGCAGCGGGGGGGGGAGGCTGAGTCTATGTGGCTCCGCCCCTGGATACATTTGACAATGAGATGGTAGTTTGAAGGGAGTATGGGACGTTTCCCTTAAAGGAAAAGGAAAAAAAAAAAAGAAAAAAAAAAAAGATAAATGCTTAGCTGATTGTGTCACATTATTAAAAAAAAAAAAGGCATTTTACATTGGTAATATCATTTACTAGAGGCCTCTTCGGGCTTTGTAGGGCCCACTCAAACTCTGCAAAGCTCGTTACCTATCGTGCCCAAGATATAAGTCTATATGCCCTTAGGCTGGGCTGTGCCCGATGGGTTAGCCCTCCCTCAAGGGAGTCACCGACCGACGAACACATTAGTAAAGAGACTACAAAAGAACAGATATCCCCCCCCCCCAAAAAAAACCCAAAAAAAAAAGTTTATGGTATTTCCTATTTAAATTCGACTTAGTAAGGGAATGAGCCATTGAAGCATCCCCCAAAGAAAAGAAATTCATAAATATATGTTGCCTTCAATACTGGTCCCTTTATCTTCATTCCTTGCCATATTAAGTCTACTTACTATTTTGATGGTAGTCCTATAAATGAAGGTAATTGTCCATATTCTGAGGTAGGCACATATTGTCCCCCTACTCTTATTTCATTAGGTTCTCTCTTGAATTATTCATTGACTTATGTATTAGAGTGTTTTCCACCACTACCTCTGACGAGTCACTATTGCTTGTTTCCTGTCATAACAGGTCTCATTGACTACACTATTGGCATGCGGTCAACTGTATGAACAAACTCAACAATAATAACCTATACCAATGGAAGAAACTTTATTTCCTTCTTTTAACACAAAAAAAGCCCTAGTCGTCCCTCCTTTTCTCTTTTCTAAACCAAATCAATTCTTGTGGCCGAAGAAGCTTCATTGACCGAAATGTCGTTCTTCAAATTTACATGAAAAACCAAAACATTAAAAAACATGAAATATCTCTCTTTTCCTTCAAATTGTTTTGGAACCAACTCACTACTGAGTTACCCATAAATATCAACAAACAATTACCTCTAAAATGACTTGACATTTCAAACAACCAATTTTCTGATGAGCTTCTAGCTAGTTTGTGTAAAAAAGGAGAACTAGAATAGCTTATGGTGATATAAAACTAATTGTGGGTCTTGTGATGCCTTGGCTTTATACAATACGGCTATAAGTGAAAATCTCTAATTTCACATGTGACATTACTACATCATAAATATAATTTTGCAGTGATTTTTTTTTTCTTTTTAAACACATTATGAATACTTCACATAACACTATAGAGCTGATTGAAATGTCTCGATATATAATATATATAACTTAGTTTTAGTGGCTCCGCCCCTGGATACATTTGACAATGAGATGGTAGTTTGAAGGGAGTATGTGGACGTTTCCCTTAAAGAAAAGAAAAAAAAAAAAAAAGATAAATGCTTAGCTAAATGTGTCACGTTATTAAAAAAAAAAGAAGGCATTTTACATTGGTGATATCATTTACTAGAGGCCTCTTCGAGCCCTGTAGGGCCCACTTAAACTCTGCAAAGCTCCTTACCTATCGTGCCCAGGATATAAGTCCATATGCCCTTAGGCTGGGTTGTGCCTGATGGGTTAGCCTTCCCTTAAGGGAATCACCGACCGACGAACACATTAGTAAAGCGACTACAAAAGGATGGATGTCCCCCCCCCCCCAAAAAAAAAAAAATTATGGTATTTCCTAGTTAAATTCAACTCAATAAGGAATGAGTCATTGAAGCATCCCCAAAGGAAAGCAATTCATAAGTATATGTTGCTTTCAATACTGGTCCCTTTATCTTCATTCCTTGCCATATTAAGTCTACTTACCATTTTGATGGTAGTCCTATAAATGAAGGTAATGGTCCCTATTCTGAGGTAGGCACATATTCTCCTTTTACTCTCCTTTCACTAGGTTCTCTCTCGAATTTTTCATTGACTTATGTATCAGAGTGTTTTCCACCACTACCTCTGGCGAGTCATTATTGCTTGTTTCCTGTCTTAGCAAGTCTCATTGACTACACTATTGGCGTGCGGTCAACTGTATGAACAAACTCAACAACAATAACCTATACCAATGGAAGAAGCTTTATCTCCTTCTTTTAACACAAAAACAGCCCTAGTCATCCCTCATTTTCTCCTTTCTAAACCAAATTAATTCTTGTGGCCAAAGAAGCTTCATTGACCGAAATGTCATTCTTCAAATTTACATGAAAAACCAAAACATTAAAAAACAATGAAATATCTCTCTTTTCCTTCAAATTGTTTCGGAACCAAATCACGACTGAGTTACCCATAAATATCAACAAAAAATTACCTCTAAAATGGCTCGACATTTCAAACAACCAATTTTCTGATGAGCTTCCAGTTAGTTTGTGTAAAAAAGGAGAACTAGAATAGCTTATGGTGATATAAAACTAATTGTGGGTCTTGTGATGCCTTGGCTTTATACAATAAGGCTGTAAGTGAAAATCTCTAATTACATGTGACATTACTACATCATAAATATAATCTTGCAGTGATTTTTGTTGTCTTTTTAAAAACACTATGAATACTGCACATAACACAATAAAATTGATTGAAATATCTCGATATATAATATATATAACTTAGTTTTAGTTTGCATAATAAATGCACTCTAGGTGTATTAAATAAGTGCAACAAGCGGCATGTAAGCATCCATAATTATACATACCAAATATAATATCAGTTTAAGTCATATTACATATAAAATAAGTAACTATAAACTTAATAAACATATAAAACTAGCTCCTTAGTACAAAACATGCAACATATGGTCTAATAACAATCAAAGTTGGTAAATGGACCTTCGCGCTCAACTTCAATCCCTGCATCAAGGTCTATATAACTATGAAGTCATCATATTTACAAAGGCAAATAAGTGAGTTTTCTGTTTTTATAGTATAAAAGAATGTTGGTTTATTCAAGCAATATAAATAGAAATAGTTGTAAATGTATGCATATGCAACAATGATCTTTTGGTTTGAGTAAGTCTTATTTATTTTCTTTCACACCTCTCCTTCTAAGCCTAAGTACCAACCCGTCTTAGCGGATTTTGGAGCCGATACTCCCACAATATAAAGTTTAACTGTTTGATGTTGGAAACCTTCCAATCCCAGCTTTGTTATTATTATTAAAAGCCTTTGGACTGTTAGCCGATACTACTTAGTCCACCGGCTTGTCATTTCCTATGCTACTCACCAGTTTTTGTTAATAGCTATCTTTTCAGCTATTTATTTTCTTAAACACTATGCATTTCATGTGTAATATTTCAAGGAAGAATAAATCAACAACTACTATAATAAGGAATTGCAACATCATTCCCCAGTAAGTACTTCAATACTTATCCTCTTTTGCTTGGATTCTTGACTTCTTTTCTGCATATAAATTATATACATACAAAATAATACATATAATAGTTTTTTTTTTTTTGAGACTTTATGTTGTTTTGGGCCCTCAACTCTTTATATTTATTTTGTACATTATGTTTTATCATTTTTATTTACCATTAAGATAAAGACAATCATTATAATAGAGTTATTGTGGTTTACACATCTATGTCGCAATAATGATATTATAATTAATTTAGGGATAAATTTACTAAACCTTTCTGAAATGCCATGACTTTTGCAATGTTCTCTTCAAAGTTCAAAAGTACTCAATTTGGTATATTAAAGTTTGAATTTGTTGCAATGTCCCCCCTCTGTTAGACAATTCTGTCAAATAAGATAGTCAAAAGGGTGAAATGACCTTTATATCCCTAATTTTTTTTTAAAAAAATTACAAATTTACCTTTAATTTCGATAAATACTTAAAAAACAAGGGATAAATATATTTTAGCCCCTCAAACTAACAGCCGTTTTTGTTTAGCTCCCCCGAAATGACAGCTCATACATATGAATACATCAAACTACCTAAACCTTGTAAAGTAGCCCCCTCAGTCTACTTGAGCCATCTGTTTGGACAGATCAGTGACCACATGCGCCTCACGTGACCACGTGCGCCTCACGTGACCTTCCTGTGTTCGGTCTCCCCATTTTGCCCTTCATTCAGCCTAGTGAAATCCCGTGTTGTGTTGCCCTTCTTTCAGCCAAGTGAAAACGCCATGTTTTAACTATACCTTAAACTTAATGTTTTTTTTTTTTTTTTGTAAGTCTTAAATCCCAAATTAGACACGCCAGAGTTTGAAGAACACACTCCTTGAGTCTGGAGACACCCCCGAGTTTGAAGAAACATACTCTCATCCCTTCCACCAAGACTCTAACGCTACAAAATAGTTTTGCTCATTTCAGCTAGTTACGGTAAGAATTTGTTACTGTTAATACATGATTTTCATAAAACCCATACGAATAGCAACAACTTGAAATTAGGGTTGATGTGTTTAAAAAATGTTTGGCTGATTGTAAGACATTTAGGGCTTGAAATTAGTTATCGCTGATTCAGTGCATGATTTTCAGTAAAAGCCCGTTTTATAATGGATTTATTTTTGTGTGTCCCGAAATGGTTAAATGTCTATTTTTTTGAAATTAGCATTGATGTGTTTAAAAAATGTTTGGTTGATTGTAAGACATTTAGGACTTGAAATTAGTTGTGACTAGTTCAATGCATAATTTTCAGTAAAAGCCCATTTTATAATGGATTTATTTTTGTGTGTCCCGAAAGGGTTGAATGTCTATTTGTTTGGTGTGTCCCAGTAGGCCTTTTTAACAATATCTTTGCTTTGTCGTTGGCTTTGTCTAAAGTAGTGTGTGCTTGGTCTCATGTGGTAGATAAATGGGTAGGACATCAGCCATTTAAAAAAGTTGTTGTTGTTGTGGATAGTTCTCATTATGTGGCCCCAACGGATTGCATTATATTGACTATGCTTAGGTTAATGCATAAACAATGGACAAAAATGTAAAAATGCTGTTGCCATTGGTTGTTTATTATATTTTTATTTAATTATGGTCCCATACTTCTGTGTTATGTTACTATCAATAATATGTGTGTGTTTGATTTGGTGAAAGTTCATGTCCTACCTTTATTTTTTGGAAAGTACATTAACGTTAAACTTTTATTTATGTTTTGTTTTGTTTTGTTTTATGAATTTAATATTAAGGATGGCTGGAAAGGAGTTTGTGCTGGAGGTGCATTATGAGGGTAAGATGAATAGGGAGTTTAGGTGCACATACGTGGGGGGTGACGTAGATGTCTGTGAGAAGAAATTTGACTTTGACTTGTTGTCATTTTTTGTAGTTAAGGATATTGTTAAAAAATATGGATACAAGTCGGGGGACCTTCTTTATTACTTAGTTCCAAGTTCTGATCTTCAAAATAGTCTTAGATTAATTACATCAGACCATGACGTGATGGGTATGGTTGATGTACATAAAGAGTCACAAATTGTGGTATTGTACCTTGTATCCTTTGGTGATCATAGAACTTATGTTGAGGATGATGAGAATGATGAGTACGATTATAATAATGAGGGTGAGGATGATGGTGGGCATTCTAGGATTGATAGAGACGATCCATATTAGGATGAGATTTTATGAGCTTGATTTGTTTAATGAAGAACCCAATGCTGCTAGGTCATCCATGAATGGGCGAAGGGTTGAAGAAGGTGAGAATGAGAAAGGCCATGGGGATGGACATAATGAGGGTGAAAAGGATGGAGATCCTAGTGGTTCTAGTAGGGTAGGGGCTAGTGGATTTGATGATGACCTAAGGATGAAGGAGATTCAGACATGGCTGTTAGTGACATCCTTATCTCTCCTCCCAATAGTGATGAGGAGGATGATATTGTATCGCAACCTCGGCCTGCATGTGTTCCCAAACATGATGAGTTCCAGATATTTGACCTAAAAAACCTGCATTTGTTTGTAGGGTAGAAATTCCCTTCAATCAAGGTCTTTAAAGAAGCTGTTAGAGAGGATAATTTGCAAAAGGGTAAGGATGTACGTTTCAAAAAGAATTATTTGACCAGGTGTATTGTGGTATGTAGGGACCCGAGTTGTGATTATAGGGTTTATGGTGTTAAGTGCAAGAAAGAAGAATCTTTTGAGATTAGATCATATTGATCAAGACACACATGTACCCGAAAGCATAAGAATAAAATTGTAAATTCTAAATGGATTGCAGACAGACTAATTAAAAAGTTTAGAACACAACCTAACATCGCTATCTCGGCTCTTCTAGGTGAATTTAAAGACAAGTGGGGTGTAGACCCTAATTCTTGATAGTTGTATAGGGCCTGAAAATTGGCCAATGATATGATTTAAGGTAAGCATAAGGAACAGTATCACATGCTTTGTGACTATTGTGAGACAATCAGACAAACAAATAAGGGGAGTTATGTATTGATCAGGGTGGAGAGACCTTTCGCGGAGTCTCTGGCCAGGTTCCACTGGTTATATTTTTTCCTAACTACCATGAAGAGGGGGTTTGTAGCTAGCTGTAGGCCACTTATTGGATTTGATGAGTGTTTTTTTGAAAGGGACATTTAAGGGGCAACTTCTGTCGGCAGTTGGAAGAGATGAGAATAATAACATGTACCCAGTGACAATTGCAATAGTTGAAGCAGAGGTGAAAGATAACTGGACTTGGTTTTTGCAAACTCTTTTATCCGATCTTGGCACACCACTTGCACAAGGGTGGACATTTATTTCTGATCGCCAAAATGTGACAATTTATTACCTTCCATTTTATTTTTGATGATGTATATTGTTGTTGTTTACTAATGGTGAATATCCTAATTAAAATATACTTGGCTGATTTGCATGGTTTGGTACTGAGTTTCGATGAGGTTATCCCTAGTGTTGACCATCGTTTTTGTGTCCGTCATTTGTAAGCAAACTACAGAGATGACGGACATCGTGGGATGGCGTTGAATGAGAAATTATGGGCTGCGGCTGTAACTTACATCGAAACTGATTTCAACAAAGCAATGGAGGAAATTAAGGCAATAAGCCCGAATGCCCATGAGTATTTGTCGAAAGTTGACCCAAGTGTGTAGTCAAGGGCTTAGTTCAACGAATTCCCTAAGTGTGATCTATTTATGAACAATTTGTTGGAGTGTTTCAACACATACATCCTGAAGGCCCGTGATCAACCGATAATAACAATGCTGGAAATGATAAGGAAGATGTTGATGAAATGGTATCAGGCAAAGATGGATGACATAAGAACAATGACCAGTAGAATTTGTCTAAAAATTGTTCAAAAATTGGATCAAATTGGGGAGGAGGCCATCCATTGCTATATCACTTATGCCGGGAATGAGATGTTCGAAGTGACTCTTCGAAATAAACAATATGTGGTCAATCTGATTAGGAGAACTTGTGGTTGTAGACAGTGGGACTTGACAGGAATCCCATGTTCTCATACAATGTCAGCAATTTGGTTCGACCATGCAAACCCTGTGGACTACGTGGATGACTGTTATACTGTGGAAACGTATAAGAAGGCATACAATGAAATTGTGTATCCAATGCCTTGCAAGGACCAATGGATGCATACCGACCATGAGAAGTTAGAACCACCTGTGTACAAAATACCACCCGGTAGACGTAGGAAAGTAAGGACTAGAGGACCGGATGAGCCTAAAAATCCTTATAGGATGAGGAATGGTGGTATTATAATGAAGTGCTCTAGATGTCGAATAGTAGGGCACAATACAAGAACATGTCCACAGAGGAAGAAAGATGCAGTAAATTACAGAGGACCTAACACAATTGCAACACAAAAGGAGGTGAGCTATTTATACTGTTTGAACCTTTTTTAGTTTGTATAAAGTTTTGGACAACTCAATGTTAATTCATTTGCATTATATTGTTTACAAGTGCAAGATGATGGGACAAATTTGCATGATCAAAATTCAACTCCACATTCAAACCCTACCATTGCAACAGTAAGTGCTCCATACTCTAATCATGTTCTAAACTTGGTAATGCTTTTAAACTTGTGATAGTTACAATTTCGTAATGCTTCTAAACTTGTGACAGCCACAACGTAGAGGTCGAGGTAGGGGAAGTGGCAGGGATAGTGTCTAGCCTACCCCACAAGGAGTAGAGGTCATTCCAAGAAGTGGACCAAGGACTAGGGGGATATCAGGATAGGGGTAGGGGTCACTCTACCCCACAATTGGCCCATAGTTTTTCAACTCTAGCTGCATCTAGTAGCATGGGTCAGCATACCCCATATTTTGGTAATGCTTCAAAGGTTAGTGGTTACAATTAAAAATGTGTTATTTCAAATGTCATGTAATTAATACTTGTCAAATAGTCATATGCTCATTAATGGGAAAGGGTACCATGAAGTAGTGAATTTCTAGGTTCAATTGAATTTTGAATTTTGCGTTTGATTTGGCTTTTGATTTAAATGTTGGATTTGGTTTTGACAAGTAGGTTATCTTTATTTGTTTGCACTACGGTTGAAATGTGACTTAAAATTGAGGGAAGAAGCTTGATGTTGTGTTCAAGTTGGAGTAATTGAAAGTTGTTAAAATAGTGGAATTTAATCCATATAATAGTTATTTATTTATGAAACCAACTGTGTTAGAGATACTTGTAGGGTTTAGGATTTTGAGAAAAAAAAAATAATAAAGAACCATTTTTTTCTCTTACATTTTGCTCAAGTTTTGACCTTCCTAATGTCATTTTGCACAATGGTTATTGATTATTCTCTTGCATACACATGCAGCCAATGGTTAAAATCAGAAAATGACATTAGGATTTAGGAAGCTCAAAAGAGTAATTTTAGTCTCAAACAAATTTTACTATTCCTGTGGCATTGACATTTTTTTTTATAGCTTTAAGTATAGAAATATAACTTGGTAATATTTCTTAGTCTCAAGGTACTGTCAATACTGTCTGATTGTATGGATCTCCATAGTCACAACAACTGCAGCCTACAAAACAACCGTAGCTGGCCAACGCTTGTAGTGTAAGTAATCCAAGTTTAATTACCATTTTTTTTGCTCATTTTTTTGTTAATGCATTTTTGACAATTGGACAAGTTATACCTTTCTTATTGCATACATTGGTTATATTTTTCAGTCTTAAGGTAATGTCAACACTGTAAGATTGTATGGACCTCTATAATCTCGAGAAACACAACAAATTGGAAGTCAATCACTATTGCCTCATGCGTACCCAAGATTTGAGTAGCGGTTGAAGGGTTGGAATAGATGTGCCACATCAAAATCACCTATTGTTACTGGAGGGATTGTTTCAAGGCTATGAGCATCAGATTGGATGAGGGGTCAATGTGGCACATTTCATGAAAATATAGATGATACTGTTGTTGACCTAGATCCTGATATAGATCACATTGAGATATCATAATTGGGTAGAAATCCTGGTAGAGGAGCAGGTTCATCAACGCCATTAACCAGAGGAAAAAAAAAAGCATTGTACCGACAATTGAGAAGGCCCTTGAAATAATTGAGTCCAATAATAAAAAGAGGAAGAAACCAGAATGGCAGAAGTATTAAAGTGCAATTGAATGAGTGTAGTATAATCGTACTATATGGATGTATATTGTTACATTGTTGTTTATGTTTATGGATGTATTTTTTGTTAAGCTAAATTGTTGTTTTCATAAGACGAACAGAGTTGTTGTGTATGTTTGGAAGACTATGGTATTTAGAAAACATATTACTGACATGTGTTATTTTCAAACTATTGTAAATCAAAGATTTTGCTTGTAATTTATATGAGGTATTATTGGTATATTATATTGTTATAAGATATTGCTTTGTAACTAGTATGCAAAATTGGTGATATGCATGTTGATAAGTTTGGTCTAAACTTTTTTTTTTTTTTTAACTCAATTCAGCGAAAAAATTTGTAATTAATTGTGACAAATACTTGTAATTAATTGCGTGTCATTTCTTACACATGCAATTAAAAAATCACAAGATTTTACAAGGGCGGGCTCCCCTGCCTCTATTTGCCACCGCATGAAGGGTGTCGCTCAAATTGCTTGATGAGTCATGTAAACATCTTTTTAATAAAGCGTCTCAAAGTTTTCATATGATATGGGCAAGGGGCTCGTTGTTGGTTGAATTATACTACTCATTTTTATTTCTAACTATATTTTACCTCTTGGAAGTTATATAAGTTGACATTCACTCATTTGTATTTAATACTGTGACATATACTTGTAATTAATTATGTGTGATTTTTACTTGTGACAAATAAATCTATGGGGTTTTACAAGTAATAGATAACTCCTTGTAACTAACAATGATTTTTAGTTGTGACAAATAAATCTATGGGGTTTCACAAGTAATAAATAACTCCTTGTAACTAACAAGGAGTTACAATAACAGGTTGTAACTAACAAGGAAATCCATAAAGCAATTCCAAATAAGTTTACAATAACAGGTTGTCTAATTGATTACGATTACATTCTTCCAAGTTTTTTTCATCAACCACAAACTTCACTACAATCCTTCACGGCAACATCATCCTCCCAACACTACAATAACCTTGCCCTCTCAAACTAGAACCGCACAACAACAACAACAATGTTAGAATAAAACAAATGGCTAATGTCATGCGGAAGTTCTTTTCAAGTGTGCTGTATTTACTTTTTTCAAAATCTAATTGAAGACTCAATTTGGCCAATTTGATTCTTATTGCATTCTTGTGTTGGGCTATTTCAACTTCATACTTAACCTCACAGAGTTTGGCCTCTGATTCCAATTCATCTTCCTTCTCTCTCAACCTCCACATCACCCTTCTACAATGCTTGCACACTTCTTTATTAACCTAAAGAAAATAATCACAGTGACCATCACCTTTTTTATGCATTTACCACAAATGTATCAGAGGAAAAAAAATTCATTTTGATGAAACCCTAATTCGCAAAAACACAAAAGCCCCAAATCGAAAATTCCCCAAAAAATAAAGACTTGATTAAAATCTGATTTACCTTGTAATTAGCACATCCAAGAAATCTTCTACCGTAGTTGTCTTTAGTCAAAGATGTCTTCATCAGTGCTTGGAGGCTGGATAGACATTTTTTTTGAGGAACTCTGGATACGATGGATGGAGAAGGCGAGGACTCTGCGTTTTTTCCGAGGGACTCTGCGTTTCCATGGGCAAAGTGTTCATCATCTTCATCGACCTCACCACTTGATACATTCGACATCGTTGCAGCTATAAGAGAACTCAGATATGGAGTAGAGACCAGCTTTGAGATATCAAATGCAAAAGTGGAGTCTAGCTTCGTGTTTATTATGAAATGTTTTAATGAAGCTCGTTGGGAAGAAGGGCAAAATGGGGAGACCGAACGCAAGAAGGTCACGTGAGGCGCACGTGATCATGGATACGTCCAAACAGATGGCTCAAGTAGATGGATGTAGCTACTTTACAAGGTTTAGGTAGTTTGATGTATCCATATGTATGAGTTATCATTTTTTTTTTTTTGGGCTAAACAAAAACGATTGTTAGTTTAGGGGGCCAAAATATATTTATCCCAAAAAACAAATTAACCCACATGTAGGTGAGTCATTGGGTCACGAGACCCACGACGGGGTCACCACTAGACCCCGCCGTGGGTTTGGTCATGACCCATGTTGGGTCACGGCTGGTGACCCAGTCGTAGGTCACCAGACCTATGGCGGGGTTACAACCAAACCTCGCCGTGGGTCTAGTTGCAACCCACGGCCATGGGTCACCACCAAATGTCACTGTGGGTTACTTAAAAAAATAAATAAAAAAATCAAGGGTATTTAGATAATTTAACACACTTTAGTTATGATTTAACAGAAAATCTTATGAGATGAGAGACATTGCAAAAGTTATGACATTTCAGGGGGGTAAGTGAAGTTATTCCATTAATTCTAAAGCAAACATATATAATAGCACAAAAATTAACATTTAAACACCAAAGCAAGCCGTAGCCATGGTAACATAAGGTTTAAATGCTAGTCTAGAGAAAAGACAAAATACAAAATAAAAAGTAAAAACAATCCATGAATCAATACTCTAAGTCAAATACTAACGTTTAAACAACGAAGCAAGTTGTAGCCATGGTGACATAATGTTTAAACGTTAATTTAAGAGAAAAGACAAAATAAATAAATAAAAAAAGTAAAAAAAATCCATCAATCAATAATCTAAGTCAAAGACTGATGTTTAAACATCGAAGTAGGGCTATAAACGAACATTCGAGAATATGACAACTTGAATGTTCCAATGTGATGTTCGAACGTTTGGGGAAACGACAGTTTGTACGTTTTGAGAAACGACAACTCGAATGTTCGTCGTCGAACCTTCTAGAGAATTGCTCAAATGTTCAGCTAGGGTAAAGTTTTAGAAAATTTGATTTATGGCGTTTCAAATTATAAGTGTTGATTTTATATAGAGTGTATTTGTCAAATCATTATGTCTTGCTTTATTTTTAATGTTTATTATTTTTGAGGTATTATAATATAGGTTAATTATAGCTCGATTCATTTAATTAAACGGGTCGTACCCATTCAAACCTAACTTATTAATTTCACGTTGGATTCGTAGGTTGTGTAAAATAGAGTAATGCTTGTACATCTACTCTACGTTTTTTTCAGTGTCTTTCTAGTATATATAGACTATCTTTTTCATTTTTTTGAGAAGAGCAAGTGGACCCCAGCTTTTGTTTAAAAAATAAAAAAGTTAATTCATGTGTACTAAAAACACATAAAAAAAAAATAAAGTAAATGCATAAGCATTACTCTTTAAAAAATTATCAACCTTAACTTTTCAATGGGATGACAAACGGCAGACGAAAAGTCAATAAATTAGATGGAGAGACTTATTTGAAGTTGGGACTGATTGTCAAAATTGCAAAATTTAAGAATTAAATTGAAATAATGAGAAAAATCTAAAAACTAAATTTGATATTTTCATAAATTTTAATAGCATAATTGGAGTCTTATTTTATTACAGAGATCCTAACTGTTCAAAGTTAGGTACTGCCAGCAGACTCAGTTACAAAGGAATTACGAAACCTCAAAAGTTCAATCCTTATCCCCAAACGTGCCCCGGCCCACGAGTCCATATATTAACCCTCCCCTCTCCTCCCCCTCTCTCTCCCACCACTCAACCTGGTTTTCACTTTCTCTCATCACAACCACAACACACACACACATTAACGAAGCTCTCCTTGCCATGGCTTCCATATCTCCTCCGACGCCTCACAACCTGACCTTCCCAATCCCCAAATTCTCATCCAGAAGACCATTCTACCCTTCCCCTTCCCCGTCCCACTCCCTCTCCCACTGCCGCTGCCACCACCACAACCCCTCCTCCTCCGACAACTCCGTGCGCTGGCGATGGGACTCTGCGCTCCACGACGTCGTCAATACCGCCCTCAAACGCTTCGATTCCTACTTCAACTCGACCAAGAAAGAGCCCAGGGACGTTCGCGCTGCGGCAGAGGAAGTTGAAGAGGACGAATGGGATTGGGATCGCTGGCGCAAACACTTCGACTCAATCGACGCTCAGGAGCGCCTCGTCTCTATTTTGAAGGTCTGTCTGAGCTAGATATGAAATTATTGGGTTTGATTATTTTTTGCCTTTTGTTGTGTGGAAATTATTATTAAGCTGATATTTTTTCGTTTTGTGGCAACAGTCACAGTTGGGTCGTGCTGTCTATACAGAGGATTTTGAGGATGCTGCCAGGCTCAAGGTGGCCATTGCAGCTGCGGCTACGAATGATACCGTTGGCAGAGTGATGTCTCATTGGAATGTATGAAAACAGTGGTTGGCAAAAAATTAAGGCCTTTTTTTTTTTGGCTAGCATTTTTCCCTTTTTAGCTTTCTTTTTATTTTTTAAAGTTTTGAAAATCTCTTTATTTCAGAAAGCTATAGATGAAGAGCGTTTCCATGATGCAGCTTATATGCGAGATAGTGCTGGTGCTGGATTGGTGAGTTGCCTAAAAGACTTTCTGAATCATAATGCGTGTGTCTGTCTCAGCTGTTGTTGTAGAAAATGCTCTTTTATGTTCGAGTGCCAAATGTAGGTTGATGAATGACTCTAGTGGTATTTCAATGTACATATTTGATCGTTTTTTTATTTTTTAAATTGTTTGTTTCTAGGAAATATTTCTGCGCTTGTCCATCATAATCTTTGGTAATTGTTTGCCACAAGAGCCAGCCTGCTAGTTTTCATAAGGATTGCCACATTTTGCCTAGATGAGCCATACCTTGCTAATACATAATTATTCAGTTTTTATTAGTTTTTATTTTTTAGTTTTTGCCATAACATCAAATTGTTATTTGTTCACAGAATTTTTACTTGGTCAACATCCACTTTCCTGGAACTAATGGAACACAGTACCAATATATTTCTTTGGTCCTTTTTAATCACGAATACCTAATAGTATATGATGCTGTCCATATCATATGATTATTTGGTGTTATGTAGTTTATTTTGTGGTTCTGGTTTCCAGGTGGGATGGTGGGCTGGGATTTCGAAAAATATGAATGATCCTCATGGTCTAATTATTCGAATAACAGCTGAGCATGGAAGATATGTGGCGAGAAGTTATAGCCCTCGGTGAGGTCCTTTTCTTGACTAGGAAAAAGTTTCATCTGGATCTTCAGTGCTTTCATGAAAGTAACACTAGTGTTAATAATGGAGATCAAGCTTAGTCAGACTTTCTTAGCCAAGTGTGGAGCTTTGGCATTGAAGTTGTTTTCTGTTGGGATTGTAAAGGCATCTGTGCCTTTTGTTTTGATGGTGTTTCTTAATTTATTGCTTTTCCCTTGTTTTAAATCATTCCTTTTGGAAATGGCTTTGTCTCATGGATGTTCATGAGTTGATTGGGATTTTCTTATTAATGTTTGTATATATTTGGGGGAAAGTAGGGCTCTCATAGATCCCTAATAGTTAGATTGCCTTGTCTGAAATCTGGGTTCAAATTTTCTGCGAGTTAAGTTATAGTATTCTTCAGGATAAATAAATGCCATAAACTGTTTTAAAATTTTGAACTAAAAAAAAAGTGACAGAAAACTTGCAAACTTTAGTATATTTGGAAATAAGTTCTATAAGAAGAAATTATTGCAAGTTAACATTTAGTATCAAAATGACAGTGTACTTAAAAAAAAATGACAGTGTACTTGTTAATGATGATGAAGCTCTTGAGACTTGGACCCAATCAGATAATTGAATGATTTGAAACATGATTGGAGTGCCTTTACTAGCTAGGGTTTCATAGCAGACTCATTTTCTATGCATTATGCAACCAGAAGACAATCTATAGGTATTTTCGAGAGAGCTGTATTACATTTTTTATTTAACTTTTTTTTTTTTTTTTTTTAAAGTTTTCGACAAATGTTTATCTTCTTAATCGTTATTGAATATGGAGTCCAGATGGACTGAATGATTGAACAGTTTCATTCATTATTGATCCTGTTTATAGGCTGGAGAGTGGTCTGTTTTAGATAATATTGCTTGTGAGACCTTTGCAACTGAGCAAATAGAAGCAAAACATGTAAATTACTAAATTTCAATTAGAATTTGATAATATGAAGGAAAAATATATATGTTAACAGTTTTACCTGTTGTCAATTAAAAAGACCTAGCGGTAGGGATGGGAATGGAACTGGTAAACAATCAATCTCTTACCCTGTCAATTTGGTGCATGTCCAGCCCTGGTTGGGCAATTTAGGGACTTCTGCCTTTTCTCTTGGTATTTTAATAAGCCATATGCTGTATGTTGAATTATCCGCAACCTGACAGATTAGAGTCTTTGCTTTTCCATCAGCACTTGGATACAGTAATTGCATTGGTGTTCTGGCAAAAGCTCACTGGTTTATAATATGGTGAATGCATTTAATTTCCATCTGCTTTCTTCGCCTTGAAGATGTCTTAGAAGGCTTAATATTTATATTTAGTTAATTTGGTTATCTTGGACACCTTTTCATATCGACTTTTTATTTAAATTACTTTCGGTATATAATTAAATTTTTTCAATTGGATCCTGTCACATGTCATGCTACTTTTTCTTACTAGTAAATATTCTTTTTAATTTTTTTAAGGCATGTTATTCCTCAATCTTTATTGCTTTTTTTTTTCTTCCTTCTAGGCAACTTGCTACGGCCACATCTGGTATTCCCTTGTTTGAGATTTTTCTTACAGTGAATAAGAGAGGTGAATACAAACAGCAGGTGTGTTTTCTCTACCCACTTAACTGCTTGAATCAATTTTTCTAATGGAAAAAATTTGACATTAGACCATATTTTCTGATTCTTACGGCTTATCAAGTTCTCTGTGAATTTTTCCTCTGACAAACTTTTGGTGTCAATGCCATGGGTCTTTTGAAGTTAAACTAGAGTAGTTGTTGGTGAAACAAACTGAAGCATTACTTATTTTATGGTCTTTGAGTGGAAATAAGGCAGTATCTGATGGAGGTTTATGATAAGTCGATAACAGACAGCATGAACATCAAATTATCAATGTCCTTGAAGCTTGAATAGTATATATAAGCCATCCATGAGAATTTGTGCTGTTTCTGGTATAATTGATTCCTACAAGAAATAACAATGTGCTTGAAGTGATAAATCACAAAATACTTGTTTTAAAAACATTCCCCTTGTAAATAGCAAAAGGGTGGAAATTGGAAGTGTTCTGTTAGCTTGGTTTTCAGCAAATTGTCTGGGGTAAGGGATGGTATTCTAAAGTGTGCCTGCTTCTGTGATCCGATCTCTTTTGTATTTATTTTGTATGGTTGTTTTGATTGTAGGGGTCATTTTCTATGTCTGACCATAAGAATATGATCATTGCCTCTGATGGTCTAGTGATAATTGTATTCTGGTCTTGATCAATTTTACTGGAATTGCTATCATGTAACTGTAATTTGAGATTCTGTTGTCTGTGTCTGCATAGACTTTGTATTGGCAGGCTTTCGGGCATATGTATATGTAGAGTACATACCATGTAAATCTATTCGTATGTGCATTCATGCATACTATCACTCAGCATAGATACGCTTGTGTAATTGCATCCATGTCTGCATGTGGAGGTACATACACCCAGATATACATGTGAGCATGCATGTGTTCGCCCTGTGTTTCAGGTGTTGTGACAATTACTATACCACATGTTATCTTTGTGCATCATGTCATTTTCAGGCTGTGTACTTAAAGCGAAGAGGAGTTTTTGAAGACTCTCCAACAGTTCGCTCTAAACCATTGGATGCCACTAGCAGCTTGAATCCATTAGACTCAACTGAAGACAAAAGTGATCTACTTGTTGTGAATTCTGAAGATCCCGAAGATGGTGATGATAGGGACGATAGTTCTGATCTAGCTGAGGGTATATCTAGTTTCCAGAACATCTTGAGAGATATGATTCCTGGTGTAAAGGTCAAGGTTTTAAAAGTGACAGCACCAGGGAAGGTGGACAGGGATTTGATATCTAAGGTGATTGAGCAGATAATTGAGGAAGAAGATGAAGAAGAGAAGGACAATGAGATAGAAAGTGTAGAAGCAGAAGATGAAGTTAATGGGGAAAGTGACCTAGAGAGAGATGAAATTGAAATGGATGCTGATCCAGGAATTATTGAAAGTGAAGAGCGAAATGAAATTGCAGTTAAAGTTGTTGTTGGTGGTCTTGCACAGAAACTCTCCAACAGTGTGCCAACTAAAGATTTGCTTCGAGTACCTGCTAAGCTAGAGAAGAAGGGGCGTTTGTCATTTTCCTTTTCTTTAGAGAAAAACATAAATGAGCAGGATTCTGGTAGCAAGGAAAGAGCTTCAGTAGATAAATCAGCTAAGCTTCGAGGTCAACGCAGCATTGACCATGTTATGTTTGATCTTGCTAAATTCATTGGTAGGGAGAAGATACCCTTGAAGGTTGGTTTGAAGGTTTTACTCGGCATTCCTTTGTACACATTTTGTAGAGTGCAGACCCATCTAACATGAGCCAAACTTATAATTTGTTCATGTAGTAAATTTCCAATCAAAATATGCCAAGTTTATAATCTTTTGCTTTAATGGTCAGGTGCTCAAAGATGTTGGTGAATTAATAAATCTGACTCTCAGCCAGGCTCAAAATTATCAACCACTATCTGGATCGACAACCTTTAATCGCATTGAACTGCCAACTTCTCCAGATCCTCTAAATGGTGATTATCTACAGAAGTTGTTCAGTTTTTAATTAGGTTGAGATTATGCACAAATTAGCTGCTTATGGTACTTGTTTGGGATGTTTCTAAGTTCTGACTGCATTGCCTCTTTTTATCTTGGGCCCTTAAACCAACTTACATTCTAAAGAGTTAAGAATGTGTACATTTTATCAGGACTTTACATTGGTGCACATGGACTGTACTCCTCAGAAGTCATTCATCTGAGACGCAAATTTGGTCAGTGGCAAGAGGATGGTGGTAAAAAGGAGCCTTCAGATCTTGAATTTTATGAATATGTTGAAGCCACAAAACTTACGGGTGATCCTTACGTACCAGCCGGCAAGGTAATATCGTAAACTCGATTATTTTATGCTATCTATATATTGATAGGGACGGATTTAGTGGAACTTGCTAAGAGAATTTATGTTTGTGCTTTACAAATTTTCATGACTTTTTGTGCTTTAAAAAAAATCTCTTTCAATTAATAGAAATGTTGTTCCTACCAAAGACTTACTTTGCATTGCATCTCTGTCTGCTATAGCTGGCAGTTTTTAAGACCTAGTGTTGAGTAAATGAGCATTGCCGAACATTCTCATTGCTTAGCAAAGAAAAAAAAAAGTTAATAGTTTTGAGTGTCTGACATTGGCATGTATGTGGCGTGAAATCCGTTTTAGAAACTTCTGGATGTGACACGTGCATCAAGGGGTCAATTTGTGATCTTGGTTTTGTTCAAGAGGCAGAATAAAATGAGATGTGTTTTAGGTGGCACAACAGTCCATTTTGTCTTTAATGAGCTGAATAAATTAGTTCCAGCTCAATTGATATTTCCTCCCCCTCCCCCCTTCCTAAGAATGGGGTGGAGGATTGGTTATGGGCTCAAGATTCCACTGGGTGCTTGTATTACTTATCAATCAAGGAGAAGAGAAAGAATTGATAGAATTAATAATAAAATGTGAAATTAATTTATTGTTGATTATTGTGCATTTTATGAATTGAATAGATAGAGTAGCTTGTGGAATGTCCTGGTACAGTTGGAAGTGGGGATATTGTGTATGAAGAGGAAGAATCCCATTTTTAATGTCTGGAATGCTATATTTAGATACTGAATGAAGTGTAATTTTTTATAATCCCTGTATCTCTTGAGTGAGAATCATAAATTTTGATAACGAGAAATATGACCTTGTCACACTGAATATAGGTTTTGGCTGCAATGAGTAGTTGGGGTTTCTGAATGCTAGCGGTAATTGTAGTAGCTTGATTAAGTTATTTGGCATAATAGGGTTGTTATTCCATGGGAGTCACTAATATCCAAGGGTTCTAAATGAAGATGCTTTATATCTTTTTGATGGAACTAGACATGTCTGAACTTAAATGTATTTCTGTAATTGGTAAATGATGTCCAAACTGCCCCATAATTGGAGGCAATCTCAAACCAGGCTTGGGAGCCCTTTTTAGGTCATCAGCACTGCAATATGAAAATTATGATAATAGTGGTTATGGTTCAAAGAGATTTTTCCATTTCAATGATGTCTTATTTTCAATGGTCTTTGCCCAAAACGTGTCTTATTCAATGATGTCTTGAAACTTGCAGTTTGTCCTTTTGATTCAATAAGATGCCAACCATGTAGAACCAAACGAGATAGGATTACTGTGGAGCCCAAGCAGCTCCCATAAACAAAGTCGGAATTGATTCTTTCTGGAATCTCATATACTTCAGCCATGAACTCTAACATGTGATTGCACCAACAGTCAGATTTACTTCAACATGATTATCGTTGTAAGGATAAAATAACAACACTAATAATATGTCGGATTGCTTCTCTTATTGGTCTCCTTTAACTGTTATTAAGTTGGCGACTTTTGTTTGAATCTTTTTTGCTAATGTATCAGTGCCCAATTTTGCAGACTTAATAAAAATTGTTTTCAGCTATTACAATGCGGTAATAATATATGCATGTCTATAATGTTGACTAACTTGATAAAAGTTGTTTTCAGCTATTTAAAAGTGTTATTAGAGCACTAGTAGCAGCTTCTCTTATATTAAAATAATGTTAAGGGAATCACTTTTGCTTTCCTAGATTTAGGGTACAACTTTTGGTGAGGGAACACTAAGGGAATCTGTTTCAAGGGATTTTATAAGAGTTTTCCGTACATTTAAGGAAGTGAAAAAAATTTAAAGAAGTTGCTGTTAGTGCTCTTATATACATTTGTGTATCATGCTTTGTCATAAGTATGCCATTTGTACTTGGTATATATGGAAAAAAGATACCCTAATTATGTTTCTTAAATATTTGAAGAATCGAAATGGATAAAAATGATATGGGCACCGTGTAGGCTTTGAAACAAGCATTAAAGAGCTAGTCTCCCACATGCAAAATATTTTAAGTATACATTATGCTAGTTTTAGGTTAGAAAACAAATAACAAACGTCAAAAGGCATAAATTATGCATAAATAATTAAAACTAATTTTAGAAGCTATAAATAATAGAAGAACACATGATCCATGATTCATATTTGATTTTTTTTTTTTTGATAAGTAAGAAATATTAATAAAAGCGCAAAGTGCAACCCTGATATATAAGAAGTATACTAGATGAACGCATAATTAAGAGAAGAAAAAAGTACAAGGAAATCCATATAGCTAATCACTAGGGGAGCTAAAAAAGCACCTGTCCAAGAAAAAAGAGAATGAAAGAAGGTCTTGAGCTCCCAAGTGTCCTTTCTTGTCATCGAAAATTCTATCATTACGTTTCCTCTATAGACACCATGGGGGAGGAAGGCACCATTTTCTACACAACAACACTTCGAGAGCGACCACCCGTCCACCAACAAGCAAAAAGATCAATCACCTGAAAGGGCATAACCCAAGACATCCCAAAGCGGCTGAAAAGTTCATATTTGATAGTTATAAAAGTTTAGGATTTGAAGGTTTTTAGGTTTCTAGGACATTAGATCTTGTATTTTGCAGCTTAAACCCCGCTTTTCCGTAAGAAAATATAACTTTATTCCCCCCCCCCCCCCCAAAAAAAAAAAAAAAAAAAAATCCCCAAAATGTGCTGTATCCTGCTGAGAAAAAAAATAAATTTTTTATTCATGGAACGTATTTGATACTTATCCTCGTATTACATGGTCCATGACCTCTAATATGTGCCATGTCTCACTGTGAATGCGGATAAAAAATTAAATTTCTTATTTATGGATACATATTTTGGATACATCTTCTATCCTTGCATTACATATTAGATATGGATATGTGCGGCCATTTTGAAGTATCTGTGCTTCTGAGCTCCATATACAATTGAGAAATCTATTAGAGCACTAACAACAGCTTTTCTTAGATTTTTCTTCAATGTAGGGAACTAAACTACTTTTTGCTTCCCTATTCAAATAAACTCCACAATAATTTTCCTTATTATTTTCCTATACCATTTAAATATTCTTCAAATTAAATGCTAGGAGAAAGAGAGAAGAAAAAAACTAATTTAAATATTGTTTTAAAATGGTAGATGAGAGATAAAAGTTTTTTATATTAAAATAATGTTAAGGGAACAACTTTTGGTTCTCTTAGTGTTTTCTTAGTTTAAGGAACATTAAAAGAAGCTATTACTAGTGCTCTTAGGCGTTTTTCAGTGGTAAAGAGTTTTGAAAAAGAAAGATTTTAATTTTACTACCGTCCTCTTGTGGTCTTTAAAACTTCTATCATTTATTTTCTTCCAAAAATACCACAAAATACATGACAAAACTATCTTCTACACTGATGCACTGTGAGGACTATCGTACAACTCTCTCCAACAAGCAAGAAAGTCTACTACTCTTCTTGGCATAACCTAAGCTAACTCAACACGATTGAAAATAGCACTTGAAAAGGCACCGACAATCTCACAATAGAGTAGAAGATAATTCACAAACTCCACACTCTTACTTATACAACACCACTCACCCACAATGACATGTCATTTCCATAGGTTATCTATCATGAGGATCTTCCCAAGGGTGGTTGTCCAAGTAAAAAACGCTGCTCTCATGGAGTCCTTATTCCGCCAAATATTCTTTCAAGGGAAGGGTGTACTATCATGAGGTACAAGGACGTTATAGAAATATCTAACGTCAAACATCCCTCTCTTGGTGAGAAGGACCAAACGAAGCTTGTCTTCATCTCCCTCTCTCAATCTAAAGGAATACAACAAATTAAAAAACTAAGCAAATGCATCCAACTCCCAATTGTGAGCCGCTCTGATAAAGCTTATATTCCACTTATGAGAATCACTAGATAACTCCAAGTAATCTGCTAAGGAAGCATCTTTAACGCAAACAATACCATACAAATTCGGGAAAGCTTCCTTAAGGGCCTGATCTCCACACGACATGTCATGGAAGGATTTATGGATGTTATGCTACATTCACCTTTGCCCCAGCCAACAATAATGGTTACTTGGTTTTCAGTAAGGATGCTAGTTATATTGTTTTTTTTGGGCAGAATGATTGTAGAAGGTATTAATATTGACCTCTTGGCATCAATAAGTTTGTTGATACTGTTTTTATGCAAATAAAATCCACTAGCTCTTTTTACATCTTTGCTTGTGTGAATGCTTTATTTTCTAGCCTGTTCATGTTCTAGTGAAAATAAAATCTATTTTCAATTTTTTTTTCTTTTATTGAAATGAAGCCTTGTAACATTTCTGAGAGATCAGTGATTGGTATTTTCTTTGAGTTTCAGAAACACTTTAATTTCATAGATTATGGAGAATTGGTTTAATTCGTAATCTTAAATTGGTGCATATTGATGGTTTTGAACCATGTTTACCTCCTGTGTGTTAAATCATATATTTATCTAGTATGACTCCCAAAATCATGGCTGTCTTGGTTTCTGCAGGTGTCATTCCGTGCGAAGGTTGGGAAACGATACCAGCTTCCACATAAAGGGATCATTCCTGAAGAATTTGGAGTGGTATATTTTTAGCTTGCATAGCTGTCTGATCTCTTCTCTCCATTTCTGTTGATCATTATCGCCCCTTTCTTAAGTTTAAGAGCTTCTTGTGATCTTGTTGGCTACACAGATTGCTCGTTATAAAGGTCAAGGGAGGCTTGCTGAGCCTGGGTTTCGCAATCCTCGATGGGTTGATGGTGAACTTGTTATTCTTGATGGAAAGGTGTACATTTTGTTCTTCTATCTTGTCTAGTTGTTTTACCATGTCCACTGTAGTTTAACCCTTTTGTCCATGAACCTGGATTTTCTGTTTCCCCAAATGCATATCTATTGCAACTTATACTTTCAATGGAATGCTGCAGTACATTAAAGGGGGGCCTGTTGTTGGGTTTGTCTATTGGGCCCCTGAATATCATTTCTTGGTGTTCTTCAATAGGCTGAGGCTTCAAGAGTAGATACTCGCTGTACATACTATGTGCAAGCTTGTAAATTCTTTGTTCAGATTTTGTAAGGTAAGTTCCCTTGACGTGAAAAGGAACAATTTACATGTGCTCATGATTAGCTGGGCTTTCTTTCTTCTTACATTGAAATGTGATGTTGGCATCTTCTAAATTGTTACCATTGTTACCGTGTACAACTATTTTGGGCATAGTCATGGTCATGGCTTGTAATGACTTAGGAAAATTGCTAACTACAACTGCGTTATTACTCCAAAAATACTGGTCAAAGTTATAATTAGAGCGTTTTAAAATTATTTATAAAGTTCAGTTTTACATAGTAAGGAACTAATGTAAGACTTAATATTCTGATGAGCACCTTTATAGTTTGCGCTCTCAATGTGGGACTAACTTCTGGGGGGTGACAATATTTGTAACAACTCATGCTAAGTGTTAACTACATTTGTGTTATCACTCCAAAAGATTAGTCAAAGTTATAATGGAGCTTCTTGAAATAAATTATAAAGCTCAGTCTCACCAAGTAAGGAACTAATGTGGGACTTAGCACACTTATGAGCACTTTTGTAAACCACTCATTCAATGTGGACAATCCACCCAACTAATGTGGGACTAAGTTTCTGGGGTGTCACCATCTTTCCTTTGGAAAATGGGATCTAATGGCACCTCTAGTATAACTTGCATACATAATTTTGTGTACAGTTTAGTTGTCCTTCTTAAGTTGAATTATAGTTAAGTTTCTAGTGGGAAATCGTTTTGTCACTACCTTGAGTTTTTGCCTTTGCCTTGATATTAAATAGCTCCGTGTGTAAGTTTTTCAATTAGCGCCATGCATTTTGTGTGCTTCTGGCCATTTTTTGTCCAAAAATTTTTGGATGTCTTGAGAAAAAGAAAATTAAACAAAAGTGCAAAAGCAAAAATTGCAAAAAATGGAATTCCACATGAGAAGTTGGCTGAAAAATGGCAGAAGGGAGTTATTTGGGACTCGGGAAAAAAGCATGGAGCTGATTGAAAAAATTAGAACGTAGGGAGTTGTTTGATATCGGGTGGAAAATTACTATTCAATTCGCACATGTATGCACAGCAGGTCAAATTCCTGAACCATGCATATATGAAGGAAGCATTTGTGCATCCTTTGATTTTGCAATTAACTAATAGGTGTGCTGCCATATGATTTTTAACCACAATGTATCAGTCTTATGGCCTAAAACAAGGATGCTGAATGTTTTGATAATATATGGAGGCACAGAAAAAAGCTAAGAGAGAACACCATTATTGGACATGTATTTAATGCATTGGGTCTAAATTTACAATGCTTATGCATTGTGGGAAACCTCAATTATCGGCCTTTCTGTTCACTAGAGACCAAATCTGGCTTACACCCATATCTTAGTGAATTATCTTTATAGGATGGGAACAGTTCTCTGTTGAAAATTATTATTACAGGGTTTCTCTTTGGAAAAATGTTTGGTTGCATTCTCGTGTACATCCATTGTTCTTCTCGGTGCAATAGATTTGCAAATCTACCATTGAATCTGTGAGGATCCCACAGATTCAATGGTAGATTTGCAAAAAAGATGGATAAGGGATGAACAATAGAATGCAACCAAACATTTCTCTTCTCTTTGTGCATTTTACTTCTCAAATATAATTTCTCCTGTAGCAACTCAATGTGGAGCCTGGTATAAAATAGTATGACCCATTTTAAGTTCCTCTTACTATGGTTTCCTTTGTCATCTTTGTCGTGCAGTTTTAGGTGTAGTTTTTTCCAAGAAAAGCAGAGAGATAGCCTGGAGATCTTATGCTCACTCAACTGACCAGCGCACTTGTAAGCATTATTGACTCAACAGGAGTAATTGTCATAGCTTTGAATTACAATGAAAGGCCCCTCTCATTGCTCCTTTTTTGGGGCATCCCTTTCTATCAATGTATTTTTCAATCTTTGCAGTACTATAAATAAATTGCTAATTATCAGGGGTTTGTCTAGTAACCTGGCAGTATATTTCCCATGTTCTAACTCAAATTACTTGATAGTTCCAACTTGTGGATGGGTCTTTTGAAATACCATAGCTAGAGATGTACATATGTCAGGCCTTTTGATGGCCTTAATTTCGGGGTGCAGTTCAAAAGAGGATAAAATTTAAGTGCGATGTAACCTTATATAATTCCAGTGCGTTGTAATGATATATATATTTTTTTTTCATAATTAATATTATAAGTACACCATTTGCTTTCTTTGGTGAACAACTGAACGTTACTTAGTTTAACTTTATAGATTAGATTTATTGTTTTCCCTTATTAGTCTCGTTCATCAAATGTCAAGCAGATTAAAAGGTGAAGAGATGTCTCAGTTAAGGAATTTCTCATAGATGTACTGTTGAAAATGCAAGTTACTTATTTACGAAGAGCATATATATTCCAAAAGTTTTATCAATTGAATTTAGTTGCCAGAATTTGTAAATCGAGAACTAAGTTTTAAGGGGAGGGAAAGAAGATGTCCGAACTTGTGACATTCGCTTCATGAGACATGGTATCAGCCAATTGAGCTATATATATCTTTATAAGAAACATATTTGAAACATTAAGCTCATATTCTTTGCTAATTTTCGTTCATAAAAGCAACTAATACGTTTGAAAATGATCAAGTGGCAAAGGGCGGGGCAAGGCGGGGGTTGTTAGGAGCTCATTCGTATCTCACTCCTTGGAAAGCTCTTGGAGAAAACTTTACTTAACTCTCCTATGCAAAGCCTCCATGTTCCCTCTTTTTCTTCTCGTTTTAGTTTCTAGCAGCACTTTTGTTTGGAGATTGGATCTTACATCTACTGCAATTTCTCTATCCACACAAGCCACACCTCTTCCACCATCTCCGACCAACTCTTTTTCCAACGACGTTACTTGCTGTAGTGTGTATGGCACACGTTGCCATGGCGCGTGGGCTGTACGCACTAACGCCTATTTTGGTTCCTTTTGGTAGATCCAACGGTTATCTATCCTTGCTCCTCTGGCTCTCTACTTGTGGAGCTCTTTTGCCACAAATAAAATTTCAGATTTAGTTCTGACCCTCAAAATACATTGGCCTTTTTGTTATTTGTTTCACGACTTATGGTGGAGATTTATTATTTACGTATGTACATTTATCCCTTAGTTTTTATATCTCATTTTGCAGTTGGTTTGAAACTAAGAATTTTTCAGTTGCGTTCTGCAAGCATAAATACCACTATGGGTTGCTACCACAAGCATCAATGGTAGCTTTCCCCCTTAGTCCTTCCATCACGAAGTTCCTCTTCGAGGCTGTAGAAGGGATTGCTGCAATGCATCGAGTTATTTTTTAGCTTTTATTTTGGTTCTATGTAATTTTCTTTTGCTCTGGTTTGCTTGTAATTTTATTTCCACTCATTTAAAAAAAGAAGAAAAAGAAAGAAAGTGGAGGTTGTTAAGAAGATAGCCGGGAAGATGCTATGAAATACTGTGAGCATAAGATCAAGTTGCAGATGATTAAAGCCCTCACATGGGATTCATAATAATGATCCGATCCCTTATCCCTATAATTCACTGGTACATATGTTTGACAATTTTCACTTTCTGACATAGTTTCTAAGATCCATAACTTCCGCTGGTACATATGTTTGAATATTTTTCTGTTTTTCATGCCCATCCCAACCTACTTCTGCACACAACTTTATTCAGAAGAGTAAAACACACAGGATGTATCATTTAACTAAGTAATCCCCAACATATGAGACAAGATTTATAGTAGTAATGCTGCACCCTGCAGGCTCATGCCTTCTTTGGTGCATCAAATGACACTTCACTTGCTATTTTTGCTCCCCTTTCTTTTGCCATGTAAAGGCCAACATGATGCATGAACTCCTACAATGACACAAGAACATCTTTGAGACTACATATATATAGGCAGAAAATAAATTTTAATCCATATGTTTAATTGTTTGACATTAAAGCTTTCTGTCTCCAAGGTAAGCAAAGTTTCCATTAAATTTGTTATGATTTTAAGTGTCCCACGTAGCTTAAGTACAACTTAACCATCCGCATATAAGCTTTTGAGTACTCTCCCTTTGCAAGCTGGTTTTTAAATGTGAGTTCTACCTAAGGTTTATATCATTTAGCATTACAGCCACCACCACGTCGAGTATGAGATCGGACGCAGCTCGTCGAGTATGAAATCGAATGAGTTGTGGCTTTGTAGTGTCCTCAAAGACAGGGTGACCTATAGGCTGGATTAAAATGTCTTAGTACTATGTATGGACAATATTAAGTCATTGAATACTGATAGATGAATTGAGCCGTTAAAAGAAAAAGGGCCGGGTTAGTGTCGATAGTGTAGGCTGAGCCAATTTTCAATGGTGAGTTCTACTGAAAATTTGTATCAGAATTTTATCGATGATGAAGTTTTCAAGTTCATTACTGTTGTGAGTAACTTGTGAGTATTGTATCCCACATTAAGAAAACATAAAGGAAAAAAGTAGTTAATATTCTTAAGTAGATCCAAGCCCATTAACTTAGGTTTTTGGGCTAGAGTGGTGTCCAAATATGTATATTAATGTATTATTGGTAAAAATTTCTAACCGTTTATCTCCCTAACAATTGATATCAGAGCCATGATTTATTTCCTAGGATGAGTGTTTGGACGCCTCACAAATGAGGAGGAGATTGTTGTGAGTAACTTGTGAGTGTTGTGTCTCACATTGAGAAAGTATAAATGAAAAAAAGTAGTTAATATGCCTAAGTAGACCAAAACCTATTAGCTTAGGCTTTTAGGCTAGAGTAATGTCCAAATATGTATATTAATGTATAGTAAAAACTTCTGACTCTTTATCTCCTTAACAATTACAAATCCTTCAAAAATGGCCTCGACATTGTTAAGGGAACTATGAAGCCGATGTTAATTATTTAGATCAATTACCTGAGGATGAGGTAAAGCTCCTTTAGTATTTCTGGCAACGTGGAGAGGAACATCAAAAGTAGCGCATCCACGGGAATACACCACTACATTCTGTAGAGGAGTCAGAAAACCAAGGTTTCTTGCCGATAAAGTAGAGCAAACGAAGTCCAGCACACAGATATCTGTGCATATCCCTACAACCAATATCTTCACCAACACAGGCCATTAACAAAATCAAATAATATTATGAACAATATATGAAAAAAATAAATATTTTCTACCAAAGTTAAGTGATGAAAAGTAGATATAAGATTTTGTTTGGAACATAGTTCAAATATTCAATGAAATAAAAATCTTAAAAGTGCTTACAGATTTGATCTGATTCTTCTTCACCCAGTCCACAAAAACATTTGAACCATCACTCTCAGTTGAACCCAAGTATCCATCAAAGCAGTCTTTGCGCCTGATTGTTACATTTCCTTCATTCTCTATCCATCGCAGAGCTGCAGTTTGGTGCAAGAAACCAACATGAGAGAGGAAGACACAGGATTTAGTTTAATTCGGTGTGTAACACCCCAGTCCCATATTGGAAAGATAATAAATATGCCCACATAAAGTGAGTGATTTATAAAGAGAGTCATGAGTGTTGAGTCCCACATCGTCTAGTTACGAGGTAAAACTGGGTTTTATAAGTGATTCTAAGGAAACTCCAAAATTGACTAGTCCTTTTAGGGTTATAGTACAGATGTGGTTAGCGCTTTTTCCTGAGTCGTTACAGGGTGCGTAGATTTTTCAACGGTTCGCGAGAAGAGGAATTAAATCTCAACCGTTTAAAAAATTACTAGATTTTTTTTACACCATTTAAGCCAAATCTGAAAATCTCAAAGTTGCTTTTCTAACCATTATGGAATGATTTGAAAACCATTAAAAAAACATGAAAATCAATCATTTCAACTGCAAAGATTTGTCATGTGCTTGCATATGAAGAAATAGAAGTAAAATACCAGGAACCAAATTTGACTCATCGGTGCCTGCAATACAATGAGGAGGATATGGATCCTCAGGCTTGTTAGGATGATGAGAATCAAGAAATGCCATAATAGGCCATTTCTTCTCACAGAACAATCTGGCCAGCCTTTCTGATTCATTGATCATTCCTGAAATCTGGCTGTTGGGCTCTCTTGGCGCCTGAAAACACAAAAACATTCAAACCCCATCACTCTCTATAAGGAAGAGAAACACACAAAAAAAAAAACTTTGGAGACATACTACCAAATATTGATTAAATGATTTTCTATGAACTTAAACTTTTGAAATAAATAGTAATTTTAAGTGGTGATTTAATGGCCATTAGAAACCGAGCAAAAAAAAAAACCCCATGAATTTAAAGTAGTCTAAAGGTAGAAAAGCAGGATAGATTACCAGGTTTCCAGCACCAACAGTGCAGAAACCATTGATGATGTCGACAAGAACAAGACCAGTCACAACATCTTCGCTTAGAACCACCGACTCCTGCTCAAGAGGAATCTCACTCTTCAAAATATCAACTGTCGGAGAAACCATTCTAATTTCCAATTATTACTTGATTCACTTGCAGAGATTTATATCAACAAACATATCATACATGCCTATATATATATATATATAGAAAGTGGGCTGCAGCATCTGGGATCCGCAGATTATTGTCTATGCTAAAGTCCGACCTTGATTTTTTTTTTTCTTGGTTGAAAAAGTCAAAAAGAAATCTAATCAGGGGATAGAATTGTGCACATGCGTCCAAGTAAATCTTCACCGTAGGAATGCAAATCCAACTCTACTGCCATAAAGTATAACACGTCACAGTCACATTATTATGATATGTCATGGTTAATAGGCCTTACTATCATTTTTTACTGCTGCTTATTCTCATCTATCCATCTGTCTATCTATAATTGATAAAGATTATTCTCTATTCTATATTTTACCTATCTCTGTTTAGTTAGATACGTAAATTTATTATTAAATTTATGAAATTTATGTGGGTCTCACTAATTTAACGATGAATTTGCAAAAAAAATAATTGAAAGATGATTTAGAGAATGAAATGTAACATCCCTCATATGATATGTCTCCTCAAAACAACATAAATTGTTTCCATCAATGATTTTTTTTTTAAAAAAAAAAAAAAAAATTGAAAAAATAGGAAGGAGCAATCAAAGTGGTTACTCTCACCATAGTAGCACTTGTCTACTAGGAACCATATAGGAGAGACGTAGACTGTAGGAACCACATGCATTGACCCAATCCCTTCAAAATATCAGTAGGACATTAGGCAGCTAATACTAATCAGATTTGAAAATTCTCATTGTGAGAGTGAAACCCTAGCCCTAATACTTATCAAACCATATATATGAGGATTACTTTAACGCCATTGAACCATCGCCACTAATAATTTCGACTTAGGGCCTTTTGTAAGAGGGACTGCAATGGGCTTTTCAGTCAATAGTGGGGTGTTTTTTTCGGAATTAAACTGGCATGAATGAAGCCGATCTTAACTGCCTAGTTCTATCTAACCGTTTTTCTTAAGAATCAAACCTAAAGCCCAATTTTTTTTAAACCCTCCTCTTAACCTTTTTTCAATTGGCTTTAGAAGAAGAAGAAGAAGAAGAAAAAAAGAAAAAGAAAAAGCCCAATCCATCCCACCCCGCAATACCCTTACCAATATTCTATCACGGTTTTACTTTTCACTGAAACCCATCTTCTATTGACATCAAACACAATGAGAATTACAACTGTAGTAGGTGTGGATGATCGATAAACGCATTCATTTTCCATCACATTCATGTTGTGGTGGATGATTAGGGTTTGTTTGATTATTAGATTTTAAAAAGTGCGATTTTGTTCCACATGGGAGATTTCAAAAATTCTAACTTGGCGTTTTTGTCCCACATGGGAGAAACGCGAAACGTAGTGTAAGAAGGTAGATATAAATTACCCAACCGTTGAGGAAGAGAATCACGCAGCCACGCGGTGAGCACAAAGCGAACTATTCTTTCGCCTTTTTCTAAAGAATACCGTGTGCTACAGTGCTAGCCGCAAATAGTGGCATAAGCCAATTGTTGGGAGGGGTCTCATCTTAAGAGAAGCCCCTAAAATTAAATGTTGAAGTATTTAATATTTATGCAGGGCTTTTTTGGACTCGGATTCTCTTCGTTTCATTTGAAAAGAGAGGAGCCGGGTCACGGTTATGATACCTTGAAAACAATATAAAGTTAAAATTTGGCCACGTCATCAAGTAAAACATTGAACGTCAAACGTTAACCTCTCCCATCCAAACAATCTCCTTCTTTCATCTCCAAATTTGCAGTTAGTTGAACGTCCGTTAAATTATTTTGATGACGTGTTTATTTGTAGGCTTTAGATTTTTATAAAGAAATCCTATCCATTAACTGGCTCTTCTCCAGTTTAGGTGAATTGGACAGGATCCTGATCCGGCTTTTTTAGAGCACTCACGTTAGGTTCTTCATTTTTTTTTTTTTTTTCAAATTTTGAACAACAATTTTACCTTTTTTTTTTATTATTAAGAATCAGTTTTGAAAAACGCTTTACATTTTATTATTTATTTGATTGAAATATTTAAGCTTTTGGAGAGAGATGAGAGTAGAAAGAGTAGGGCTCTAAATGAACAGTCGCTCACAAACAGGTTCAAATAGACTTGACTCGCTCTTTATTCATTTACTAAATGAGTCTATTGTTAACACAAAATTATACTCGATCATTAAATGAACTAAACTTGTATAAACTTAGTTCAACCCATATAAGCTCGCATAAACTTATATAACTTTATTTTTATAAAATATTATTTTTAATTTTATAATGAGAACATATTTAGTATTTTTTTTATAAGTAAGAAGCTATTAAGTATTTAAAAGATATGTATTAAAAAATTTCTCTTGGTAATGTATGTGTGTAACAAATGTATAACCATATTATAAAACAAATATATAGACTTGAAATTAGGTTGTTTAAGGTTCGAGTCTTGAAATTTACTTATATTTTAATATATGGCATGGATAATTTAATTGACTAGCTCGTGAACAATTTTGAGCTTGTTTGAAAAATAAATGAATTGAGCTTGAACAAAATATTTAGCTTAGTAATAAGTCAGAGCTCGGCTTATGTTCGAAAAAAATTAAACGAACAAAACTTGAACATTTAATACTCAACTCGGCTCGATTATAGCCCTAATGAAAAAAAAAATGAATAAAATAAAAGATGAAGTATCTACAATGATCCTTCATAAATGAATGCTCATTGTAGCATTTTCTCTAAAATGAAGGATGAGAAAGAGGTGGATGTAAGGTGTGAATCTTTAAAATTTAGGATTAAATACTTTTTCAGTACCTGTGTTTTGAGTCAACATAATTATCAAGTTAGTACTCCCGTCAGGATTCCGTCCAAAAAGTTAACAGAGCACCACGTCATCACCAATTAAAATGCGACATGTGTCCAGTGGGCCAGGTTTGAACGCCACGTCAGCCAGAAAAATAAAAAAATAATAAAACTTAAAAAATTTAAAAAACAAAAACATAAAAAAATAAAAAAATAAAAAAAACCAAATTTTTTTAAAAACTATGGGGGTGGCCAGTCACTCCCCTTTTGGCCAACGAAGTGGCTTAAGCCACCCTTTATGGCTGACTAGGGGGTGGCCGAACCACCTCTATGGTTCATGGGAGTAGTTCGGTCACTCCTAGCTCGCAAAAGGGGGTGACTGAAACTACTCCCAAGAGCCACCGAGGGTGGCCGTCTACCCTCGGTTGGCCCTGGGGTGGTTTCGGCCATCCTCAAATTGCAAAAGTGGGTGGCCGAAACCACTCCCGAAAGCCTTGGGGTAGCCGAGCCACCCCCCAAGGGCCTTAGGGGTGGTTTCAGCCACCTTAGGCCGGCCGGTCTGGAGGTAGTCGAATCACCCTAAGCCCTTGGAGGTGGTTCAGCCACCCCCAAATTGTAAAAGGGGGTGGCCGAAATCACCCCCAAGAGCTAATAGGGGTGATCGGCCATCCCCATTTGGCCCTAGAGTGGTTTCCGCCGCTCCAAACTAGCTGGTAATTTGGAGGTGCTTTTGGCCACCCCCTTTTGCAAGCTAGGGGTGGCCGAACCCCCATGGACCATTGGGGTGGTTCGGCCACCCCCTAGCCAACCATACAGGGTGGCTCAAGCCACCCCCTTGGTTAAAATGGGGGCCGACTACCCCCATAATTTTTAATTTTTTTTTTTTGTGTTTTTTAAGTTTTATTATTTTTTTGGCTGACTTGGCGTTCAAACCTGATCCATTAGACATATGTCGCATTTTAATTGGTAGTGACGTGGCGCTCCGTTAACTTTTTGGACGGAATCCTGACGGGAGTACTAATTTGGTAGTCATGTTAACTACAGGTATCACTTATGATACTTTTTTAAACCTGGATAGCTATTTAATATTAACGTAAACTACATGGACTAAAAAAGTGTTTAATCATAAAATTTAAAGAAAATGACTGTTTGAACAACCAATGTGTAACAGGTCTAATGAAGGTAATTAGACTATTTTCATATTCAAGAGATGGACGGATAGGATCAAATAAGTGAAGACTGTTTTTAACACTTGAGATGGGTAGCTAACGGATTGGGCTCAGTTGGGCCAAGTGCACTGTAGATGGGCTGGTAGAAGTTGTTATGCAACTGGTTCAGTCGAGAGATATAAAAGAAGACCTGATTGTAATCTTTAGTCCAACTTATTAGAAGTTAGTTAGGAGGAGATTAGCCCTCTCAAAGTAGCTTAGCTGTAGTAATCTTTTCCTCTACGAATTCATCCAGTTTTCTCGTTCG